>VZSV01000020.1:2816314-2954876 GCA_013398735.1 Nothocercus julius | reverse complement strand
ATGAGATTACCTTGTCCTCGATTTTCTTAAATTTCGGAATACGACAAAGCAGCCCGCACTACTGCTTCTCAGATGTGTTTATAAAGTGCTTTAAACAATTAGAGCACACTAAATGCTAAAAGTTCAATATCATTATGTCAGGCTAAGTGCTAATGGTGTAGCAGTGGAAATGGCAGTGCTATAACATTCTTAATGTTCAGAAACCAATGACTAAAATATGCTTGTTTGTTTCGGCACAGCACAACTAAAAGCCCCTGGTAACACAAAGATGCATCTGGCTCAGTATCTAGAGAATAGAGACAAGTTTTTCTAATTACTTCTGACTTCAAAATTCAGTACTCTGGAAAGAATTATTCTAAATTATATGCCACGTTTTAGAAGCACCAGGTAAACTTCAGTTACTGCTGTGCAGTACAAGTAAAAATGTGTTTTGCTTAATACTCCAATGAAATACTGCTTACTCCAGATCAATCTGCATTTTAGTGTGGAAATTTCACAAATGTGATTCGACAGCTTGAAATACTGCTTTTCCTGCACGGACAAATGTCAGGAAAATTATCCATCTGCATTCAGATTGGCACCCAGCTGCCCTCCTGCCTCCAATGAGAGGGTGTCTGATGTCATTCAAAGGAACGGGTGCATTCATTTCTTTCCCAGGGTGAAGCAAGAAGTATTTGTAAGTGACGGCATATTTATCACTCTGCTAGTGCCAGTTTCATCCTCACATCCCAATTATTTTCCTCAAAATGTTCAGGTATGCTGTTTTGAAATCTTGCTCACTAAATGTTTAATTCCAGGCTGTTTAATGCATCCATGTATTATTGGGCCTGATTAAGGCATTTCCACGCATATTAAGTTAACAGAGAAAGTTCCAGGTATTTATTTGTTTCCTTAGCCTCCTAAACAACACGGCTGCCCTTAACATGGATCAACAGTGATTGCTGGATTAAAATCCAGGTCTCAACAAAATCTTCACTTATAAATAACTGGACATCTTCTGAAAGAATCTTCCTTATGGGTGATCAAACTCTCTGAACAACCGTTTAGACAGATATTACCATGTTCTCCTTCCACAAAGCAAGAAAGCAAAAACCGAGAATCACACCCAGGAACACACAAAACACAGTAATTACTTTTCTAATAATTGTAAGAGCAATAATATCATTTTTCATACCTTCGACTACATCTACTCAGCAATTAATGGTGCACAGTAAGCTGAATATCAAAGAAGCACTGCAGATTTTTAATGCTGTTTATGCCTGTGCAATGCAATTCTGATTCTTTGCATATGTCCCATTTCACCAGGTCATAACAAATCATATTTTGTCAAAAAGCATTTTTAAATTCAGCCTAGTCTGGTCACATGACACACACTCCAATGCACTTAGTATGAAAAAAAAAGCACTCTGTAATTCCAGTGATTTTTAAATGTGGGCAGATGCATGAGATTACCCAGCAACATGCATGTCAAGTTTATTACATTTCAAGCATGTTTTCACTTAAGGCCTCCATTAGAGATTTAAAATACTATTCCTCTTTGCTTTGAAACTGCAACCCACAAAGTACTGAAGAGTCAGTTTTATGCTTTTTTGTGAGTGGAGCAATTGAGGTAATGCTAATGAAAATTATCAAGGCATGCCACTGAGGGACTAGACTCCCTTAAGTTTCTAACAAGATTAAGAAGTACCACTGTGCCCCTTACAGACTACTTTGTGAAAAGTAAAGCTGAGCAAAGGAATGTAGCTAATGTGATTAAGTCTCATTTCTGGTGCTTGCATGGGACAACAAAAAATTAAATATGCAAATTATGTTCTGGCTATATGCAGAAAGGGAGTAAGGGAAAGGAGAAGGAAGAAGAACAAAAAACAAACAGGTTTACCTGATACTGTACAACACTTTTCCAGTCTTAGAAATCCTCAGCAACTTGTTGTCTGTTGTGACATCATGGAAGTTTGCGCCCTTCTCATTGGCAAAGAATAAATCTGGCTTCCAAATAGAATCCAACATAGAGGGATCCAGGTCCAGGGAATCATCAGGATATTCACTGTAAGCCAGACGTGAGTCGTTCCACTGCTGTCTCAAAAAAATGTTCACTCTGTAGTCCTACAGAAATGCCATGTATAAAGGTTACTAAGCCACTTACCAAATGGCCCTGCTTTAGTTTTGTTTATGCTTTTTTTTAGACATCATATAGTACCAGGGTTATAGCAAACAACTCTGTTATCCTTGGAACGTGAGAATTGTCATTTGAAAATAAAGCAGTGTAAGTACCAAACAAATGCAACTGGTACATTTTCCAAATGGAAATTACTTCTATGATGAAGAAAATATTAACTGCAACCTGAGATATTAAATATAACTCTGTGTCAATTGTTATGGATTAACACAGAGGTACTTAGAAAATCAAAAAGCTTTGCTGTTAGCTATATACCACTTCTATAGAGATTCTGTGAAACTAATTTAAATAAATTGTTTACAATATGTAAATTGATTATTTCTAATATACTCATGAAAAGTTGCTTATTCCAGTAAAGTCAGATTTTTACTAAAGAAATTAAATCAGTACTTCTTATTTACTGTTTGTATCCTTGTTCTGTCTACCGTATGCTTTTCTCTGTATGTTCCTGCATTCACTCCTCCCTCTCTGCATCCCATTAAAATCATTTTAATTGCATTCTTCTGCTCAGTGGTCTGTTAGTCACAACTGGGAAGGCAGCAATTATTTAGAGGTTCATTTAGAACCAACATTAAGACTGTGTCAAGAACTGGCTATTAAAAGGGAGTGTGAAAAAAGAGCTTTTAGAGTCTAATCCAAAACCCACTGGAGGCAGTGGAAAAGAGATCACGCTTGTTCTCCTTATCCTAAATTTCCACAATCAGCCAATAAAAACTTGGCTTCCCCCAGATTTCCCTGCTTTTGTTACATATTTGTTTAATTACTAAATTTATCTGTCCAGTGAATGCTTTCTTAGAAATACACCTATTCTTCATCTAAAAGGGAAATATTCAAGAATATTTATACAAATTAAATTATCTGAAGGAATATGGTAGGAAAATAATTTTGTCAGTTGTGCAACTCTTCCGCGTTTCTAATTTGTTTTGTGACAGCAATATTCCATCAAAATGGCAGCATTGCATTTTTAACTTGGAAAATGTATGAGTTATCATGTGTTTAGTTAGGACATTCAATTGCATTTCCTAAAGAGTTCATCATCTTTGAAAAGTAAGTATTACCACCTTCATTAAAGATGCAGTAAGCTGTTTGTGCAATATGTAAGCTCCATTGAATAAGCCCCTCCAGGCATCAGTACTTCCCACTGTTCATTCAGTAGGTTCTTGTTAAAAAGGGTGCTGTTGCACTGACACAACATTTCCAACAGCCTCAACATCCAAACAGATGTTTTTGAAACCTTTGGGATGATATGTCACAATATTAATAGCAACATGATTTTGCTGCCTTCTTTATCATTTTTGTTTTGCTAGTGGGTCAAAACATAAATGGCTACTAATCACAGAGAGACAGACCTAGTAGTGGTCTCAGGAGTAATCCTGCATCTACTTTTAACAGCCCTCTCTTTTGCTGTGGTGTGGTTTCATACAGCTTAAGATCAAATAGCTACTTGGAGTTCTGAAGTTATAAAGTCTCTTCACATCTTGTGAACATTCGTTAATTCTTTGGTCTTAGAAAAAGAGTTTGCTTTACAAGAGTATGCAGGACAGTTTCCGTTACAAGTATAGGAAAATAATTTTAATTCTGAAATTTTAATTATGAAAAAAATGCTGGAGCTGTAATCAGAGATTGCTGATAAAATGAATGTACTAAAAAAAGCTGCACAGCTACCTTTAATTTTTCTTTGAAATAAGGATTTTTCTTTCAAGACACAGAAATCATAAATCAGTCAAATCACCAAATGCTTTAGAGAGAACTTTTGATGATTTAGGTAATAAAAGACATCCCCTATCTGAAAAATCCCTATTCAAAGAAGAGCTTGCTTATGACATATATTATACCAAAAGCATAAATAGTTCTAATAGGCTTATACTCTCTTTTTCAACATCTTTATAAACATATCAGACCCATCACACTGATTCACTTAGAAATGCTCTCTCTCTGCGTGCAGTGCTGGTAGAAGCAAAGCAGCACTTCAGCTTGTGTCTGATTGGCTTTGTTTATAGGCTTGGGAGTAAAAAATGGAAATAGTAATACAACAGGAGCAGTTGTATTACTATTATATTACTGTATACTATACACTATATTACTATATATTACTGTATACTATTACTATTCTGTTACAACTAACAGTTGTAACAGAAAGCCATCCTTACTTTTTCTTTCTCCTGCTTGTCATAAAAGCAGCAAGGAGGAACTCATATTTACACCATGAAGCCTAATCAGGTGTAGAATTTTAAATTTACTTTTTCCTGTCCTAGCATTGTAGCTCTTACAAAAAGAAAGGAAATTCTTCTGAGAATAATAACACAGAGCTCGGGCTGTGCGTATTTTGCAAGCTCCTCACGGCAAATGTGGTTGGAGCGTAGCACTGTATTCCTACACTAGCATGAGTACACCTGCTTCACAAAGTCTTTCTGGCAGTGCTACTGTTCTAAATGAGAAGCATGCACACAAACTTGTGGTCTCAGCTCGCAACACTGATACTGGCAATAGCTCAAGGCAACTCATATGAACGATCAGCTGTCCTCTGTTCTCAGGCTGAAAAATCAAGGTAATACTAACACTCTCAAGGACTGTTTATCTGATTAGCTTTACTGGATTTCTCTGGAGATTTAGGAAGCTAATACACAGATATACCAAGTTTGTAATATAGGAATCTAGAGAAAAATATCATTCCATTCCTCTCACACTGGATGAAGTTAGGGACCTCAATGCTGCATCCACCAAGGTAACTACTAAGAGCTTCAGCAAAGTTCTAGGTCTTTTTGACTGCAGGCAGCTGCTCTGGAAGCAGCAGGGATGGAGGACTCCTCTTCCCTCCTCAGTGCTATTTTCTTTCTGTGAACTCATCTCCTTCCTCCCACCTTTCCCTTCAATGGCTTTAATCACCCAGGTGTTGAGTCAGAAGTCTGAGTCAAACAGCAGACTTAGTCGGCCTTACAGGGATAGAGAGGCTTCCTAGGGAAACTGCATCTTTTCTGTACCCTAAATATGATTACTGACTGGAATACAGTGGCTTAATCATGTATTACAAATGTATTGCAAGGTCATGAAGGTCATGCAACAGAAAAGCCGTTGGTTATCCATGTGTTAAAAAGTATTCAAGGTGGCCCCAATGGCTTCAGTGGGACTGTCTGATGTAATTAAAACTCTACATATAAATTACCAAATCGGGATTTAACAAGCTTATTTATGTTTTTTTCTAGTGGGAAAATACTGGCAGCCACCCAAACACAAGAAAGCTCTTTTTCTCCTAAAATTTTAAGAAGAATGACAAAATTTTCTGCTAACATAAGTACCTAAAACGCAACTAAAGTTTGGTCCATTTATCCCAGTAAAAAATTTGCTGCATAGTGTCACTCATTGATTAAGGGGCATAATGACAATAATAATGTCCTCATAGTTAGTCATTTCTATAATTAACAATTAGCTTGTCAATGTACAGACTCCTTTTAGCTTCTCCTACAGGTGATAGCTAAAAATTTCTGGTCATTAGAAACACTGAACATCTGAATTCTTTGGGATTCTGCCCAGCCTGATGTAGATTTATCATCTGTGATACGCAGCCACAGTTAGGCTGCACAGAGAATTTTCTGCTGAATGCTGCATGTGTGAATGCTTCCAAAAATAGATGCAGAGTTTACTGGCTTAGGGAATTACTGTTTTATTCAGTGAAGTGACTCAGGAAGAGATTTTGCTCTTTCTCTGTAAGTTAGGAGTTTAATGAAAGAGAAGTGGATCGATAAAGAAAATTTCCTGTGACACTATCTTGACTGTGATCTGGTCTTCTTTTACTATTTTTATCTACTATTTTTATTATTTTGGTATAATATACATCATTCTAATATGTAAGAGTAAAATAATTAGTTGTGATACTGTCCCATGGGTATATTATAATGAAGAAAGGTTATCATGGATGCATTTTTTTTTTTCCTAGCTCTTTGAGAAAAACTCTCAACAAAACTCATAAAGACTGTGTGGAATTTGTCTATCTGGAGAGAACCAGCACTGCTTTAATTCTTGCAGAAGAGTGTAGTTTTTAAGAAAATACACTGGCCATAGGAAATGTGCTGGCCTTTCACAAAAGGATGACTCTGACCCAGGTGTCAGGCCCAATCAGAGAAAAGAAGCAACCCCACGTTAAAGTTATTGAGAACATGACATTGATTTTGGCAGGACTGGGGCATTAATCCTGATTGCCATGTTCCTTCCTCCCCCTGAGAGCTTCGCAAAGCAAGCTTTCATCTCCCAGAGTTTACAATTACCTACTGTAGCTCTTCCGAGTTATATCCCCAAAATGTGCCTTCAGTACATCTATATGGTTTCAGGAAGTATACCTGTCCTCTGAGACAGGAATGCCTCTTTTTGACTTACAATCCAGTGTTTTAAATGAATCTTTTAGTTTTATGTCATAACCATCATGAAAATGTTATAAGCAAAAGTGAATTCTAGGAGTCAAACAGAACTCACTTTTTATCACAAGAACTGCCAACATTTTACCACACAATTGTATCTAGTTCAGAACAAAGTAGGTGGAACAGTAACTGATATCTTCCTCTCAGAACACTATTAAAACATCCTCAAACTAGTCATATCATTCATTAAAGAAGTGATAGCATTAATAAAATTGTTACCAAACCATTGAACAACATCTAAGAGAACTCTCCACAGTTTTGGCAAATATTATGAACAAAGCAAAATAAGAAAGCCAACGGTCTTTGTTTTGAGCTACTTGAATGTTTAGCTGTTTTCAGCAGAATGTGTTAATGAACATCGGAAAGGTACACATTAACATATTTGATAGACGGTAAAATGCAATGAGGGGATTTAATCAAAGCAATGAAGGAGTCTAATTAATGCAATCAGCATTAGGTCGTGCAAATATTTTCATTGAATGCCATCTTGTAAAGCCAGTGACGTGCAAGTTTTTCTCTATTTAAACCTATGCTGATGTCTCTAACTGCTAAGACAGACAACAGACATAGCTGGGGAAGAAGGGGCTATATTCATATCTATCTTTTAACTGCCCTTTAAACAGGAAAAATGAACGAAGTCTTGCAAAAAACTGAAAATTATGTGTTAAAAATTATAAATTACATCAAAATATATTTATTTTCCCGCCATTTTAACTTTAGTTTAGTTTTTTCTCACTACGATAATTTTAAAAGATTGCAGATTTGTATTCAATGTATTAAGTTGTTTACTTTATCACTGTATATTTTATAGCTGTGCCTTTCCCACATTAAGCAATAAAACAACTTGTCCTAGTTACAACTTGCCTTTTATCTCTGAAAAATGTTAAGTTACAAGCTTTAAAAATATATATATTTAGGAGTAGAGGACTTGTGTTCCTTGGGGACCTCTTTCTAAAATGGCAACAACAATTAAAATGACATTTATATTAAATATTTATGTGTACTAAATAAAACACTTAAATTAGGCTAAATATCCACTCTTTCTTCAGAAAGCAAAGATCACAAGGCAATTATCTATCCCATGATATAAAGAAATAGCCTCTGGTATACCCTAAGTCCTTTTATAGCTAGCAAGTTCATTAGCAATTATCAAGAGCTCTGTCCACACTTAAAAGTACTAAGCAGTTTTATTGCCTCTGGCTTCAGCAAACACAGAAAGACCTCTGCAATGTGTAGGAATCCTCACACACCAGACTAGTGAAAGCTCTTTGACATTGCTTCGTAAGTGTCCATAGCTCCTTTCCCGCAGGGATGCGTGTTAGTCTCACAAAATGAGGTATACTCAGTGCAGGTACAAGTATCCTTTATTAGCTTATTCTGTCACAAAAGAGACTTGAAGAATCCAAAAACAGCCTGGAATTTGTCACTAGTTCCCTTTCAGAATGCGTTTAACTCACTTCTTGCATGCTAATACCTGATCATTCTCATTGCTTGAGAAAAGCTTTTACTATGAGAAAGACACCAAAAATACTCTGAAGATCCACACCAGTTGCCAGGTATATGCATGCTTGAATAAGTAATTGATTTTTCTGATTCATTGCTTGAAGTAAAGGACTAAAAACTCAGCATTATTTCAAATGGTATCTTTTTCATTTTTCTTAGCAAAATTTAAGGAAAAATGAAAATTTGCATCCAAACCATCCCCAAAGAATAATTGGACCAGAATTAGCATTTCTGTTTTATCTCTGACTTCTCCAGTCTTAAAATAAAGCATTTTTAAAATTAAAATCTCATATTGAAATGAGAATTAAAGCATTTGAATTATTAAATATGACAATGGAAACCCTGAATTTGCTATTTTGACACTTTTTTTTTGGCTGAGAGTGTTCTCTGAATTTAGTTAAAACACTCTGTCAGACCTCTGGAATCCTATCATTTCCTAATATCAGTTTGTCCCTCAAAATTCCCTGGTCTCCTTGCAATTATATTTTTTAGTCATTTGGCCAAGTTACTGACGGGATGCAATTCATAGAGAAATAGCTGGGTTAGTTAGTTAGTTTTAAATAAGACAGTTAAGTTACCTACATCAGCATAGCCTGCAGAAGTCTGTAATTCAGCATGCAGTGCAAAACGCTCACAAGATGCCAAGTAAGTATTAACAGGCATCCCCAAAGCTGAATTCCGTTATTCTGCATCTTCAGCTCTCGCAAGAGCTGGGAAAGCTCCCCTGGGATCTCTCTATTGGCTGCTGTCACAGTCGCTACAGACCGTGGTACAGTCACTGCAGCTATAAGATTTGATAGTCAAGTTTAATAACTTACATATCTCTCTTTATTGCTACTTTATATGTCTTTTAATACAACTGGCTTATTTTTAGTAAGTTAAGAACTTATTGTCCCCACAACTACAGCTTCTCTATTCTACATCACATCCCACTCCTTCACAAGATGGCTTCAATGGCCAGTCCCACTCACCATTGTAGTTTCTGCTATTGAACCAAAGCTGTTGATAAATATGTTGCAGGTAACATTTACAGGAGGACCTGCAAGTTGAACAATAAATAGAAAAATTGACAGGTTGCGTTCATGACATATATTAAGTATTGTTATTTTCTTGCCAGGGGCAGCATAGCACTTACCATTGTGGTTTCTGTGACTGATCCAAAACTGTTGATAAAAATATTGCAAGTAACGTTTACTGGAGGACCTGTGGAATGCAATAAAGATGTTGCAATACACATTGAAACAAAGGCACAGATCCCACAGCCTCCATACAATCTGGTACAGATGTGGCTGAAAACAAGTAGAAAGTGAGTTTTCCCCTCAAAAACATGTAAATGCCTACCAAGAGAAAAATATCATCAGTAACTGTTGTAGTTTCAGTAAAAGCTGTTATATGAATACATAGAAGTAGATCCTTCTTTGAAGGATTTATGAGAAGTGTTGAGGTATGGATATAATAATTCTTTCTTTACCCACAGTACCAGCACAGAATATGCCACAGTGCTCTAAACCCCGCTCTCTGCCTTCCTGCTCAAGTTTACAGTTAAAGGATTATCTCTCCACGCCTCTTCCATTCTGTATGCAATGGCATGCCAGTGAAGTTCCCAGCAAGGGCCGCTTTTCACATTGACTCCAGTCCACTGGAAAGCGGACTTAGACAAGCAGCTCTTTCTGCACCTGGTAGGGAGATTTCTGCCTTGCCGTAACAAAGTATTTCAGCGCTATCTATTCTGACCTGACACAGCTTTCGCTAGACAGCTATGCATAATCTCTTCCCTCCCACCTCCTTGCCTGATATTTAGCAGTCACTGAAGTGTAGCACAGTGAATGGGAACATAATATTTAATCTGTTATCTATTAGCCTGCTATTCTGTTAGGTGTGATAAAACAAACAGGAGTTTCTAACAGAATCACAAATCAGCAAATACAGATTAATGCTATATGACTGAATTTCAGTGACGCAAAAGCTGAAGAGAGCATTTAATATCAAATACCCCTTTTCCTCTCTTTTCCCATTACTATTTTAATTTATGTATGATAAAAATTCCCATTACTATTTCAAATATTAAATTAAAAAAAAAAAAAGAATCTAAACACCTATCTCAGATTTCATCACTGGGTCTGGAATTGGGTTACAAAGGCCAGAAAGAGTATTATTTATTTTGTTAAAAACAAAAAGGAAGTGGAAGTAATGTGCCCAGTGACACGCAGTAGCCTAGAACAGGACAGTATCAACTTCCTGAGCGCTATGCCACATGCAAGTCTCAGGAGACAAACTTGCTCTGTTTGGGAAAGAAAGTCCACAAAAGTAATCTATTTTAAATCTGTTAAATACCACCAAAATTTGTTGTTGAAATCTGGTTTTGCAGCAATTGTAACAAACAAGCCAAACAATCTGCTATTCTCTTCCCAAAGAACCATATTTTTTCCTTTTTCATAAACCACAGCATAGTTCAGTGGACGTCCCAAATACTTTTTCCATGATGATATTTCTACCAGCTGGGGAGCTTGGCCATTATCTTTCTCTAAACCTAAGTACTTAGAATCACAAAATCATTTATGCTGTAAACATCCTTTGGAGAACACTGAATCCAACGAACTGGCTCAAAGCAGGGGTCAGGGAGAGCAGGATGCTCAGGACTGTGTCCAGTCAGGTTTTGAATATCTCCAAGGACGGAGATGCCACAGTCTCCCTGGGCAACCTGCTGTAGTGTAAAATCATCCTTACAGTAAAAACTATTTATGTGGCATTTCCCATATTTCATTTTGTGCATTCTGTCATGTCGCTAGCGCCACTGAGAAGAGCCTGGCCCCATCCTCTTTACATTATCCTGTCAGATATTTGTAACATTTGATAAGATAACCTTGAACCTTTTCTTCTCCAGGCTGAACAGCCCCAGTTCTCTCAGGTCCTTGTATGTCATATTCTCCAGTCCCTTTATCACCTTCGTGGTCCTGCACTGGACTTGCTTCAGTAACTCCATGTCCCTCTAATATTAGGGAGCCCAGGACTGGACACAGATGTCCAGATGTGTCCTTACCACGGCAGAGTAGAGAGAGAAGATTCCCTCCCTCAGCCTGCTGACAACAGTCCTCCTAATACAGCCCAGGATATCACTGGCCTTCTTGATCACAAGGGCACAGTGGTGGGCCAAAACCCTGAGATCCTTTTTAGCAAAGCCACTTTCCAGCATATTGGCTGAAGCCCGTACATGGCATTATTTCTCCCTAGGTTCAGAGTCTGTCATTTCCTTTTGTTGAACTTCACAAAGCTCATTCTCCCATTTATGCAGTGTCAAGGTCCCTCTGAACGGCTGTGCAACCACCTGGTGTATCAATCACTTTTCATGTTTTGCATTATCAGCAAGCTGTGCATGCGCAGTCCCATCACCCAGGTCACTAATGAAGACCTTAAACTCAGTATCAACCCCTAGGGTAAATCAGTAGTGACTGGGTTCCAGATGAACTTCATCCCACTTATCACAATCCTTTCAGACCAGTAGTTCAGCCAGCTTTCAGCCAACCTCACTCTCCTACAGCCTATCTACAGCCTGACTGTCCTCATTGTCATACAGCCTGTACTTAATCAGTTTGTCTACGAAAATGTTACGGGAGTCAGGGTCAAAAGCCTGCTACAGTTGAGATAAACACCACACATTCCTCTCTCTGAGAGAGTCTTCATTCACCAAGCCAGTGATTTTATTGTAGAAGGCTATCAGGTTGGTTAAGCATGATTCTCCTTTCATAAATCCACACTGACTACTCCCAGTTATCTTCTGGTTCTTGAGGAGTTTGTAAATGGTTTCTAGTATTATTTGTTCCATCACCTTCCCGGGGATCAAAGTGAGACTGAGTGGCCTATAGTTCCTTGGATCCTCCTTCCTGTGTTCCTTGAAAGTGTGGATAACGTTTGCCTTCTTCCAGTCCCCAGGAGCTTCCCCATCAACTGCTCTGTTTTTCTCCAAGATAACTGAGAGCACCCTTGCCAACTGGGGGAGTGACATTGGCCAACTCCCCCGGCACTGATGGGCAAATCTCACTAGGGCCCATGGACTTGCGTAGCTCCGATTTGTTAAAGCGATCCCTAGCCCGATCCCCCTCTGCCAGGGAGATGTCTTCCTTTCTTCTGGCTTTCCCACTGCTTCCACAGTTTGGGAGTCCTGAAGGCTGGTGTCACCAGGAAAGCCAGAGACAAGGAGGGCACGCAGGACTTCAGCCTTTTCTGTGTCCTTTTCCCCTTTCTCACAGCATTGTCCTGCAAAAGCTGCATATCTGAGCACCACAACTTTTTCTTCAGAGTCCACTGAGCCCAGTTATACAAGTTTAGCTATGCTAGGGAAGCTGCTATCACAACACTGACTGCAAAACAGACATACGCTAAATAATTAATTGTTAAATGCTAAATAGTTAAATGATAGCCCACCATATTTTACAACAAAGCAAAAATTTCTGCATTCAGTTGTATACTTTTCTTCCTCTAAAAGCCTTTGAGTAGTACAAGAGTTCAGTAAACAGAAGGCTTGCCCATGAAACCATTCGCATGGTTTTCACTTTCAGTTATCTTAAAGGGGGTTTGCTGGTGAGATATTGCTCCTTTTCTCTCCAATTTTTTTTTTTTTTTTTTTATAAACACCAAAAGCATAGTGGGAGATTTACAAGCAAATGAGAATAGAAGGTACTTACCACCAGATCTTAAGAACTAACCTCTGATCATGTAATTCACAGATTCTGAGCAAAGAGCCAATTTTCTGCTAAAGTCAATCTGTGTATGATGAGGTTTGTAAACACGACTAGGAATATGAGTGAATTAAATAGAACAGAAGTGTGTGAGAAGAAAAAGGTAACTAACTGAGCATCAAATTTTGCAACATTTTCATCCTTTTTTTTGAAAAAAAAATTATTGTCGATGTTATTACTCCGATGGGGAGGCTGTTTACTTGTTTACATCTTAAGACAGAAGTGTGCTTTAAAGAGGACTCATCATGCCATTTTTTTTCCCAAGAAATATTTCACATACTTGTATGCCTTCTGCAAGATTTGTCTAACCTAATTACGCTTTTCAGATGAAAGCTATAAACTTCTGTGAAGTATAGCTGAGACCTGTGAACATAATCCAAAACTCTTCAAAAGCAATGGAAATACTTGTTTTGATTTTACTGCCTAAAATAGAATCTCAAAAGAGTTGACATTACCTCTAAAAAAATTAAGTAAAGTATGCTATATAATCAATTCCTTTTTCTCCCACTAGTTTTGCTTTTGTTACCTAAAATGCAATGATCTACCAGTTCAAGTGTCTTTCAGTCACATTCAAGATAGTCAAGGCTATCTATGAGGTAAAATGCTATTTTTCTTGAAATAACATAGGCCAAGAAAGCAGGTAGTTAATGTGCAGATCCACCAGAACACAAGTGTCCATTTGTCTATCAGACAACTAATACATCATTTATATTCTTGCAACTACACTCCCCCTGCTTCCCCAGATGATCCCATCTAACTGCCTGCTGACAGAAGTCTCCAAAACACGTCCTTTCTAAAAAGACGTGACATTATAATGTGCCATATGCCTCCTGTGACTTGAGGGAACTTAATAATTTCAGAAATTCCTCAGCACTCCTCTGGTCACCTGGCTGAAAGAAACTCTGAATATCCTATAATATATTCCCCTGGATGTGGTCTGGCATGTTGCCTGATGATTCCTGTACCAAAGGTGCACAGCTGTGATCGTGCCACCATCTGGCTGGAGAGTGAGTCCTTCCCTGTCAGTTGTTAGAGGGGGAGGAATGGGAGGGAGTTCCCAGGCTGAATGGAGCGCACCGGAAAACGCGCACTGAGCCTTTCCAGCTGTTAACTCTATCAGTAGCTTTTGCTGGATGTCCTCTGGTATTGATAACAGGTAGCCCCAAAGCTTTCTTCGTTTGATGGGCTCATGTCAAGTTGTACTGTACTCTTGCCCTAGAGAACATCCTAATTGTGATTAGTTAGTTATATCTAGTTATATCTCTGTTCCCACATTCATCCAAACTCTGCATTTTCCAGTGTGCAGTTTCTAGGCTTCTCACATTAGTTTCAGTCATACAGGTGAAACATGCATTATAATCATATAACGGGTTTAAAATGATTCCTGTGCATTTGTCAGTTTTCCTTGGTATGTGTATTTATTAAGTGATTTTGTAAGGCAAGCAGAAATACAGCACACATGAGCACACACACATATGCACACACAGAACTGTGGGCAAAGTAGAAAGGTGCAGGAGAAAGTGATAAAACAGAAACAGCTTATGCAATGAATGTGATAATATTGGCAGGATATTTACAGATCTGTGTCCACATATTGTGTCCTTCTGCATGTGTAGTACTTTTTAGTCCACCTTCTGACTTTGGTGTATGTGCCAATAGAACAAGGTTTTCTGATCATCTGGAATGATTTACTTAGTTCATTATATGCAGGAGAAAGATGAACTGAACTTTCCTACGTTCTGTACTCTGGGGGCCAGTCCCGTGGCACCAGGACTGTGTCACAAGAGTAAGATCAATCCAGTCTGAGAGCAGGGATCCAGTGAACAAGACCAAAGGGCAAAGTGAGGAGATGGCAGTCCCACCAAGGTCTGGGCATGCCCTCATAGTGATTTCAAGCCCACCTTAAATGAGGGAGGGAAGGGCAGAAGGAAGACCCACGCAGAAACAGGCCCAGCAGGGGAGAGCAGCAGAGCTTGCTAGAGGCTCAGTTTGAATTGCCAGAGGCAGCTGAGATCTTAACAACCATTTCTTCTCAACCAACTCGAGCAGCCTTCAAAATCCAGGATAGCCCTCATGAGGCCTGAAACAAAGCTGACCCCCATGGAGAACTCTGCTTTTGCAGTTGCAGTACTACAGGTACCTGAATTACGACTTCAAGAGCTTGTCAAAATATCTCTTCATGGCTGCAGGCATATCCCTGTAAGTCAGGCAGCAGAGCTGAACTACCGCGGGGGACACAGATCATTAGTCACGGCCATGGCCATTGGACAGGAACAAGTTATTTATCCTTCTAGCTTTCTCCCCATCCAGAGTGATGTAGGCAGAGTAATGACTGGAGAAGTGCTGTCAAAAGCAGCTCAGACAGTCCTGGGGTTGGGGACCTTGAAAATAGGTCCAGAGAGAGAAAGGAGACCTTGATGCACTATGAAATTTTTTTTTTTTTGAGGTGCAGGGATCCTATAGCTACCCCTAAACTAATGCAGCTTGTGATTTTCTAGGGTCTACCATAATGCATAGGCTAGCCTCTGGTGAGAAAATTCACATGATTTATTAATTTTGCCTGACATTTAGGTAAGAAAGCAGGACCTAGACCACAGATAGTCCTTACTGCAAATACTTAGGTAGAGATCTTCTGCTCCCTTTCCCTTTCCTTTTGCCATTTGGGCAAAATAAAATTTCTTCCTCCATTTAAATATCATCATTTCACTGGAGTGTTAACACCAAGGAGATGTATCAGTCACAGGAGACAAAATCAATGGCACCTTAAGGCTTAAAAATCAAGATGACATTTCTTGTTAGGTAGTGATGCCTTTCATTCAGTTCTTTTAAAGGAATTTCTGTGGAGTGCATCAGCCTGGCTCCCTAAGTATTACCATGCCTATTAAATAGAGAATCTCTTCTTCTTTGGAAGCATTCACCAAAAATCCATTGCACCCCAGCCATTAGGTCATTATTATGCTTGCGTCACCTTTATTACTCATCAGTGACAACTGTACCATTAAACAAAAAAACAAACAAAGAAACACAAGGGCAGAGATCTCAAGGACCTCTGAAATACAGTAATTATGTGGTACTTTGTACTGATCCAATTTGCTGGAAAAAATCAAATAAAAGCAAAATTATTATTCTGCTTCATCAAGCTAAAACAAACACCCTCTAAAAGTTCATCTGTCATGTATAATAACTTATTTTGCTTATCATACTATGTCTACTGGTAAAAATTCAATAACTGTTTTGGGCACAGTCTGTAGCGTGTGATACTCAGAACAGTATTCGGTGGTATCAATATATATTTATGGACAGGATACAGTTAAGAGGCACAAAAGCTTTCAAAGAGACAGTACAATATCTGTAAAGATATTTAGGTATTTAAACTCTTTTTAGGATTATCATTCCCACTGATATCACAGAGCCCAAATACCATGAAGAATCTGAGGGATATTTCTGAGCAATGATTTTTATTTGCAATAGTATCTATAGATTAGAAAAGGCTCTCTGAACAACATACTCTGCCCAAAGCAGAGGGAGAGATATGGGCTACTCTGAATAGAATCAGCAGTTAAGCATTATAGATAAATGAGTGTCTTAAATCCTCTTTTTCTCCAACTCCGGCTGACTATTTTCACAAATGCACATATAAGCACACATAAAAAAAATAAATACACAAAATGAGAAATAAACAAGAGAACCTTTCTCCCAAATGAAAAGTTGCTTCTTTCACTGTGATAAACACAGGAAACATCTGAGCAAAAATCCAGTCTTAGAACATGATAGAAAGGGCATATCAAATTAAAAAAAGGAAGGCCCTTCTTCAAGAAAATGTGTTTGAAGTCATACAAGACAAATACTCTAAGGACTGTTAGATCCAGAGTAAGACATAGAAACAAAGCATCTCTGAAGTAAGTACAGCTAGAGCCATCTAAATATACATTGACATAATCTGAGGTCAAATAGAAAGTGAAGAACTTTTGACGAGGTATGTGATGTTTCTGCTGTGAGACTATTGCTGAATGTAATGGGAGTCATGCTGGTAAAATACTATCAGTGCTTCATGGAAGGAGAATTCCTGCTAAGAGGCATTTTTTTGTGCTTTAAAGTGCTTGTGAAAATTGTTGGATTGACACGCTTCAAGAATGAATGCCTTTGCCCATAGACTCAGCACTGGAAGAGGAAGGCAAGACTCAGACTACAACACTCTGCGCTTAGAATTATAGGATAGCCCATACGACATGTTCATTCTTCCTTGCCTCTTTCTGCTAAGGCTGATAACAGAAACATACATTACTGTCAGCTCTGGGCTGCAAGGGGATATTTGCACTCAGGTTATCTAGTAGACGCTGCACAAGGGAAAAAAAATCAGGTACTATTTCATTTCACTCCCCAAGCCAGGAGATGAGAAATGAAAAGCTCTTTAAACAGCTGACAAGCTCCTGATTTTCCCAACTAACCTGCACTAGTCTGCAAAGAATATATAGCTGTGTATAGCCGTAGCAGTCACAATGGATTGTATAAACTCACTGGAGCTGACTTTCACATAGGTAGTCTGAGGGTTCCTGCCTCATAGTCATAGCAGGCTGGAATCCACTGGAGGCCATTAACCTCGGGCACTGTGGCTTGTGCTGAGCTCCCTGTCATCTCTGTGTGGCGCAGAGCAGCTCTGAGCAAATTACTTGAAAGGTAGTTCAGACATTTCTACACTTGCGTGGAGTCTACACTAGTGACAGAGCACAGCCAGGCCCAGAGCTAAAGCCTTGCATGTGCAAATGAGCCCATGGAAATAAAACTGAAAAACAGTGACTTACTTAGAAATCTTGGATCCATAATTTTCTCATAGGAACCAAAAGCCTCAGCCCAAGTTTCATTGTACTTATGTTAATTTCAAAAATATTCAGAAAAAAGTGCTTTGATTTTTCCTATGTCCATCAGATACATTTTGAGGGAACCCTCTTGCACCTGATTCTGAGAAACTGCTTGGCTGCTTTACACTGGTGAAGACAGAGCTATTTGCTGCTGATCAGCATGTGAAGTGCATAATCTGTGCAGACACTCCTTAATATGGCTAAATAAAAGATGGTATTGCCTCTCTAGTCATGAATTCTGCACTCCAGCATAGGGTCAAACTCCTCCTGGGTAATCTTATTCTTAATAAAATTTATGAATTCAATGTAGTCAGCTCATATAAGAGACCATATGGAACCACAGGTAAAAAATAGGCACTGAAAAGAGAAGGAAAAAGGGAAAATATACTTACTTAAAAAAAAAGAGATTATTAATAATATTGTAATTTGTTGACCTGGTTTAAGCTTCATTTTCAGCCAGAATGAACTGTTATAGCCTTCGCTCTGCACTCTTACCTTAAAAAAATAATAAAAAAAACACTTTTTTTTGTTCCTTTTATTCCTTTTTTATTCCTTTTCCTCTTTTTTCCTTTTTTTTTTTTTTTTTTTTTTTTTTTTTTCTTTTGGGACCTTCTCTGTGAATCTGATATTGTACCACAGAAATTCACTGTAGCTCAGTTATAATATCAATAAGCACAGTCTCAAATACAGAGCTTGGTCAATGGTCTCAGAACCTGTTTTAACTCTTTGTTTTTCCTCCAAGCCTTGGACATTCCCTTTATTTCACAGTTCTACCAGCCTTTCCTTTAGTATCTTCATATTCTTCCTTGCTTTACTGTCAGAAAGCATATGCAGACATTCAAGAAAAAGAACAATTTGACTGACTAGTATTGCTGACTGAAGTTGATTTATGGCTGCTAGAGAATTATACATCAAATGACATATGGGCCACAGATGAACAATGGGATTTAGACTAATGATATGGCTCAGGCATAAGGGTAGATGACAGCAGAACTAGATGGCATTCTGCAACTAGTCAGTCATATACCCACCACAACTCGCACTAAAAACTTTCCTGCTATTTTTAAACATTTTGGCTATTTGGATATTCCTATTTTTGACTTCCTTATAGCTGAAGTAATTTCCATAGAATCTATGCAAAATATAGCTTTGAAATTTATTCCACCCTCCTGACTCCCAGCTTCAATGATCCCATCACGTGACGCATATTTAACTCAGCCTCCTATCCCCTTCCCTTAGCAGGAAAGATTCCCTTTCCCCTTGGGAATATCTTGCACAGTTTCTCACATCCTATATACCAAAGAGGATCTACATTTTTAACTGCAAGTCCCCCTTAAAGCACTTCTCTGTCTCTTTCATCAGCAATTTATCAGCCATCAATTCTTCCTATATATAAAATAACTGGGAGAGGGAATAGAATCCTTCTCCAAACTAAAAGGCAGCATCTTATAGACTAAAATCAGCATCTGATAAACTACTTTTTTTTTCCCCCTTTTAATCTATACCATATCACCTGCTGTAAGGAAATAATCAACTCTTTGATGCACTGTGCTCACTGCATTACTGAAAGGAGCATGACATGGCTTTCACATAGGCTCAAGGCGCTGCTGACATAAAACATGCTGTTCTATCACCAGCAATCCTATGGAGCAGGACTCTCCTACAAAGTCATCCATATGCGACTACATTCATATTAAGGAACTAATTGGCCCGAATAAATGTGGTGGGATTTGACCATAATTATTTAGAATTTTAAATAAGACCACTATGCTTTTCTCCTATAGAAAAAAGTTAAAGATTAAAGATTGTGTGTGCTTTGTGCCACACACAACACACCTCAAAACTGTTAAAAACAACATTCTCAGAGATATGAAGCCAAACAGCTTCATATCAAAATTCTCTTAGATGCTTATTTTTAGGATGGTTATTTTAACTAAACTGACCAAAGGCTTTTAACACCTCTGACTGCTACAGCTGATGAGATATTAATGTCTGAAAAAGAAAAATCCTGCAGTCTGAAACACCTATCTGGTGTGGCCCTATGTGCCTTTCAGCTTGGACATATGTATGTGCATGTTTTTATGCATAAGCAATAGGCAACATTCACAACTGACAAAATAAAAGTTTTTATATATGCTACTTGTTTGGCCCCATATATGGAATCCACACAACTCTCTTCAACAGAGTAAATTGCTGCTTTAAATTAGAACATTTAAATCAATGTTCGTTGTGAGCGATAAACTTTTACTGTTATTTTATTTACTATTAGGACTAATTCTGTGTTTGATATGCTAAACAGCACAAGAAGAAAGAACAGTCCTGATAAGGCGATTTTAGTTGTTCTCTAACAAAACATAAGGACAGCACACATTGGGAATGTAGTCATTAGAGATAGGCTAACATGAGTATTGATCTGGTAAATTTTAATCCAAGGTTTTCCCTGACTAACTGTGTTGGTTTAAGGAAAATTCTCTCTACTCAACTGTTTTTCCCCAAGTACAAAAGCAACAGAGATGACACAGAGACATGCTCCTGGGATGGAAGAAGAACAAATTTCTTAATGCAGTGTGTATCAATTGAATATCAGTTAGTATACTCTAAGGGAAAGTTCCTACAACTCAGCGTGTCTCAGATGTGCCCAGCTGCTTCTGCACATTCCTGGGATCTGGAGAGGCAAATATAGAAATAGAGGCTTATAAAAATAGATGTTATTTGCTTTCAGAGGGGAGCATCCTACCACTACGGTGCTTCTCCAGACACCAAGCTGCTTACTGTAGCCAATAAAGAGCTTAGTCCTATAACAGGTAGAAGAAGCTGCAGTGTCTGACATTCGGGTGCATAAACATCCAGGTCCTAGTGGAGGAATCCCAAGGATCTTGGGCAAAGCATGATTGTGAGGTACCATTTGCAGACAGAAAATAATGAGCAATGGGATCATTGGGGTCCCTTTTGAAATCCTGCTTCTCCATAAGGTTTAGGTATCTCATTCAGGATCCACAACCCAAAATATTCTCCTCTGAATCAACATATATAACCTGATTTTGAAGGAGCAAACAAAAATTGCAGTCTTTTCTTCTAATGCATAGCCAGCCTTGCAGTCAGTAACGAAAGTGTTCAGAAAAATCAAACAGGAAAAAGTCCTTTCTAGGATTTTCTGTGCCTGCCTCAGACCAAAGGAATGCAAAATGTCACCTCCCAGGCCACAGTGTTTGCTGGGAACAGGGGCGGGAAATCTGTGTACTGTGTCCTACTCAAAGGTGACTGCATGACTGAAATTCCCTTGACAGTTTATTCAGCAGAAGACAAATATTCCATGACAACAGCGAAATCCATTAATATCTCTTAATTAAATCACTGATTCTGAGTAAAGGCAATACACTGGTATGATATGATCACCTTTTAAATAAAAGAAGACCAGGGCCAGATCCATGGCCTCGAGGCCACGTGACATTGGTTGGCTTGTACTGCTGAGTGCTTGCACTCTTCCTCGCTTGTTTTGGAGGGCTGCAGGAAGCTTGAGATCTGAGGCATGAGCAAACAGTTAAGCAGTATAGATAGTCAGAGGGTCTGCTTGAGCTTGCTGTCTGATTCCTTTTATGTAAAAGTCTAGACATAACCTAACTGCAAACCATGCAACTCCCCCAGCTTCCTGGAAAAGAAACTGAAAGCAAAGAAAAATAGGAAGAAAAATAGGTTCCACAGCAAGCTTTATCAGGAATTTTAAAAGAACCACAGTTAAAAGTTTCCTTCCACAACAGCAGTAAAGAAATTCACGCATGAAAATGTGCATGAATGTAGTAGAGGATGAATATAATTTCCTTGGATATATTCTTGCTGTTAAAGAGGTAGCTTCCCTCTTCCAGCAGTAAAGGTATCTTCCCTCTTCCAGGAAGGAATCTGCAGCACACAAACTATGATGTGAGTGCACCCATGCCTATTGCTTCCTTACTACATCCTGCCTTGCCTTGATGAGATTTGCTTCTCTATTGGATGTAGTTCTACTGAGCTGCAAACTGTATGGGGAAATTGCCCAGTCTGGGATACTCCTGCTGCATCTGACTTCATGGCCAGTAGTTGCTGGCTGCTGAAGTTGGTCATGGAAAGGTTGTTAAACAATGGAGAATACAACTCTCCACGTCCACAGCACACCATGTGTACTTTGTAACTTGTATTTGTGTTTAAGATTGGGGTATTTTTTCCAGCAGGTATTTTACCTGCCAGGTTTAGATTAATGTAGATGCTTGCAGACCAAGCCTCTTCTTATTGCGTACATAGAAGCTGGGTTTTTTTTGTTTGTTTGTTTCTTTGTTTGTTTGTTTTGTTTTTGGTTTTTTGTTGTTGTTGTTGTTGTTGTTGTTTTGTTTTTGGTATCAAATCTGATGCCTTTTATTTCATCCTTAAATGTAATACCGTGGTTCCCATTCATGCTTTCTTTTTTAAGCACTTTGTTGCTGGTCAGTTCATGAGGGACCAAATAAATGGGCTTGAACATATGGGGAAAAAAATGACTCTTGGTACCAAGGAGTTAAAGTATTAAAGTGCGTAAGCCATTTCCTGTAACAGTTGTCAGGCTAATTTTCAGTAAATGGTTTAGTCCATGTGTTTATTATTCAGGTATAAACCCATTGACTTGCCATGAAAATGACATTTCATCACTGTAATCACAGACTGATCTCTTGCTACTACAGCTAGTACGTACACAAAATGCATTCCTCCACCAAGACTTCACTGAGCTCAGAAACAAGAGCTTTTGAGCAAGTTAGTTCAGGGTAAGTTGTAGGAATTGCATTGCAATGTCCAACAATGAAGGTAACATTAGTGGGAACTGTTGCTTGACACCTACATTTGACAGTATAAAAATCAAAATATTCCTTAGCAAATAATAAATAAGTGGAAAGGAATATCCTTAGAATATAGAATGAAGTTCAGTACAAAAGAGAATCACAATCATCTTCACTGCTAACTTTTTCCATGCCAAAGGATAACACATTTCTGGAGTTTTTGGGAGGCAAACTTTCCTGCTTTCTGTTAAGAGTATGACAGCCGATACATTTCTTAATGTATTTGACATAAGGACCATAGTAATTTTTGCAGATGAATAGTTGTGCGTTTTTGTTCTTTTGTTTGTTTGTTTGTTTTGTATCTGATTAGTTCTAGCTTATATTTATGCTTTAACTGGCTTTAGGAGATGAAGATGTTAGAAAGTGTAAATAATTTAGAGATCTTTAAAGGGCAACAACTTCTAGAAATTTTAAATCACGCTGACTTTCCATCACCCCTTCGTTTCACATTGTGATTAAGTCATAGATAATATTACAACACAGCACCACACATAGCACTCTTGAGAGTGCCTTAGGTAAATGTAATCTGTGATATCATTTCACCTTCTCTGATTTCTACAAGCTAGAAAGATCATCCTTGGCTAGTGTTATAATACAGATGCCCTGCATTGTCATTTAGCTTTTTGTTGAAAAAAAAATTGAGTAATAAAGTACCAACCTTCAGTATTTTTTTTTTTTAAAGAGTATTACTATTATTTAGAAGGAAAAAAATGGACAGCAAACAGCTTTAACAGATGTTTTAACTAAAAAAGAAATGGTGAGCCCAGTCATAGGACCCCAACTGACAGCAATTCTTTGTGACTTCAATTAGTATTCAATTGCAGTCTTCATATTTACATTTAAAAGTATTCTCTTCCATGCCCTTACATAAAGTATTAGGCAATTCAACTTCAGTAAAAGATAAGTGTAAGATGGAAAAGTCTCCATTAAATATCTGTCAGAAAGTAGTTAAAAGAAAGGCTATTCTGAGAGCTGCCACTCTTGTGCTACTCTCTAGCTATCCATCAGGGAGGCAGTGTCTCAACATCTGGTGGTGTTTCATCACTTACTGTAACAGCAAGACCAGATATCTTCCCCGTTGTTTTTGAAATGATCTTACAAGGCAGAAAGACACCAAAAGAAAGGACTTTTAGTGTACAGCATTGCTGCAGAAAAAAAAAAAAAAAGAGCTAAACACTAATTTACTGATGTCTAAGCATTTATGTATTCACCTGTTTCTCCTGTCTGTTTTCCTGAATTTTCTAATTTACAGAATCCAGTCAGTAAAAAGTAGTAACTAATGATGAAATGTGTTTATCTGGATAAAACATTGTGTCCCAGTAATATTTTCCTAAATTTTTAAAATGTGTTGCCTCTGTTTTAAAAACTAATCAGAGAGCTGCTGTTTCTCAGTAATTTAGAATAATAATGAAAATATATGTAGTTATTTTATAATCAGGGGTACTAAACAATGCAGTCCATCCATTTGGTTTCTCAGGAATATTAGACTTTTTTTTTTTTTTTTTTTTTTTTTTTTTTTTTTGTGGATATTTTAAAATGCCTGTGGTGGTCTAGGGTAAACCTATGTTGAAAGAGGAAAAGTTAGACAAATGAGTGGTGTCCCAGCTATCTTGATCCACAATGTCTTTTATGTCCTATAAATGTCTTTATAGGAAACAAATATTAATCTAAAGCTATTCAAAAACATGTAGCACATTCCTATTTTAAGGCACTCTTCCTTTAGACATCTTTTATGCTTAAAAAAATCTTCAATATATTCTTCAATATATTGTTTAAAAACACAAGAGTGCTATAAATCAAGTGATCATTTAACATTTTATCCTTTAATGCAGTTATATGATTTAGAATATCAATGTTGTTCAATAAACCATATCAACCAAAAAGATCTTGAACAGATTAAAAAGTATTATAAAATGAAACATGAAAATGAAAAGTCTCAGTGAAAAAAAAATCTTTATAATACTTAATTCCATGTAAGATAACTTCACTATGATCTTTTTGCATCTACACTTATTATTCTTTAAAAGAAAATAGAGAATATTATATAAAACAAGAGTACTTCCTATTTTTTTAAAAAAATAAAGAGACTCAGACAATTAGATCATGGACTATGTACAATACTGACTAATAAGAATAATTATCAACTAATGAACTTTTCACTGGTGTGCAGTTCCAAACCACATGCCTTAACTGTCTATTTTGGAACTCTAAAGTGCAAAATACCCTTCAGAGGGACACAAGGAAAGCTTTCAAAACTTTTGCCGCAGTACGGAGAGCTCAGAGAGAGTTCAGAGACGCAAAATTCTGGAGAAAAACAAAACAAAACAAAAACCTAAAAACATGTTTATAATTTCAAACTGCTGCAGGCCAACCTGCTCTTGAAGGTGATTTCTTGAAAAGGAAAAGAAAGAAATGTCAGATTCATGATCACCGAGGTCTTATGGGTGCCATCAGGTAGAAGCTTCATTCTGGAAGCAGGAAGAAGCCAGGAGACGTAGAGGGGAGCAATGTCTGCCAAGTAATCCAGCATGTGTAGTAGTTCAGTAGTGCAGCATCATGCACACTGTCTCTGCTCTGCCCACCTCAGCATCAGATGAACAAAGTATAAATCTGTCTTCTGCCTTTTTCACAGAATGGTTTTAGACATGTTCTGGAGAGCAATAAAGGAATTATCTTTATGCTTTCTTATATACAGGGACCACTGCATTTCCTGGTTTTATTTGAGCTACAAGGGATGAAGCAGACTTCTGTTATTGTCCATCACATATAAAGCACAGGAAGATGAAGTCTTTAATGAATGGTACCTTGCTTAATGCAGAACAATTTCTGCCTTCATTTGTATTCACAAAAACTTCACTGATACTCATGCAAGTGCACAAAACAAATGTGAGAGCCTAATGCAATATTTTTTATAATAAACTAATGTTAGTTCCAATCGAGGAAGTTAAAAAGCACTTTAAAAACTATTCTAAAATTAATATTTTAGGGTTACCTGATGGATTTTTTTTTTTTTTTTTTACTTTGTCAGGTTTGAAATCATTTGATATGAAAACCATACTAAGTTCCCCCTCACTTACGCATTATAATCAGTCAGAAAAGACAATTTGTTCCAAATTTTGCAATTCTTACATGTGGAAGAGACGGAAGAAACTAATCGGAAATTTAATTAAATACTTTACTCATTGGCATGTGAGCCAATCTTTCCTAGCAGTTGTATTCACAGGCTAAAATATTGTCATTTGTTCCACTCATATTACCAACTTCCATGGCCCAACTAACAATGGCCAAAGTATTAAAAAAAATGCAGTTTTGGCCACCAGAACCAATAGATATGAATCCAAATGTAAACTGGCATTGGATATGTTGGGTAAGGGAATACTTTATTCTTTTTCAAGGAAAGACTGGTTTCTGAGCTTTGAGTTGACATAGAAGAGTCAGTATTGATGGAACTGTAGAGCTCTCCAAAACTTCTAAATATTTACAGTGGACACTTCTCTTCAAGTTCTTTTCAACTGAACCCACAAAATATTCTGTGCTTACTTCCACAGGAATTTAAAGGATGACAGCAATGGAAATTTGCTCCAAATAGCAATGGTTGAGAAAGAGAGCTCCAACCTACAGGCTTGCTTGCATTGGAAGGACTGGAATGACTCCTTCCTCCCTTCGGCCAGATTTTGGGAGAGAAAAAGGAAGTCTTTAAAGGAGTAAGCAGAATACGGTTTTACAAGTTTGTGGTGATCCTGAGAATTTGGTCCTTATCACTTAATATGAGCAGGGTAAAATATGCTGTATGAATAACCTCTCCTACCTCCTCTTTGTAGGTGAGAAGGCTTTACTTTCTTCCAGTTGAATGTAATATCTTTCATTTAGACACTGCTTTAAAGAAAAAGGCACTTCAGCATTGAAGTGTTGAGCAAGTGGTCTGCATGGCTTAAAAATTTCAAGAACCAGTCATTTCAATTGCTTTTAGTGTGGAATCTGGAATCGTCTATAAATCTGAAGGTCTTCAGAAACAACTCTAACTAAACATTATTATCGTGCACACATAAATTTGAGAAAAAGGACTCTAAAGCTCTAAACCTTTATTACCTACACTGACTGATGTGCATGAATCTATCGCACCAGAAAACTTAAGTTACCGAAAATAGAATCAGAACCCGGAGGTAAAGCTCTCAAGAACATTATTTATCTAAGAGGTTAACAATTAATTTATCAGCAGTCTTAAAGAAACTTACCTTTAAAATTTGGTCTGATTCTAGCATCATACCCCGATGTCCTTCCCATCAATTTGTCCAAAAAATCTGAAGGAGACAGGGTCTGTGAGGGGGATTTTCCAGATCTTGAATCATGTTCTTTACAGAAAGTCGTCCTAAATAAATTATTAGCCACCATTAGCTACTATTTAGCTTGTATCACTTTCAATTCATGGGGAAATTAAAACATTCTAAATAAAATGATCTCTTTTCAGTGAAGGTAATAATAAATACTTGTATAGAAAATTACTTATTTTTCATTAGAAATTTTTATTAGAAATAAAAATAAGCTTCAAGCAGTAGACACAGAATACATATTTTGCTATTCAGAAAAACTCAGCTTTAAAAAGAAGTACATTATATCTATAGAACTTCAGAAGATTTTGTTTACTCTTTATCTTAAAGTGTAAAGCAATCTTATAGGGACTTTGACATCCTATGTCATATTGTTGCTTAATTTTTGTGTCTGCTGTACAAACTATATTTATTAGAAATCTGATCTAAAGTGTCCTTAAACTTTCAGGGAATGGCAGGTAGAACTCACCAAGCAACTGTAAAAATTACTGATTTTATTAATATTGGGAAGGATATGGATACGGAGTGGCGTTCTTTACAAATGCTAGCCAACAAAGATATAAATTATGTGAATCAAAGTCTGGATTCTTCACCAACTGTGTGAACAGGTTTCCAGAATCAGCTGCATCTGATCTTTTACCAATGAACATCATGTAATAAAAATAATCTTTATTGTCTTTAGCTGGTATTTGTATGCAGGCTCTTAGAACATATTTCTGTCTTCAGGTTTTAAGAGTAAACTTACGCCATGCAATGGGTGTCAAGGTTTGTGCATTTAACATGTTAGCTACTGCAAGCACATTAGATATTTCAGAGAAAGAATGTGGGGGTTTCCCTAGGTTGTTCTCTAGGGAAATTAGAATGAAATGACCATATTTGGTGTGTAAGGTCTTAGATTTCTTCAAGAACTTCATTATATTGATATCTGAATCACCAGTTTTACTGTTCTACCTTTCAACATAATCTTTTATCTATATTAAAAGTAATTCTATCACTGTGCCTGTTGAAAGTAATTTTATCACTGTGTCTTCTATATCACTACTATGTTTAAATGTTTGCCCAGCAAGAACCACTCAGGTTCAGGAGTATTTCTTTCTCTTCTATTTTTATTTTACTCTATGTGTATCAGTGTGCATGCATGTGCTTGGGCATGTGTGTGCATCAATGCGTAAGCATAAGCAAATAAGATATACAGGTGATTAAATGAAATTCAAAGCAAATGTCAGATGCTTAATTCTTTTATAAAAGCAACAAAAATGTTAAAATGCAATGTAACAGTAAAATTCTATGTGATCCCCCATCTTTCAGGTACCATTTAGAGGGGGTGGTTGCTGCTTTTTGCTTTTGTCAATGACAAGGTACCATGACAATACCTTTAATTTTTTACTATGTAATAAGATATATTCTGCATTGAGACAGTACAGATATTCAGTTAAGATAATAAAAACTGGAAAACAACTGTTATGTTTACTTGGGATGGTCCAATACAAATTACTTCTCTTTTAATTTGAAACTGACTAGTTATGAGTTGTGTGGGGATTCCAAACTTGTGAATATAAACACTATTTCACTCTGTCATTGTATATATATCAGTACACGTAAAAATACACTTTACATACATGTACATAGAGATACACAGTCCTCTACAATATAGTAATGAAACTCATCTGAAACAATGCTTTTGTTATTTAGTCCAAACTGTTTGCTTTATACAAAGTCAATAACTGAAGAAACATTTCATCAAATTAAAAAAGAAAAGAAAAGAAAAGAAAAGAAAAGAAAAGAAAAGAAAAGAAAAGAAAAGAAAAGAAAAGAAAAGAAAAGAAAAGAAGAAAAAGAAAAGGAAAAAATGCTGAAATGTACTGATACTTTAAGTGAGCATAAATCCTGGTCTGATCCAGGGGGTTCCCAAAATCAGAGGACTGGTTCTCTTATTTCACATAATTACATTCCCGACAAAACTGGTTCATTCCCAAAGCTCAAAGAGTAGGGAATCCAGGCAACTTCCTAAATAACCTTCAGTGGGAACAGAGAGATCAAATTTAATTGAGAAAAAAAATAGCTATATTAATATTCAGTGAAAGGACATGTTTTGGAATCAGAGAAATGGAAAACAGATTACCCAAACTTGAGATTTTTCTGTGTTTGTTACCAAGCAACGAATCTCTCTGAGTGTAAAAGGGACAGCTTGTATGAAATGAACATGAAATACTCTCAAATATAGCAAAGAAATGAGGCTAACATGATGCTGCTTCTTTACAGCTGCAGTTCCCAAACCTCTTGATAAATATCACCAGACAGAGTTGTATCACCTACCTGAAATGGTTTGTCTCTAAGAAAAACGCAAACAAGGTTGTCAAAATTTTCACTAGCTGCCGGTTCATTCCTCCTGCTTTCTGTGACGATTTGGAAAATATCCCAGAAACAATTCCAGAGAGATGCAGGGGAAAAAAAATAGAAAAAAGGAAAAAGAAAAAAGAAGAAGAAGAAAAAAAAAAAGTATGCTGGTGCTGCCTAGATTCCCGAATTCGGCAATAATTCGTTTCTCTGGAGCGGCAGGAAAAGAAGATCTGGATCTCTAAAGGCTGGGGGTAGAAGAGAGGTGCCAGTCCTCGGAATCATGGTCAGGTCAAGCCTAGGCTCATCTCCAGCAGCCAGCACGGCACGGGCAGAGCATCAGTCTCCCCTGCCTTGCTCTTGCTGGATGATGGAGGGAAAAATAAATAAATAAAAAAGGGAAAGAAGAAGGAGAGGACACCCTACTACCCCAAGAGCACCGTGCAAAAGGGAACAGCGCTGAGAGCAGTCTGCAGTCGGTGTGTTTTATTCCCTTTTTGCTTTTGAAAAGAGTATGCGTGAGTGCTGGTGGTGGCTACTGGGCGGATCTTTTTTTCTTTTCTTTTTTTTTGCTTTTGTTTCCCTCCTTGCCTTGCCCTGTCTCTTGGCGGTGGCGGCTGCGGCCGCCCCGGCGCCTGTGCCGGAATGAGGCGGGCGGCCGCGCGACGCGCTATAAATTCAGCGCTCGGACAGCTCCGCGCCGCGCCTGCGCATGCGCGCCGTCAAGGGGCGGCTGTGCGCGTGTGTGTATGTGTGTATGTATGTGTGTATGTATGTGTGTGTGCGTGCGTGCGTGTGTGTGTGTGTGTGTGTGAGCAGGGGTGTGGTTGTGCGGGCGGCGGGGGTAGTGAGGGCTGTTCGTGTGGGGGAAGCGTGGAGGGTGCGGCATGGGAGTGCTTGTGCGCGTGGTGCGGGGTGTGCGCGTGGTGCGGGGTGTGCGCGTGGTGCGGGGTGTGCGCGTGGTGCGGGGTGTGCGCGTGGTGCGGGGTGTGTGTGCGAGGGCGGTAGTTGGCGGGGATGGCCGCGCGCTTGGCGGAGGGAGCGTGCGCGTGGGCTGTAGGAGGGCTGTGTGTTGCGGGTGTGCACGCGTGGGTGTTTGTCAGAGTGTGTGTGCACGTGCACGGGTGTGTCAGGCTGTGGAGGAGCGCCTGTGTGTGTGCGCTGGTATGTGCACAGGTTGTGGCTGTGTGGGGGTGCACGTGTCGGGGTGTGCGTGTCGGGGTGTGTGTGTGTCAGGGTGTGTTTTGGCGAGGGCTGCCCTGCCCTCTGTGGCTGCGGCAAGGGCGGCCGAGGGCTGGCAGCGGTGACGGCAGCGGCCCTGGCCACTCCATGTCCTCCTAAGCCCTGGAGGGATGGGGGTGCTGCTGCCCTCCTGCAGTGGCCTTGTGGGCTGGGGGCCGTGCGGGAGCCCTCCCCAGCGGCCCTGGGGAGGAGCACGGAGAGGTAGGAAGGAGCAGGGAGAGGGAGGAAGGAGCATCCTCCCTGCGACACTGCGCAGTGCTGCTCAGGTGGGTCCCCGTCTCGGAGGCTGCGGCCTGAGGACCTGCTCGTGGAGGAAGAGGAGGAAGGACCCATCTTTGGGGAGCGTGTGGAGGAGTGAGCAGAAGGACAGATTAAACAGTTTCCATTTCCAACCGCTACTTGTTTTTATTTCCCTTCCTCGCAGGTGTAGAGAGGAGAGTAAGGCCACTGGGGTCACCTGGGGAGATTTCCATCTCCAGATTCCAGAGCACGGGGAGAAGAGCGTCCTACCCTGGTTATACACAGGGAGCCAAAGCACAGGTAGCTGAAGCAAGGCTACTGAACCCAGACCTCACAGATGATGTGTGAGGGGGCAGGGGTAAGGAGCAGCTTTGCTGCTCTGCAACCCCCCAGTCCCGCATCCTTCCCCCCAGTGACTCCTCCATGGAGTGATGATGTCTCATCACTCAGTTACAGGGACTCGTCTTAAACCAAGCTGGGACGGAGGTGTTGCACTGTTCAAGGAAAGAGAGAAGATGACGTGCCACCTCTGAAATGCACAGTGGTAACTGATAGAAACATTGCGCAGCAAAATGCAACCTCAAAATCATTTTGGTGGCTTGGTTTAGAGTGGGCAGCTAGGGAGCCTCATCTAGGAAGATCTGGAGAACGTGAAATGTTGTAGCATTTACGCGGGCACTCTCACACACTATTATTTCTTATCTCTCTCCCCCCTCAAAAATACCCACTTCATCATCAATACTCTCACCACATTTGTAATAATCTTTAAAAATTGCTTATGAAAAGTAATTTTGTTCGTATAAGAGATCAAAACCACTTACCGCTGATTAAATGAAATTCAGTTGCTAAATTTTGTTTATTTTAATACTGTACGGTTTCTTTGAAAAAAAAAAATGCTAGCTATTCATGGATTCAAATGCTAGATAACAACACATCCTGTGCACAAAAATTGAATTAACTAGAAAAATCTCATAAATGCAAGAAAGCATAAGTTAAATCCCTTATTGCCTTGCCTACCAAGTCTATGTCAGCAGCATACTGGAAGGCCCAAGAGAAGAAAGGCTGGGGAGTTTGCACTAAACCATCACTGTTTAACAGTACATATTTAGAGTTTATGCTGAATCACTGCACTGTGACATCCTCTCATCTCTTCAGAAAATAATTCCTCATTCTGAAATGGTATTAAATAGGAGCATTATGCTTCTCACTACAACGTCTCATTCTGAGAAGACCCACAAGTTACTTCTGTAAATAATAGAATAGTTTTGAGTTCATTTTCACTAAAACAAAGACAGTTTTCAAAATTTCTTCCTGTCCTTGGCTAGATAGAAGCCCAATAACACCGCTATAAATTACTACTTTTGGTTAAGATAGATGGAGAAATTGGAAAACAATTTCTGTCAGTTCCAGGAAAAGTCTGTGTCTCTTTAACCTACACTGCCACCTGCTTAAAAGTGTGAGGAATCTCAGGAATGCTTGCAGATTTCCTAATGCTGAAATCACTGAGTACAGCGGGCATCTTTCTGCTAATGCTATCCACGTGGATTTTGTGACAGGCCCTGATTTCCAGCACCTATTACCATTTTGGATGGGAAAAAAATAACTAATGCTCTGTAAGCATTCAAAGTAAAGAAAACGTACTTGAAAATCTGCTAAGTTTTAGCGGCTTGCTCCCATTTTCTGCACTACACAGCTGTTTGAAACATTGAATAACTATAAGCCTGAGTTAGAAAAAACATTGCTTGAGGTTCTTCAAAATAACCTGCCTTTAACTGGGGGTGAGGGGAAGAGCTATGTGAAAAGCTGATAGAAGTTGTAATAAAAATCTTGAGTATCTACTCCTTCATTCCTAATTTACCTAGAAGCACCGAATAAAGCTTAAAGGCTTGAAAATACTCCTTTGATATCTGCCTAGTAACAGCATAACTTGAGTATCTGTCCTTTCAAAACAGAGAGGCTCAGAGGTTGCTTTGAGAGTTCAAAACAGCCATTTAATCAGAGGGTTTCAGGTCATGCTCCTGTACGGGTGCTATGGGAATTTCACTGCATTTTTCACCTCTGCATGTGTGAAGAGATTACTGCTTTTGAGCGTTCTTGCAACACATCTGTCTTCAGCCTCTTCACATTAAAACAAACAAACAAGCAAATAAAGAAAGACAGTTATTTTGAGTACTGGAAGTCTCTAACTTGTCATGTAACCACAGTTATGTAGAGTCTATAAATTGCATGGGCTGTTGTGAGGAAGTATTTACTCTGTAGATCAGAGGGAATTATTTGGAAGCTGTGTGCCTGGATATATACAGTGCGTTCCAGGGTCCCTTTCCTGTTCAGAAATGGGAGTCATAAGGATAAGTATGGAGTCTTAGGAATGCAAATGTGCAGTCGTACAGGGGCTCCATTTTTGCCTTTTTGTGTGTAAGAGCATATGTAGACTTGCAGTCTCTTTTTTCTTAGTTCTCCAAGGTTTCATGCAGCCAACATGAGGAATTTAAGGCCTCTCGTTGTGATTTCACTTATTGCTAGAACATTTAATACCATGAATTTTTCAGATTAGCCATACATTTTGGGTCTGATGACTGCTCTTTGGAGCCATCTTTCCAAAGTCATCTTCCTCATTTTATCTTCTGCAGAAAAAACACAGTAGATCAAGCTTAAGCCTAAATCTTTTATTATCCTAGTGGCTTCCTGGAAGTTGTGTCAAGGATCTTTAGCAGCTAGTAGGTATTACAAACATTCAAACTGGTATAGGACTGAGCTTTTCGATGTCTCTTCCAGCAATACTTTACTTTTATGACTTGACTTTACTCCCACCACCTTGTAGCTGGGATCCACAGTTGCAGTGTGATTCCACTACTTTTAGATGGGAAATGTATAAGCATTCAGCAGTTTTCATCTATACAGTGGCTTCCGTCTGTATGCAGTGCTTCACAAATTTCATCAGTGTTACTGATCATGTTATCTCACACAACACATGTTTTGATAACAGTATTAGAGAAAATGAATGAGACTCAAGGAGAATAAGTCAGGATGGGATGTGGATGCTTATAGTAAAAGAGAAAGAAGATGTGAAGAAAGATGAGAGGCAAATTCTAGTCTTTGAGTGAAGAAGCTAATATATCTCTGCTGTTCCCGAGGCATATTCCAAAGACTAATAATCATACTAAGTCTGATATATAGTATTAAATGTGAGTTAATTCAGTCGCTTCTCTCTTCTACCTGAGCTTTTTAAACATTAACTTCTTGGGAGAAAATGAGACAGAACTGCCACTGTTTCGATTTAAATAGTTTTGAAGATTTAGCTAGTGGCAGATGATTTATATTTGTTTTCATTGTGCACACAGTTTTGGAAAGCTCTGAAATGAAAGAAATAAGGTCATACCACTTTCCCAAATTATGACAAATAAGTGATCCAGAAGCCTGCCTCTGAAGAAACAAAATCCATCACTTCAAATAAGCAATTAGTGTCTATAAGAAAAAAAATCATCAACATAACTTTTAAAGTGGTACATCAGATTATAATAATTGTTGGATGTTTATTAACAATGCCAAATGTATTTCAATGTACTGCCAAGTACAAATGAATAAAGAGTACAGGCTATAGGCTACAGAAAAACTCCAGTTATAGCCAGGGTTAAAAAAAAAAAAAAAAAAAGAAAGTGAAACTGAAGGTAATGTAACAGACTGTGTGATGAACCAGAGATAAGAAAGTATTGGGTCTGTCTGCTTTTTGAACTGTAGTATATTAAAGGAAGTGAAAATAATAATAACAAAATCTTATATATTGCTTTAATTTTAAGAACTGTGTTAGTTAGAGCTTCTTTTCCATAAATGACAATGATACACTAAGTTACGGTAGGGTGATGCAGTACCTAATTGTTTGGCTGTCCAATATGAAGCAACATATTTCACGTGCCTATATATGACATTAACAAATATCACAAAACATTTATCAATACAACTCCATTTTCATATATTTAAAATATTTTCACATCCTCCCACTAATTTTCTTTACTTTTGTTCACTTCTAACTCTGAATTTTGCTTTCTAAATTTTCAAGAGAAAACGTATTAAAGTATGGGAGAGTGAAATAATATATCTCTATATTATAAAACAGCTTATAATGTCATTTACTGCATGTATTTTTTACACTGCAGAGGTAAAAAATAAAGAATGCCACAGATTTCACCTGAAAAGTTACTTTTTTTTCTCTTTTAAAGGTCTCGCACTTTGTATATGTCACTGCTGTTTTACCAGTGGGCCCAAGGAAGTTCAGCTATTGTTTTGGCATTATTGACTTCTTTTCCCCAGAACTCTCTATATTACATGACCAATTTAGCTGACATAAGACCTTATTCATGGTGTGGTACCAGTGAAGTGCTGCTTTTGTTTATGACAGCCAGGAGGCAAAGGAAGTGGATGTTCACTTATGAATGTTCTGTAGCCCAGAAAGAGGAGAAACAGCAAATTACCTTGTTTGCTTCTGCATACATGTATGCAAAGTATAGTTGGCTGCGTTGTGAGAAGCTTCTTGTTCCTTTGTATGTATCTGTGCTTTGAGTCATCATCCCTAAGCCCTCATTAGTACAAAAATTAGGTTAAAACTGTTTCTCCAGATAATTTTGTTTTCATCCGAATGGAATGGAAACATCATCAATTACAGTTTCTACAAAATATGTCGCACGGGAACTAAGATTAAGTGGGGCCACTAAAATGAAAAACTGATTGTGTGAAATAAATCATTTTTGCATTTGCTGTGTATGAAACTATAGTCAATAAGTTTACTGTAAATATATACTGCCACCATTTCATTCTTCTACTCTGTCAGAGCTAACCACAGCCATGAGAGACAAATTAGGAAATGAACAATATCTTAGAATTTGGTAGCCAAACTGGATTTCTGGACACAACTTGTTCAGCTTGAACTTTTCCTTTTTTTTTTTTTTAATTATCACAAAGAAAAAAAAAACACAACAGCAGCAAGAAAGAACTGTACAGATGATTTTTCTATGGTTTGCATGTCTGATTGAATAACTAACAAAAATTTTTGTTATATCACACATGATTTATCTAGTGAACATTTTCTTACAGAATATAGGTACATAAAAATTCAGTCACAGTTCTTGATTTCATTTGCAGTGATCTGATGTTATATACTACTCTGATGAACATAACATCTTACTGCTACAGTAAATTAGAGACTTTCACGGGCAGCAAAATTTTATAGTAACAATAACTAATGCTGCACATTGTAATCAGTTTAATTATCTCTTCCCTTAAAACTTGTAAGCTCAACTTGTGTTCTGATAATATAATTTTGTAAATTTTGGTCTTCGATATTTAATCAAGGGTGCGTCCTCCCTGACTCGCAACAAAACATTTTCTGTTTTATTTAGTGCTTATCAAACTTATTCAAAATATCATATTTAAATAGTCTTTTCAACATGGCATCCAATCTAGGCTTAAGGATGCTGAAATCCAGAACAGTGTAATCATATTTGCAGACTGAAGAAAAGCTGCAAAGCATAATTTATTTATAAATGGATTACAAGGGTCTCTTTAAACTGATCTTTTAATTTTATATGCCTGTTGAAGAACATGATGGAAACAATCATAGTAAAAAACACAGATGATTTAGGTAATTGCTTATGTCTTTCTTGTGCTGCTTCTGTCTCGCCAAGGTTCCCTAGCAAATCCAAACGACAGACACATATGCATTTTTTGTCAGGTCAAAGAAGTTTAAAAAATAAGGGAAAATAAAGGGGAAAATATTTATTACAGGTAATGTTTGAACACTTGCCTGTGACATTTGCACTGCAAAATACTTCAGTCACAGCACGACATGTTGTGACTAATGCATGTAGTACCCATTAAAGTATCATGCTGCCAGGAATTACTGCTCTATATTCTGGAAAGTTTTGTGGTTTTCAAGCATCCTTTACTTGAATTTTCTTTCTCTAACTTTTACTAGAGAGGAGTAACAAGAGCACACCTGTGTGATATGTGGGTGTATAAGCATTTTCCCCTTATGTTTTCCACTGTTCAGCTACTGGGAGGGAAACTGCTCTTTCTACTCCATCCTACAATCACTTCAGATTCTTTGCGGCGGTGTAAGAGAAGGAGGAATCTCAGTGTCTGCATTCCTGTGACTCACTATTGATTCTTCAGCTTCGTGGTATCAGGTAGGATTGGACAGTTCCTTCGATAAGAAATCTCATTAAACTAAAAGAGAAGATGAGGTGTTGACTATGAACTCACAGGTTGCACATTACTGGTATGCACATTTTTACTGAGTTTTCTGCATGTGTGTAGGTGATCTGCAAGGTATCCTCTAATACTAGAGCTATGGTTGTTTCTTAACTTTGATGTGTCTCTTTGCCCATGACAACAATATGTTGTGTGCTGTGACCAGGTTCTCAGGAGCTAGAAGTGAAATGCTGCTGAGTTCTGCCTTAGTCACCTTTCTTGAAAAACAACCCATCCATAAGGTTGTTTGTGATCCAAAGATGAATGCTATTCCAGAATGTCTGGCTGATTTATAATTTTTTCGAGTAATATTGGCATATTGTGTGATTTTATGTGAGATACTTATTTGACTTATTTCTAGCATACACCAAATAATATAGTACTAAAAAATCACATAAATACCATTTGAGGCATCAAAAATATTTTTTTTCAGAAGCAATATACCATTATATATTTAAAGAATGTATCATAACACATTATGAATAGCGAAGACTATCCATGCATTTGCAGACTTGAATAATTAAGCAGGAGAGTTTTTATTCTCTCAGCTTGCTTTTTGTATGTTTTTTTTTATTAATTCAATCTTTAAATGATTAAAATGTCAACTAATCATCTTGTATCTGGTGGTGTTCATTGGCAGCAGCAGTAGTGATAGAGAGCAAAGGGAAGGAAAATCTATTACTGAACATATTTATTAACTAAACTCCTCTTTGAAACATAATTAAGCAAGAAATTTGTATTAAACATTTTGTCTCTGTTACTGCTGCTCCATCAAGAGAAATTTAACTAATACTTACCAGCTCACTATACTGAGCACCAGCATATAGATTCAGTGGTAATACAATTTTATGAAGAGCTACAGGTACAGAAGTTCTGTTTCCCCTCAGTGCATGTGAATAATTATTATTGACAATGTGAGTTATATATTCATTACACAGTATGCACTGAAAGTAGAAGACGACTCCTACGGAGAATGTGGATCTGTTCATATCTATCTTTCAATTGTTTACACTCTAGGGAATAAGCAAAGGTCATTTCCCCAGGCTTTTCTCCTTTCCTGCCAAAGGATCAGCCAAATTAAAATCAAATGCAGTTTCACTGAAAGTGGTGAGCCTTCAGCCCTTTTAAGTATTCAGCTTGTTAAATGGGTTACTTTCAAATTTCTTAAAAACAAAAAAGCTTGTTTTGCTTTCAAGTAAATTCAGTGAAGCCTGCTTATGCCAGGATTTCAGTCATCTTCACAATCATATTTTACAGGAAGGTAACTACTGCCTCTTCTAGAAACACGTACGTGGTGGTGTATCCTAACTATGACATCACAGAGTCTGCATATTCATAAAGGGATATCTTTTGGGAAAACTGGAATTTAGAGAGTGGATTTTGCCACTTCAACAAATGGTTGGTAAATAAGAGAAGGAAAAAAACATAACGTTAAAAACATAACAAGATCTTCTTGCAGCTGTTGATACCTGTATTAAAAATGACAATAACAATACTGATTTTCTGGAAGAGGGATATTAACCACCCGCTAATTAATATGGCAGTGTTTTTAGATTAATCCTGATAGGAAGTAAAACACTAACAGCAATATAAGAAGACAGCCTTCAAGTTTATTTAAGCAAATTTAGATTTAGAAATAATCGGCATCCAAAGCATTGCTACTATCCTTTTGTGATACACTGAGACTATTTCCATGATACAAGAGGTCCCTGACTTGGCAACATCTTCAGCTTCCGCTATTTTCCTTTAAACCTGAGTTTTGCCAATCTAATTTCCTGCTCCATGCCAAGAGCCTTGACCATATGAACTGTACAGAACCCCAAAGTAATCAAAAAGTTATTTTAGAACAACACAAAAGAAATCCTATAAATTGCAATTACATTAATTAAGTTGAGAGGCAGGCATCAGCAAAAAAATACCCAGCCTGGATCATTTCCTCTTTTTTTTTAGAAAACTGCTTTCCACAAATTAATAAATATTCTGGCACAATACAGTTTAACTGAAAATTTGTTGTGGCCAATTCTCACAGAATCACAGAATGGTTGAGGTTGGAAGGGACATCTAGAGATCATCTAGTCCAACCCCCCGGCTCCAGCAGGGTCACCCAGAGCACGGGGCACAGGGCGGCATCCAGGCGGGTTTGGAAGATCTCCAGAGCAGGAGCCTCCACAGCCCCTCTGGGCAGCCTGTGCCAGGGCTCTGTCACCCTCACAGGAAAGAAGCTCTTCCTCACATGGAGATGGAACTTCCTGTGCTTTAATTTGTACCTATTACCTCTTGTCCTCTCACTGGCCACCACTGAGAGGAGTTTGGCCCCATCCTCCCTGCATTCTCCCCTCAGGTATTTATACACATTGATAAGATCCCCTCTCAATCTTCTCTCCTCCAGGCTAAACAGGCCTAGCTTAAATTCTGTTGCAAAACAACTTTGAAGTCTGCAAAGAAGACTCACTTGAAGAACAGAAAGTTGTTATCTGGAGGAAGGTAGGAACTATCTTACTTCTTGTAACCTGTCTCTCTTAACAAAAGACAAGGTCTCTCCCTCACGTGGCTACCAGACCTGATATTTCAACCATCTTCCAACCCTTCTAATTTCACTCACTCTGAGGTTAATAAAAACTTAGTCAGAACCAGAATCAGGAAAACAAGAAATATTTTTACTGTCAATGCAGGTATCAACACCACCAGAACTATTTATGTCTTGTATAGTATTCATTTGCACAGATCTTGAAGGAGATTACTCCTTCATTATATGTGAATTTTCACAGTATTTTAAGCTCATAATTGCAATCCTAATCATTTTCTTGTGAACCTTTTAGATAAAGATGGCTCTCTAAAGAAACTTTAAATAACTCACGTCCACATCAGGCTGCCTTACTCTTTCCCATTTTAGCCATTATAAATAGAGAATTCCATCTTTGTTTTGTGAATAATCATGCATTCCATGTGATGTAAGCAAGTAAACCAAAGGTATATTTATTTTACAGAAACCTATTGTCTGGAAGTTGCAGAACTGGAAATCTGCAATATGTATTGAGAAAACAATCCATATATTTGAACTAAACCAAAAGCTCTATTGTTTCAATTAATTGTCTATTCATTCTTTCTTATTTAAGAAAATACAGCTAAGATGCTGAGGTGCATTGGCTGTTATGCAAAAGCACTGTGCATCTCTTCATTCTATAGCTTGCAAGGTAGGTGGCATGGGAGAGAGAAAGGAAATTAAGGAGAAAGAAGGTATGATCTTTAAAGTAGAAATCCTTTTTCATCCAGATCTGTAGCAAGATTCAAAGCTTTATTACAGTTCATTCATTCTTGCTGTATGCACAAATTCTTCTGTTGTAAGCACCATCCCATTTCCAGCATGGATAGTGCTTGTTGCTTCAGCAGGCGTCAGGTGATACCAAAGGCCAGTACTGCAACACGCTGTTCCTTCCTGGATCCATTCTTCACTATTGTCAGAGCAAAGGCAGATAAAACAGGGGTGCATGAAGTGCACAGGGAAGCCACCGAAGTAAGAAAATGCTGTTGCTCAGAGGCCCCCACCTGAGACTGTGAAAGTTGCCAGTGTCTGTTGCAAGACTAATAACATAAAATCCTCTAATCATGTCTAGTTCATAGAAAGTTCTGTTACATAAAAAGTCAGAGGAGAGAACACACAGAGATTTCATAGGAAGAGAGAAGCAGAGTCTTGGTCAGCTACTGAGTTCCTCCCAGCTCCCACAGAATAATCCTACTGGAAATGCCATGGCGATGTACTGAGAAGCTTGCAAAGTTGAATCACCTTTGCATGTTAGTGAACTAAAGACATGGAGAAGCTGGGAACCCTCTTTCCCTTTAGTGCTCATGTTCAGAAGGTTCATAGGCACACTGAGATGAAGATTTTGATCACAGAAAGAGAGTGGGGGTGACACTTCCATATGAAATTCAAATGGATCTTCACTGTTGATCCACATTTTGAGGATCTCTTTTCCAGTTTTTCAAACTTAAAATTAGTCTGATATTAAATACTCATAAAACAAAGCCAGCCAGAAAAGACAGGCATTCTTTACCATTTCAAATATCCAAGAGCATCAAGAATTCAAATTCAAATCACAGGACATTTACATCTCACAAAGTCTTCATAAGTGACTTGAAAATTATATAGTAGAGCTATTCTCAAGAGAATCATCTGATTACTATGGTGTGACAGCCTCAGTGTTCGTTCTGAGCATATGGACAAAGTTAGGATTTTCTGTTATCAGCTAATCAGATCCCACAGGAGTTTGACCCTGGGCAGCTCTCACCAACGCAGCATTTCCTGAACCCCAAGCTGTCCTTAGTCTTGACCCTCACTTTTCCCCAAGTCCTTAAAGTCTCCATTGAAGCAAGAAGTTGACATGGAGTCTTTTCCAGAGACATCACCACCCCAAGGATGAGATCAGTGAGTGCAGCTATGAAGGCCTCAGGCTGATATTCAACATTTAAGGAGTCATCTCTAAAGAAAGGATCCAGTGCTGCTGTGGCAAATGTTCTGTGGGAATCAACCTTAAAAATCAACCTTTAGGTCTAAAGAGAAAATAAAGTTCAAGTTTTCCTATTTAGAGATGAATACTTTTATTTCACTTTGTAGACATGTTCTAGATTTTTAGGTTTCCATATGTCATTTTAAACTAGGCAGTATCCTTTTGAATTCTTCATCTGACAGAAATGATTGAATATCTCCCTTCTTTCTCTGTGTTAATAAGTTGCATATGTTCTTCACTAACTGATAGTTCACCAACAGAAATTTTTGTGTTAGGTTTGTTTCCTATTTGAAGAAGACACTTGAGCCACTGAACAAAATGCAGTGCTAAGTTGCCAAGGAAATTATATGACTTATTTGAAAAATATATGTATATCAAGTATTGCTGATTTGCTGAATTTTCTGTAGAGTTATAAAAATAAAATGAGCTTTGAAACCTTAATCCAATTTTTATTCATGCCTGTTTACACAAGCTGACATTTACAGCAAATATTTTGGAGATATTTGCCAGTTCTGCTCTGTTCATCTAACAAAATGTCTTGGAGAATTAAAGGGGGAGCTAATACCACCTTCCAAGGAATAGATGGCAAGATTCCTCACGAAGGATTGGAGCTAATTAAAGAGGTTTCAGATAGCCAATTATAAACATCAAGGAGAATATTATTTTTCCTACACTAACAAAGCCTCATTTACATTCTTGAAAAATAGCTCTTGTTATTTTAATAACAGAATTGGAAAAAAGTTGTAGAAATTTTGTCCTCGGTGGGTCTATTTTAAGCAGCTCGGTTGTATTTTCAGTGTAGTTAAAAAGGCGGGGAGGGAGCAGTGTAATCACCAATAGTACAGTTGGTTCATCAATCAAGAGAAGTTTTCTCTTCTATACAGGATTTTTCTAGAACAATGAAGTGAAACTCAGGTCCATTCACACATATTTTTCATTAGAATGTAATAGAAAGTGCAGAGGAAGCAGAAAAAAAAATGAATCATAAATATGTAAGATTGATAAATTAATCAGTTCTGTCGCCACATACTGCTCTTAATGGACGGTACTAATGGAATTTCCACATGCAGAATGGATGAACCTTTTAATCTAATGTTAAAAAATACACAGATATATGCATTTAAAAGTAACAAAATAGAGTTTATTAAGATTTTTTTTCTCAAACAATATCGTTCATTTTTTTTTTAGATTAGAAGACCAGATATTTTGCTTTAAAAAAAAAAAATGCCTATGCCATGTGCACTGCTAGATCAATCCACATATTTACTCAGCATATGACTTTTGTGAAATTCTCACTTTCGAAATATCAACTCCAAGACAAATTCTTTGTCAATAGATCAAATCAAGTAGTGAAATCAGGAGGAGAAAATGACTGGTTTGATTGGTTTCAGACCATTCCCTGTCTGCAGGACCCTCTCCTGTGATGGCCCTTCGTGATCTGCCTTGCACATGGTGAACAGCTTCACCTCCTGGGCCCTGGGCTCTCTGCTGCTCCAACTTTTCTCTTCTGCCGCTGCATTTGCAGCTTGCAGCTGCTCTTCTCATTAGTAACCTCTCTTTCACTCTTCCCATGAATATATCACAGAATCAGGTACTTTCTGCTCTCATGATGCTGCTGTCCTTTTTCCTGAACTCTGAAGTGCTCTGTGCACTTGATGCTGCAAGAAAAAATGATTTACTACAGCTGATGATGTGAAAGCATCAAAAAAGCAACAATAAAGAAGAAAACAAAACAAAAAACTAAACCAGATTTTGCATCAAAACAGTTTAAAATGGCCAATAAAACTGTTCACGTAAAAAAAAAATTCTATAACATAAACTGAAGTAAAGGCAAAGGGTTAAGAATTTTCTTATTAGATATTAATTCTTGGAAGTTATCTTATTTGTACTCTTGATACAGATATTTCACAATGCCAATATTATAATACTGATTAATTATGATTCTACAACCATAGTGGTGTCTGTGAGATGGTCAAAAAAATGTGTTTTCAGTGAAAAGTTGGGGATAAAGAATTTCCAGTGGTCTATTAAAAACTGCAAAAGCAGGCAGTAGTATAATCAAGGAGTACAACTGTTTTAGACAACTTGCAGGCTGAACAGGAGCCTTTCTTTTCTTCACAGTGCAGTAGGAGGTGCTCTGTATTGCTCTCAAGCAGTCTGATGGCTTTTCTAACCTCCTTTAGACAGTTTCCTTAATCTGTGTACCTGAATAACAGCTTATACAGAGACATAATATTGCATGGCATGTCTCATTTAGCTTTATAGCCCCTTTTTGTCTTTTGATTGTTCAAGTGAACCGAAGTTCTGCTCTTTCAGAACGAGAATTCCTTAGATGTGCCTGAGTCTGCCTTAGATTTGTTTAGACTCGCCTCACAATTCCCCCTTTTTTCAGTTTTTCTCCTGGAGGAAAACACCCAGTGACTACTTACATAGTTGAAGGCCAATATATTACTGTTTTTAGCACAGTTTGAGGTAGAAAGAACTAAAAAAGGTTTCTGTGAAGCATCATTATTTTAACTAACCTAAGGTGATCTGTCCTGTGCATTCTCCTGAGGTGTTCCTAGAAACCTTCATTTAAGTGACAGTGTTTTGTTGGTAGGGAAGGCAGCTTTTCAAGGCATCCTCATTATTTCTAGATGTCCCTTAAAGTATGACTATTAAAAACTGTAATTGGTTCTAGAATCAAAATTAGAAACTGGAAGTACTGCAGCTAATAAAGAAGTCCAATCAGATGCAGTCAATGTGTTTTTTCATTAAGTAACCCTTTTCATTGTAAGTAAGAGTAAGAAATTTAACATAGACTGCTGTTTCTGCTGGTAAGAGATGACAAAACAACCTCCAACATTTGCAACAATTAACTGAAAATACATGCCAAGATATTATTATCAGGTTGTAAGAATCAATTGCTTTCCTTTCAGACGAGCTCATACATTGCCCTAAGATAGGGAGGCATGTTACAACAGGCATATAAATTGCATGTAAGAAAGTCCATGTTCACATTTTGATTTGAAATATAGTCCTTCCCAGTGACATAGAATTTCCATCCAATGGCCTCCAAGAATTCCTACTTGCTACTAGAAGCAGGTATACCCCTCCAGAAGGCATAAAAGTAGCAATGTTGTGGTTGGAAAAAAACTGAAAACTTTCAAAGTGAGGGTAGTGCTTTAAAAGTCTTGCAGATGCAGGTGAGTCAGTGCTATTATGCTGTTTTCCAAAAGGCAAAATTGAATTGTCTACTGTAAACAACAATATAATTGCTAAAACACCTGAAATAATCTTTCCATTCCACTCAGAGCTGGCAATGACTCAGCTGAAGGACTGGGTCCAGGCTTTGTTTTTCTGAGATCCGTGGACTAATCAAACAAGATTCAAAGGGAGCAACAAAAATGATCAGAGTTCACATATCCTGGAGACTAAAGGAATTTGACTCCCTTAGTCTAGGGATAAGAAGCCCAAGGTGATGTTCATCTGTCTTCAATTATAGAAAAAGCAGCCGCAAGAATAACTTTTCTTCCATACCAGGATTCAGACAAAACATATTCTACTTAAATTGCATCAAGAAAGATTTAGATAAGACATCAGGAAAAAATCCTAATAGCAAGAAAAATTGGATGCTGGAACAGATTTCTTGCATGGGCTATAAAGATATTTAGACACAGTGATCCTGAGAATATTCTAAATTCTTGAGTTCAGAGAAACAGGAATAGTTGATATTGCACTGGGAGAGGCAGGACTAAATGCCCTCTTAAAGCCTCTTCCAGCACAGTGTTCTATGATTTTTATGTTATAAAAATACATATCATATACAATGATGGAGTACAATCATAGAGTACAATCATAGTTCATTGAGTTCACAGAGTACAATTATAGAATACAATCATAGGGTAATTCAGTTTGTAAGCAATCTCGGGACATCTGATCCTATTTGCCTTTTGGAACAGGGCTAACTTAAGTTGCTGTATTCCCCTGCCTGATCAGCTTGCTCAGGTCACTCAGGACACTTTTTTTTGCCACTGCTTGAAGAGGGAAGTAGCCATGATAGTCTCTATAATCAGTATTTCACCTTCTCCTGCTTTCATCCTGAATTCTCAAACCCTTCTTACTGTCCCTCCCACTAAAATTCCAGTATCTTTCACATTCAGTGCTTATGGATACTGATGCAAGTACATTCTCGGATTTCTATGTCTGGAGAAACAGCAATGGAAACTATTTCACATGCAGATAGACATTTATATCAGAGTTACTGAGAGGGTAGTATCAATCAAACGAGCTGCAGAAGCAGGGTTTGCAATCAGTGTGGTTGTGGACAATTCTTAATAATTCTAACAATACTTATATCTTTAAACTGTCAGGTTTTAAGACTAGATCTCCTAGGAGCAGCTCCAGTGACCAGTGAACTACTTTTCCAAAACCATTACAGCTTTTAAAGAACAAGATTATAGATGCCTTTCTGTCTCCTCTGTCTCTGCAGCCCCATTCTCAGTAAATATTTATAAGTAATTTCTTTTACCAAACAGCTGACATTCTGGGGAATTTCTAGTTTCCAGACAGTTTGCTTGATTACCAAGAATGGCTGAAGAGAGATCTGCTGAGGTTGAAACACTGCAAACCCAAGACAGAAAGCACTCCAGGAATACTACTACTATTTTCCCCTATTCAAAATGTTAAATACGATGAAAGCCAATAAAAGTAATCTTTCTTTTATCTGCATAACTTTCCAACAGAAATAGAACATCTCTAATAATTTCACTGATCTAAATGGTCAACTAAATGGTAGCTTTGACCTTAAGAGCACAGTGATAGGCACAATGGTCATGCAGTAACCAAATGTGATTACTTTTAGCCTTCTACTTCTTTTTGAATATTCTATGCAATGTATACGTATTAAGGATACTAGGGAAAGTATATGTTCAGCTATGGGGATTTTCAATCTTTTAATGAGAAAATGAAGTCTATGAGAACTAGTGTTATTTGGATCATGTTTTGTGTGTGTGTGTTTTAAAGTTTATCTGAGTTAGGGATTAAAATTCCTTCTGACCTGGAGAAGCATAATGGCCTGATTTTCGGTATAAAATAATCACCATTGTCAATTTAAGGTGATTAACATTTTGGGGTTTCCAACAACACCAAGATTTCATCATTCTGAACAGTTAGCAAACAGATTACTCTGGGTGGTGCCCAGGCACTAATTTCTTCTTAAAAGAGACCTGAAAGTAAACATCTCTATTTTGCCCTGACTTCATTATCATTGCACTTAGGTATAAGCAAGGCAAATATCACTTAGGAATGGTAAAGGTGGAAAATGTTCTCCCTCTTCTTTGGAAAAGGGAATGGGCTTCCAGTTTAAACATCTTTGATGATGCTTTTAATGCATACAGATTGTTTTGATCAGGTATTTTCTTCCTTTGTCACACAGAAATAAAACAGTGAAAAATACTTTTTTTTTTCCTTCCTGGAATTTTCTGTTTCCTAATTTGATCTGTATTCTCAGAGTAATCCTTCAAAGTAGTCTACCTTTAATATTGTACCTTTTGCAGAATTATAATCTAGTCCCCATAGACATAACCAGCTTTAATGTACTTATTTTTAGTTTGCAAAATACTGAATTATGAAGAATAGTTTTGGTATTTTTAAGGAAGATGTGTGCCAGCACTAGCGCTACTAAGATTTTTTTTCCTAATTACATTTCTAAACATGGGTAATTTCATACCAGTCATGAGATCTTACAATAGGTTGTAATATGCTGTGAACCTACACTTCCAAATTATATCAGAATCATAAGCGATAATTGCATTGTATTATCATACAATAATGATCCTATTAACCTATCATACCCTGCTTCAGTAGATTCAGTAGATTTTGATGTAGTACCTATGCCTTGTTAAAAAAAAAAATACATTGGATTCACTCTAAAAATTAAAAAAGTAGATAGTTCACCGCTTCATATGCTAGAGTGAACATTAAGTCCCAAGTGGAAAGCCATTTTTTCCTACTATTCTTTTCCCTGCTTTTCTAGTAGTCCAAAGAGGATACACCTGGGATATTCTAGAAGATCACCAACAAGGGTCTTCCTGGGATAGGCTGAAAAAATTAAACATAGAAGTCTTGCTAGCAGCCTTCTTCCTATTAATCTTAGGGAAAGATTATGGTTTTCTAAGGGTGCTGCAAACACAATTCTGATTTGGGGTCCTAATTCCTCCCATTGAAACCTAATTTTCATAGGCTCATTTTCTGGCATGTTTCCACAATATGCCAAGGAGTGCTTGAGCAGTCCCTGCTTGAGCAGGGGACTAGATGATCTCCAGAGGTCCCTTTCAACGTCAGCCCTTCTGTGACTCTGTGTGACTGGCAGTGAATCACGTGCAGTGTGGCTACCGTTACAGTGTCCTGTGACCAGTGTTCCCAGGTTCCAAGGCTTCAACTAAACAAGTGTTTGAGGGTGGTTTATCAGAGTTTCCCTGTCTTTAAACTTACTGTAGGAAGCAGAACATAGGAAGGCCACAAAAATAATTACCATAAAAAAAGAATGAGAAATCATTAGGGAAAGGTGAGGACTTAAACAATGGCAGAATAATGAAAACTGAAAGTGCAATACCCTGGAAATATTTTGAAGAAAAGTAATCAAATAAGACAAAAATAGAAGAAAAAATAATTAAGATTTAAAGATGACTCAAAAGTAGGCAAATAAGCCTTTTATATTAAAAAACAAGGAGTTAAGAGAAAAAAAATGTGTTTAACAAATACATACTGACTTAAAATGAGGGCAAAGGTTCACTATGAAAGAGATGACAAACTTTTTTCTGTCACCAAACAACATTTCAACTCAAGTTTCCAGAGTATAATTGGCAGATTTCCATTTACACCAGTTTCTTATTTCTCTAACATTTCTGTTATTGGTATCAGCAAAAAGAAGTGTTAATTAACCTTAGTAGCAAAACAGTGTAAGTCCATGTTTTGAATTCAGAATACCTTCTGACAGGAGATTGCAATCTGCAGTAAATTGTAGGCAATGGTGGCCTGTCGATTAAACAGAACAAGATAGGAAATGAAGGCTGAAGATGTTCGTATTGTGTTCTTGAACTGAAAAGATCAACAACTCAGTCAGTCAGAAATAATTGTCTGCATTACTGTCTGCAATTACGTTTAATGGGACTGTGGTAATATCAACACACTGTGCTCATACAGTATTTGCAAGTGAAAGATGAAAATGTTCAGCTTTTTGAAATAGTTGAATCAAGAAGGGAATTTTTTTCACTGCAAAATGGTAGGTGTATTTCAGAAAGAAATGCACAGGACATTAATGCTGTAAACACAACAAACTTGAGAAATGGGCCAAAATTATTTAGGTTACCTCTCATATTTGACTTAGATAGCACTAGTAATGCTGCACATGGGCTACCCAAGCTTAACTGAGGACATTTCTGTGTAATTTTTTTGTTCTTTTTTTTTTTTGATAGCACTAGTAATGCTGCACATGGGCTACCCAAGCTTAACTGAGGACATTTCTGTGTAATTTTTTTGTTCTTTTCTTTTTTTTTTTTTTTTGCAATTTTAATCTTTCTTACACACTTGAACAGCTACTGGTTAACTCTTGTCAAAATATAGGAGAGGAGATGCTGTGCATAGGGAAACACTGCCTTTTACACAGAGGGAGGCATTTCTCACAGTTTTTCTTACTAGTCTTCTGGATGCACCTTAACTGGTATCCAAAAGCAGTTGCTATATGTCACTGAGGTACTTATGAAGTGCAATCAAAAAAGAGAAATAGTGGACACACAGAAAAATACTCAGAGGAATAAGGAAAGGTATTGGTGTACAAAGAAGAAGTAATACTTGTTTTTCTAGATTTTGTATTCTAGTGGAAAATGTAGTCAACCTTCCAATAAGATGCATGAAAACTGACAAAGCATTAGGCTCTTTTTTATCTGCTGTTTACATAGTAGAAATTCTTTGTATTTTGACTTTTTTTAAGGACAATAATTTTTCTGAATTCCCTTAAAATTTATAATTTTTTTTCCACACTTCATTAGATTTTTAAAATTTTCATGTAGAAAGTCCATGTTTGTTTATTGGCCATCTTCTATGACAAAGTTTATATCAACTACTAAATAGAAAAATATTAACTTTAGAAATAAGTTTTCAAAATTCAAGTGATGTTTTCAGTATGTGGAATCAAAAAGGACAGGGGCATGTTTTGTTTTTGTTTGGAGTAAATAAGCATTTAATTATAATTTTATTAAACTCTCATATTAAATAAATCATAATTAAAAATGAATATCAAGCTAGAAAAAATGATAAACAGCACCAGTGTCCCTAGTTTTCTCATAATGACAGTTTTCCACACACCAAACAAAATGGGTTATAAAACATACACAGAAGGGTACAGCTATGGGTGAGAGACACATCAGTAAATTAAATAAAAATGTCATAATGAATTCCAATGAATTTATAAGATTTTCACATAATACTTGCTTCTTTTTTCTACTGAGGTCTTCTTTCTTGAAGGATCTACTGGATTGTGGTCCTATATCTTAACAAGATTTTGTTAATTAATAACAAAAAATGTCTCTTTGTGTTAATAACAGGAAAAAGAAACAGCTCCCTTGTTGAAAACTATTAGTTTGAGCTCTACAAAGCCATATCATTCCAAGAAAATAATAATAAAAAATCCCTATCAGTGAATCTATGTGCACTATTGGCCCAACTCTTTTCTGTGCTTGCCCTTGTAATCTAGTTTGTATGGCTTCTACTATTCTTTAAGGCCCATCTTTTGTTCCTGTGGGAAGGACACCCAGTGTAAACACAGTCTGCATAATATCTTTGCACTGAATTTGTTATTTCTACTGAGGCAAGAATGCAAGACCCTTCTTACAGTTTGCAAACTACCAAGAAATAAATTCTGCTTTTCATCATCAAGGCTTATCTCTGAGTTAACATTTGAGATATGAAGAGAAAGGTTTTGCCATACATTAACTGCAAATAAATGCTTTCTGGCATTCACATGGCCATCCCAATATCTTACCTTTCAGCAGCAATTTGCTCACACATTTTGCAAGAGCAAGGAAGCATGAAATGACCTGTCCCTAGCACCATAGCAATGTCAGGAGACTTCCCAGCTTGTGCTAGATCTATCATTTGTGTTTCTACATGAAGCAGCTGAATTCCAAGAGCACCAGGTCTTCCTCTGAAATATTTACAGGTGCCTGCAAATGCTTGTTTTGTGGCTCACACTTAACACAAAGGTGGACATTCAGCTTAATGTCACTTTCAGGTTTCAAGGACTGCTCTGTTTCTCCAGTCACAAGAACGTCATCCAAATAATACCGTGTGTAGCTGCTGCCCTATAGCGATTTGCAGATACATACTGCTGCACTGCTGCGTCCCAAGGCAACAAGTTACACCAGAGTAATCCTCTTAATAACTGATAGCAAAGCAGGATGACCAGCCAGCACCACCTTCTGGTAAACTGCTGTGGAGCTCAGTGTGACCCCGTCCTCCTGCAACATGCACCGTGTAGGAGGCATTGATCCATGTCTGAGGAAAGATTAATTGCTGCTTTATAATCCTCATAAACTAGTACACTGCCATCTGTTTTCACTACAGAACGCATAGAGCAGGGGAGATTATCCATGCATTTTCTACTTCCCTGCACTGCCGTTTCACAGAGACTTTGCATTTAGAAGCAAGGACTTTTTGTAGAGAATTCTGGAACTGCTCTGCTTTAAATATACTTTTGAGCTCAGCACTGCTAAAAGAGCCTGCTCCTAATGTGAACAAACAAGTCTGCTTAATAAGCAATTCTCCTGCTGACTGAGCATGCTGCTTAACGCCCAGCCTCGCTCAACTCCTGAAGCTTATTTCTGGTATAAAGTAACTGTTTCTTCCTTCCCTTCCTCCAGCTTACCACCTTCTGGTATTTGGGCCATGATGTTATCCCTGTGCTGGACACACTTCGTTGTGACTGGTATTTATCACTGAATTTCTTTCCAGTGTGCCACACATATTTTTAGAACCTTGTTCCTGAGTGGGAACGCGAGGTCACAGAATACACAACAAGAAATTTTAAAAAGGCTTGCTCTAGATAAATCTGAGATGTGATCCACCTTAAATGACATTCCTTACCACAGCACAAAGAGATGCTGGTTTTGGAGGAAATGTTTAGACAATAGTAAAAGCAACAGAAATCTGAATATAGCACCACCAGTGGTGCTAGCAGAGTAATGCCCCTATTACTACTCTCAGCTCCCAGCAGTGAACAGACTGGTATGGGAAAGAATCCAAAGCCTTCAGTCTGACATAGCTGTATACATGCACCCATATGGAACATAATGTTAGCACAACTTCTGCTGCTCTGCCAGAGCACACTGAAGGAGAATTCTTTTATCCAATAGTTTTAAACACCAAAATCCTAAGAGTATTGCACTTTCTGTCCTTCTTTTGATATTAGCTGAGTTAGGATGGCCATTGTTTAAAACATAGAGCATGGATAATGTACTTGTTTAGAGAATTCAAAATTAGCAGTCTCATCAAAACATTGAGTATAACAAATACCGAGATTTTGTTAAACTAACAGATGGTAAGGCAAACTCTTTGGCAGTTATGCCTTTGCTCTGACTGAAGAAATGGCACATACTTTAATTGTATCCCTATTTTAAAACCACCATTCTAGTGTTTTTCAGGGTCATAACATGCTGTACTGTTCTTTTCATCTACAGCAGTAAGGAATTGTTTTTCTTTCCTATTCCTATTTGGTTTTATCATGTTCTCTACTAAGAAAAAAACTCTCTAGCATGAAATAAAAGCAGCAGACTTGTATAATGTTACCTCATGTCAAGGTGTTTTATTTTCAAGTTAACTGATCCCACCCTACATAAACACCATTTAGTTACAATTACCTTGGAGAGAGAGGAGGAAAAAAGCAAAACATCATCAACAACAACAAAAACAGAGATGTCTTCAACTTGTGTCTGCTGCACATAAGGAGAATGTACGAGTGTTCCCGGCAGTCATCCACAGCAAAATATGCAAATACTGGAACAATCTTTGTCTACATAGAATAAAAAGTAACTCAAAATTAGGAGAGGTAATTTGGGCTATCATTTGCGAAAGGCTTTAGCACACTATTTTTGATATACTTGATTATTAATAATACATTTCTTTGATGATCATAGATGCAAGCAGCAGCATTTGAATCAAAGTGGGACAAAGAAGTCCAAGTCAGGAAGAGACAGGGAAGCCCAATAGCGATATTTTAGGTGAGGAATAAGAAGTTTGTGTCCATTACCCAAATTACCCTCTATCCTGACCTTTATGCTTTCAATATCATCTCTTCATCTTCTCCTGTCATCTATCAGCCCTGAAAAAGTGCTTCTGTTTTCATGTTTCCCCAGAATTTCACAAGTGTCTCTGTGAAACCCCAAATCTGAACACTGGTGAAGTCTATCCTGCAGCTGCATCCGACTCCAAGCATCTCTCCTGTATAGCCATAGTATTCACCAACAGCCCAAAGAGCTTCTCTTTTGTCATTAACCAATTTATCCCTCACAAGGTCTATATGGACTCCCCCACAATTCAGTCCTATGCTACTTCTCCTTACATCCCAGTGAACCTAGCAGAGCCTTTACAAGATGATCTGCATCTTTGCTTCCTGTAAAGAAGTTCTTGTTACAGACACAACTGCTCATGAAGGAGAACAGGGTATGCAGGAGAGAAAACCCATTCCTTCTAGCCCAACGCAGCACAGACTAGAACAAATGCAGTGAGAGAAGGTGAAAGCTGGAAGCAGTTGGAAGCAGTTTCAGCAGGACAGCAGGCTGTTTCATAACAGAAGGTCACAACTCCTCCATATAAAGCAGGGCACATGTATTTTCTTTTTGTAGACCAGTGGTCTTTAAAGAATCTGAGGAGGAACTGCACTGTTTTTCAGCCACAGTCTACAATATGTTTTTGTATACAAACTCCCCACCAACCACAAGATAAGATGAGATGTCATCACTCCCCAAAGTAGTGGGTACCCACTGAGGGACCAGTGCACTGAGTCAGGATATGAAGTATACTAAAATGACGTAAATCTCAGCACAGAATAACCAGACACATTCACAGCTACTTCCAGAAATTTCCTTCCTTTAATATTTTTGTTGGAAACTTGTCCCATTCTCTGCACATAAAAGTAACTCTCTTCATAGGAAACTTTCTTTCCTATTTCTAAGACAAGAAAAGACAGAATGAGAAGAGGAGAGTGAGTTTCCTCTACTCTTCAACAACTTCTCCTCTTGTCCCAGTGTGTGCCAAAAAGTACAGAACAACCCAGCCCTACTTCCACTCTGCTGCATGGCCATGTGCTCTTTAAGAAAATACACAACACACAGTAATAATACAAAAAACAGTAAACAAACATAGTCTCCATCATATATCCCGTGTGTGCCTCATTTGCCAATTTGCTCCAGAGCCTCAGTGCTTTCCTAATTAATAGAGTTTTTCTACTGATCAGCTTAAAGTTAATTCTTCATCCATTGGGTCACTTGGGTCTGTGCATATACTATGTTCCATGGTGGTGCCAAATGGTCAGACTCTCCCAGATGAAGGGAACTCACCTCCTGGATTTTCTTGTTGCCAGGAAAATCTTCTCTATACTGAGGAACAATGGCAATGGTTCCTGGCCATTTTCCCAAGCATCTTTCTGAGTTCAAACTGTGCTCATTTTTGGTCAGGTCCTCCAAATCCAGGCCTGGCAGTACAATTTGTGGGCCTGTAAGCATCAGCCAGCATCAGCTAGCTAGCTGTAGCTAAGCACATTGCAGAGGGGCACAGGAGGAGGAAAGGCCAGTAACCTGATCTGGTAAGTGCATAGTGTGGATCCATGCAGGCTTATAGTCCAGTCCTGCAAATCATATATCTGCTTTTGCGCAATATAGTGCCCAGTTTTGAAACACTTCCTGGGACTCTTAGACTAGGGAAGAAGCATTGCTTGAACACGCACTCTCCTTCCAGAGCTGAGATGTTTCCACACCTCATCCGTGATCCTCCTCCACGGGAGAGCGGGTGCTGGCATTGCGAGCATTGTTGCATCCTAAGAGGCTGCAAACTGGAGCAAAGAGCACCTTGTCTCTCCTCCATGCACCAGCAACCCCTGGAAGCCAGAGCAGAGGTTTAATCCCAACATCTCTTCCACTTAATAGTATAATCGCCTGTTCACCTGTTAACACAGTATGCTGTTTTTGTTATTCAGTAAAGGCAGTAAATGCGAAGGGAGAGAGTTTAAGAACTTCAGCATGAAACTGAAAACTTATCAATTTGTAATGATCTGCAGAAGATTTCTGCCAGAAGTCAAAGCTATGTGATGACCATCTTGTTTTTTTGATTATGAAGACAAGTAATAGTCAGTATATATCCAAAATTTTCTATAAAAAGGTGGAACAGAAAACCATTTCTCATGCTTCTGTGTGCTGTCAGTGTATGATGAAAGGCATCCAGAAAGGCTTTTAAGGGTTTTGCAAGGATTTTAAGTTTTATTGCAAAAGCTTTATTGCAAAGTGTCTTAAAAATACCTTAGTATGACATGACATGATTTTTTTCTCCATCACATTTATTTTAATTCCTACAACATGACAGCTTGCTGTGGTGTCTTCTGTTTAATTCAAGAATGGAACAAAGAGCAAACAAATGTTAATGTGCCATATGCAAACAACATTTAAATTTTCTGTTGGCAGCATAATCCAAAGCACTGTTCAGGAGATGTCCAGCCCTGACCCTTATTAAAATATCAGGCTGCAATGAAGTCTTTGCATCTGTATGAAGAAAAATACATCTGCAGACTTTTAAAAATTAGCTTTGATTGGGATATGTTTTAACTTTTCTATTTATTAGTCCTGACACCACCTTCTGACACCTGGTTGACACCTTCTAATTAAGACAAAATCTGCCAGCTTTATTAGTAAAATACTGAATCATGTATTTCATTCAGAGAACAAGATGGACTTCATCCACTGCTGTGGTTTTAGAACAAGAACCTTGATTTTACTCTTACTTTCAGAATTTTACATCAAAATTGAGAAAAATTATCTCAAAGACCAACCCTGATAGGCTGGAATCTTTGCACATACATACAGACTCAGCTGTCTTCATTGGAAGTGAATCCATTCATTGATTTTTAAAGAGAGAAATTATTTGAAAGAGTACTGAATTCAATGTTACCTGCCTGTATACAATTGGGAAAGGGAGCAGGGAGGGGTGAGGGTAGTATGCACCAAGAAGGAGATCCACAGTCAGTTTAGCCCCACAGCACTTAAGAATATAATACAATAAGAATCTTTTCTCTAGGAAATGACACCGTAATCAGTCTATACCTGTGAGATGTCTGACTTTTGGTGAAATTCTTTTCTAGGAATAAAACCTCAGGGAACTGAAAGATAAGTCTTGAAACAGAAAAAAAGTGAAATTTTAATGTTGCCAGATGAATATGCAATCTTAAATGCTTTCCCATAAGGCTGTAGCTTTTCATTCTGCTAACTTTCAATAACATTGAAGGTATTGCTGAATTTGGTATTGCTGAATTCGAATTTCTACAAGTTACATTCCCACTGACATAAGCCAAGGACAACTTCATCAGCCAGGGGAAAATCTCAAAACCATAAACACTTGGGTCATTGAAAGTGAAATTCTTCCAGTTGCTGCCAAAGAAAAATGATAAAATCAATATTACATTGAATTGAAAACTCAAGGTTGATGCTACGAGGAAAGATTGGGGACATTTCGTCGCTGAAAATCATCCAAAAATACTATCTCTTTTCAGAAAAGCCCTCTGATAGTGAAGCAGAGAGCCTCCAGGGGCTGAGGCACTGTTTTTAAAACACTAAACTAGTGTTTTAAACTAACGAATGAAGGAGGAATTTGGCAGATAGTTTTGCAATCATCATATGTGGTCCTAATATACAACAAAACAAAATCAATTCGACCGAATATAATGAAAGAACAGCAAATCCTAGAGGATTGTCTTCCCGAAGAAAAAATCCAGTAGTGGAGGTTAGAACAGTAGTCAAATGTGCAGCCTGTTGAGACAGCTATATGTTGTTTTGTACTTCACCCATGCAAGTCTTGGGGTAAAGTCACTAAGAAATAGTTGATACGTGTGTGTGTGGCCTTTGCTTTATCCATTTTCCTATTCACAGCAATACCACTTGACACAATGCACAAATATCCCCTGCTTGAAATGGACTATTACTTGCTCAGGATCTTCACTCTTGCATGTACGATGGCACCACTGCAACCCTTCTTTGCCTACCTTAGAAGGCAGCTCCTTTTGCTTGCCCTTACATGTGCCCTTATTTCCAACAAGTACCCAAGCCCAGCCTCAGCTTTCAGTGTTGCAGTAAAACCCTATCTGATCTCTCCTGTGAACTGCTACAAATCAAGTAATTTCATGACTTCTAGGCCACAAATCAAGGGCTTTAGCATTTTTTAGATATAATGGTCTTTGAAGACTGGAGGGAGTGTCAGTGGAGAGATAGAAGTGTGAGTCCTTCAGTGCTTCTGCCCTGTGGGCATCAGGCCACAATGTGCATTAGCCTTGCAACATATTTAATTAATTTATACTCATAGTGATTTTATGGTGTTTTATATACATGCCTCTTGAGACACCCTCAAAGAACACACATGATCTAGCATAATCTGTGCTTTAAAATATGTATACAAAAACCTCCAATGTAACAACTTTTTATTGCTTCAGTTAGATGATTAGGAAGATCTGAAGTTTGCAAGAGTTCTCTGTTGTCTTTTATCAAAGCGATGTGCATGAGATGTCTCTGTTTATACTCTAGTACTAAAATGTCGCAAGGCACAAAAGTCTCGGATGACCCTAACTCCCAACTTTACTAAAACAGGTGGGGGAAAAACAAAAACAATTAGCCCAATCACAATGCGTATATCTCCAGAGAGACTGAATCATGTAATTTCTAAGTGCCCCAAGACACACATGAAACAAATGCCTGAACTGTGATCTTTCAGTATTTGGCAAGACTATTTGAGCAGTTCTTTAGACTTTTATTTCTGTGTTGTGTAACAAAATCAGAGTGTTTGGAGAGTCATTTTCTCTTATGGAAAGAAATTATTCCCTACTCGGTGATGAATGTCCTTAGATTCTGTCTCATTCATCTCTCACAGAGTTTCCTTTGAAATCCTCTGGAGGTGACAGGCATCTACACCTCTCACCTCAGGTGCGTGAGCAGATAAACCCTTCTAACAACCTTCATGTCTTTAAATGTGGCTTGTGTGGACTGGACGTCAAATGTCATGGATCCGATTGGGGCTGGCCGTAATTGTCTTTTGCACAAACTTTGCACTTCTGGCAAGTACTTTTTGTTACACAGTTGTTAAACAGTGAATAGCATTGATGAAAGCAGTGGACAACTGTCACTTCATACCACTTCTCTTGAAACCTTTCAGTCCACAGTTTTGTGGCCATAAAGGAAAAGACAGATGTCCAAAGCTTTCTTCTTAAAGTATTTGTTATAGAAAGCAAATAAATAAATAAATATACCCTCTCTGCTTTACACTTGCTAAATTCAACGGAACTGTTTTGAAAAGCCTATTTTCGGACGTGTTATTAAAGTCTCCCTAAAGTTCTTAAGCAATCTGAATTTTCTTTCTACCTGAGTTGTGGTTACCACTCTCCTTATTTAAAGGAAAATTATATAAAATGCCTCCACCATTTCACAAAAAAATATTCTGAGGTTGTGGAGATCGATTACTTAAAATCGAAGCCTAGCTGAGTGTAAAGCAATAGGAATTTTACTGACCGTAAATAATGAATGAAAAATATTAATTTAAAACTCATCCTTCAAATTGGTCTAGAGGAGCCCTATTCTGGGCCTACTTTTCAACCGTTAACCTTAGCAATAAAGACTAATCACAACATCCTTTAGCACAGAATATCTCATATCTCTTTGAATGTGATGGGAAGAGAGATTACCCTCTGAATGCTGTATCTGAGTATACAGTTACTTATTATCTCTGTTATAGGTAGGACTGGCTTACAGATTGCAGGCTTTAACTGGTCTAGCTTTACCCAGTTCACGTTTTATTAGCTAATCCAGCCTTGTTCCTAAAATGACCAACTAAAAAATTCTTCATCTTATTTCTGCATCTTGTTGTCATTCCTGCCTATCTCTCTATTCAGAAGATGATGTACATTATCTCCATTAAATCTGAACAACTCAACCTACAACGGCGGCACAAAGATAGAAAATGACTTCCTAAGCCTGTGCTCAGTAGCACGTATAATGGAGACATCTCTAGCTGCTGTTAGAAGACAGTAGGTGGAGGACAAATCTACCACTATTTCCCAGCCAATTGCTGTTCAATTATAAAATGTTTTCAAAAATAATAATTATTATTATTATATTTAGGCCGATACATTCATGGATCATGTATGATGCATACATACATTTGTTGTCATTTTCCTGAATTTACTCCAACCACTCTTTAACATTTTTCAACATCTCATATTACCTTATATCTAATAATGACTTGAACTTCCCCTTCCACGTCCAAGAACCTTTAGCACTATCAGTTTGTTGTCATGGGAGAGCATCTTAAAAGAAGCTTTTACAGAGATGTTTCTTTAGGAGGTAAAGTGTTCTACAGAAAGAAAAGAGTAGCCTCACTTTTCTCTCAGCCGGAAGGTAGCGAAGTTTGCAGTGCATGAGTTAAGTAAACATGAAGTTTCGGCCAACAGGACTCATATTCTCAGTGTCTCTCTCTCAAAAGCAGTTACAGCTGTGTCTGAGGGTAACCAGGTCAACTCCCTCAATTCCTATGACAGGCATGCTTGCTTCATCCTTTTTCTTTTGCTTGTTTGGAAATCCAAAGGAATGGTTTCCTGGGAGGAAAAAAGTAATTTATGTATTAATCGTAGCAGTTCATGGAGGAATCTCCTCTGGTGCCTGACAAGGAAAAAAAAGCAAGCACCTGCTTCAGGAATTAAACTCTTAGAGATAAACTGCAGAGGCAAATCAAGGCAAATATCCACCTTATGGCGAGGAACCTCTTGCCTGTAATACGCACTAGCACTGGGACAAGGAGGAAGGCATATAAAGCAAGGTTTTCCAGAATATCTCAGGACATTAAAGATGCAATCAGTGGCCAGGGGAATTTTCAAAAGCATCTGAACAACTCAAGTACTTTATTCCTACACACTAAAAATCACATTCTGGTAACTTTGGTGCTTCAGTGCTCTTGCAAATGTATCCCATCACCTGAGCATTGCATACTTAGAAATGCCCAGAGATGTACAGGGAAGAGCTGACCTTAGGAACCTTTCTCAGATGTAGAGCCAATTTAACAGGAAAAACTGCAGTAGTGGCAAGGCAGCCCTCTGGACCAGGTGGCCCTTTTGAGATGATTGCCAAAATCATTGCATGTTGGGGCAGGTGAAGTGACAGGCCTGAGAGGATTTGGTACCATCAGGCCCTGTGCAGAGCGAGAGGAGGGCACAGCATGAGAAGAAATGTAGCTCTTGAGTATCTACTCAAGCAGTGGCTAACAAGTTAAAAATGGAAATTAAATTAAAATGGAAGTCTCATATGCCTTTCAATAAGCTCAAGAGGTCTGGGCATGCTACTCTTTCACACATCACACACATAGTCACATACCTCCTAAAACCAAGGTGTATTTAGCAGGTGACAGCCTCAGCCTCAGTTTTGATCATTTTCCCGTATTTTTTCCATTTAATCTTTATTGTTTCTATTATGTCACTCTTGCTTACCTTCATTTTACCCTTTGGCTTCCAACAATGTATGTTTTTTTGCTAGTATCATAAAATAGAAAGAAGACCCGAAGCTCAGAATAAGGCAGTGAACACTATGAACAACAGGGGCTGAAAAAATTACAGTTAAAATTACATTCTCTGAGAAGAGGCCTATTATCTGTTATCATAATATCTGAGAACTTCTCTTACAGAAAAATTCCTGGCCACTGAGAAGAATGTCACTGCCTGGTGCCCTGTCCCGACTGAGGAGTCCTCTTCCTGCCAACACCTGACTGTAATGAAGCGTCCTGCTCTTTTTCAGCCAAAACATATGGATCCTGTTTTCATGAGGACTTTAAAATTGCTTTAACTTGTCACTATAGCAGAAATCTGGAACCCCAGAACAACTCAATAAGTGTTCAGCCTCTCCCTTTAAGAGAATCTTATCTCATTTTTTTTTTTTTAAAAAGGAATTTGTTTGAAAATGCTCTTTAAGTGGACATGGTCACATACAACCATTTTTGAAGATTCCCATGGTCTTCTATTTTGGTTAATTAATGCAAAACATATTAACTAAGTACTTTGCTGTGCCCTTGCACGATTTATTATTATTAACGTGCTTGATCAAAAAAGTAATTAAACACTGAAGAGCAGCAGCAACACAGAGTTTGCATCAATTATTAAAAGCAGGATTCTTGGAAAAAAAAAAATAATGAATGCTTGAGCTACTATGGATTACGTTTGATGTTGTCTAAATATATGAATTGTTAGTAGCACTAATTCTTAACTTTTCCAAAAATGAACAAACTAGATATGACTGTGTTAAAGACAAGCATACTAGGTCAGGTCAACCCTGACATTTTAACTAATGTCAGATGAAAGACAGCTTCCTAGTCTTGAATAACGGTACTATAGCTTCTCTATATCGACACCTATCTTTTAAGAAAATCTAAAGCCTCTTTTTTTATCTCCATTACTGTGCCAGAATATCAATAGTATCTGGAACTTGCTATGTAGAACAGGGATCTCCTTACTGATCTCTCCATGGATAAACAAGTTCTACTTCCTCTAGGTAGAATTTTGACTCAGCAATTTGCAAAGCTCTCTGCTCTCTTGTTCTTCAAAATGCATTTTTCCTGTTCTACTGTGCTTCATTTTTACGTAGTTTATTTAGACTGCTTTATGCCTATCAAATTATCCATATCATTAGTTATTCAGATCTTACAGAATTGTTCTTTAGCAGACAACAGTGCTGCTTACTTGAGTATTTTTCCAGACACCAGTTTCATATGTTAAGAGCTGACACCCAGAGATGCATATTCCACACTAGCTTTGGATATTTCTGGGGACTGTTTGTCACATATAGCAGAAAAATAGAAGATATTTAATCATTTCATAGTCTCAAAGATGAGATTGGTGGGAAGCACTCAGTTCCATTTTTTCATTAAATGCCACAAATTATATTTAAAGCTCCTTTGCTCCAGTATAATTGGGGATTGAAACAATAATCCAGCACCCACTTTTATTTGATAAACTTGATGGATTATGGATACTTATCTACATGATTATTTTGGGAAATACTGCATCCCTGAACAGTACATTTACACTGATTTCTGTCTTATTAAACTGCACTGTTTCAAGAAGGTTTTGAGTTTTTGCTGTTGATGTTTGTTTGTTTATTTGTTTTTGTTGTTTTTCTTTCTTGACTTTCTCTTAATCACACCTCAGCTTTAGCCTTCTGCATCATCAAAAAGCACTTGAAGTGAATCTCTTCAGTGACACTTGCAGATGTGGCCAGATCGTCTCACAGATGTGGCCAACAGGACATTTGAAAGAAAAATTTCTGTAAAGGACTCTAGCTTGTGCCAGGGGAAGTGAACGAATCCTTGAGTGGGAGTTTGCTGTCTTTCATGGAGTCTGCTTAGAGCACACCATTGTCATCTGACTTACAAAAGACACCCTCATTTCCAGGTGGATGAGTTGTCTGCTTGCATTTATTGTTCACTTCTAGCTGGCAACAAGACCTTATGCAAATCCCTATGCTTTGGTGGAGAACAAAGATGAGCTATAAGAAATCAGAGGGGTTTATTTTCCTTAGAAATTCTGAATTTCCAAACAGAACTCTAGCTTTCCCACTACAGTCAGCTGAGTCTAGCAATGATCCTACTGATCTTCTTATCACCTTCCTATTGCTAGCTCCTGATCTCCTTTCTTAAACCGGTATCTTACTAATAGAAAGGTGTACCTGTCTTCTTTCTACCTTATGGAGAAGTCAGAACACACAAACACAAATATTCAAAAAGTGCATAAAAATATCTTTTATATATTCTAAAAAGAAATGGGCCATCCTTTTGAATAAGGAGAAGATTTAAATTAGTTTGAAAATAATTGATTTATTACCTACTTTTGTTACTATTAAGATATTTCTATATGTATTTACAGTATCACATTAAAATTTTATCAATGTGCAATCAATAGCACTGCACAATTTTCATTATCCTACACATTACACTTACATTTTTATGCAGCATTCTGTAGCAGATTGAATTACACTAGAGTACAGAACACAAGTGCAAAGATCTTTTGTAATATTTGGATGTTATAATATAACATGCTTAACTTTTATGTTATACATTGTCAGATACACTAGGTCAGACAGAAATATTCACTGTACTCAGCCTAATGGAGAGAATACTCAGACTGCAATGCAAGCTACTTAGCTTTAGGCTGACCAGAGTCAGATACATCTTCTAGCTCCTTGATTTTGCATATTCTAGGATTTGCCTTTAATTGGAATATAGATAAAAGGACACTATTCTTGGACGAAAAAAAAAAGTAATCTTTCCTCCTGCAAAACACACAATCCGTTTACTCAATTTAAAGACAGAGTTAGCAATTATGTGAGATAAAGCCTTAAATGGCAAGATGCTGTGAAAAATAACTCTGATAAGGCTTGCTCCTACCTGACCCACAGCATTCTCACTTGTTTCACAATCCTGGCTATATCCTCTGATGCTAACTCTGTTGCTCCTACGTTATCAGCCACCAACCTCGGGCTGAGCTTTCAGTCTTTCATGCTGTTTGAACACTGTTGACGTCACACTTCAAAAAGTTGCCTTCTGTTATCTCAGATGTTCTGTGAAAGACCGATTGAGGATATTTTTCCCAAGTGACTGCTGGAAACTAAATGCTTCATTTAATAGTGTGCCAGCTTAGTTAATGTAAGCAGTCTCTGTGCAACTCTTGGAAAAGAATTTTATCTTGTTGTTCACTTTAGAGCTCTTTCAGACTTCAGTGGCCAAAAATCCAATCCCTACGACATGTGTTTTGATTTTGCCTTTAGTTTAGGGAGTCATATTGGAGTCCCCTTTAGGTCACACCCCGTATTTATGCCCGTGACGCCTCTACTGCAATCCAAGGCATGGACCTGCAGAACCTAAACAATTTCACAATTTCCTAACATGATCCAACCATACTGAATTTTTATTACATGGTACTTCTGCCTGCTTTGGGGTATGGAGGAATTAGGTGAACAATGTTTCAAAGGAAATTTCTAGTGCCAAACCTTTAGGGCACTTTTTAGGATGTGGCAACAAATCCCCAAGCAACAGATCGAAGAAGAGTGACTGATTACATGGAAAAAAATATTTGTTACTGAGAAGACTATGTACAGATGTCAGGTACTGTCAAAGTGCCTCTGCCATACCAGCTACCCCAAAAAAGTCACTGCTTTATAAGCTTATATTCATGTTCAACATACATGGGGGCTTTTTCTTGTTAAAGTTGTTTTTACTCAGTGAGCTATTGTCCTATGCCTTTTATCCCTGTCAGTACCCTAACTGAACATGCAAGGGCTGTACACCTACAAGCCAATAAAACAGTGATGTATTTTATCCTTCCGTTGTCTCCCCCCAAAATCTCTGATAGAAAAATACAAGCAGAATGTGGTTTGCTGTTCTAATTGCATTTTTCTAATTACCACGGCTGAAGTTGCATGACTGGTGAAACAGAGCAAAAAAGGAGCTTTAAGACACATTCTTTGCTAAGGGTAGTTCAAGAGTGGTCTCTCAATAAAAAATTACTGAGGTAGCCAGTTTCTTTCAGACTTTTTTTTTTTTTTTTCCCCATGGCATTTGCCAAGGAACGTCCAACTAATGTGCTCCTCCTGGTCATAACTCTAAATTGTCTCATCTCCTCACGTTAGGAGGAGATACTCCGTGTCTCCCTAGCCAATTGGTGTGCCTCTGGGTTGCCCAAAGAGCTGTGTAGCCGAGCTCTACTCCTCTCAAAGGTTCATGGGCAGCTCTGCTACGCGTGCTGAGGCAGAGAGAGCAGTTCCCTCACTGTTTGCTCTTCATCTGCCAGATTAATTCCTTGTCTCTGAAGACAGGCAACACAAAACTACAGAAGACCTCCCGCTTCTCAGAACTAGTCATAAAGCTGCCCAGCCCTCAGATTGCATTAGTACTGCAGAACAAAGGCAGGTGTTCCTTTTTTCCCCTCTAGTACCAAGTACTACTTGTGCCCAAAGACAGACAGCCTTCTGTCACCATATGGAAAACATGTAGGCTCACTTAAAACCCAAATTTACATGGCACTGAGTTGTTTGCAGGAACCTAAAGATCCAATGGATTTATGGCTCCACTGGATCTATAATGATCCAATGAATAACAGCTGATGTGCACTGATAATTCAACCATCAGAGAGTCTTTCCTCCCTCTATGTCATGCTACCATTATTACAAAATCCGATGCAGAGAAGCTTTAGATAGATTACTCATGGTTTTCCAATGTCACTGTCATTCCCCCTGCTACTACTATAGGTCTACTATAGGGAGAGAAAATAGTGTCTTTTTTGTTTTTTGAAGGACAGATAAAATTTTGTTGAAGAAGAGTGTTTTCTCATACACTGAGTTTTCCTGAAGCATATGTGCTATAAACACCACTCCAATTAGATCTCCTGTATCATTGTTTCTCCCTCCTCTCCCCAGGAGACAGGGGAGATGCAAGAGGTTTGGCCTGTGTTCTTGAAGCCTTTTAACATTTTAACAGAAGATTTTAACATTCTTCTTACAGTGATACAAACAAGTTCACCGTATTGTTTTGTCTCTCAAGTAAAAGTGCTAGCAACAAACCTTTCCCAGAGTGAAGCAACTTCCAAGACTCAAGAATAAGGCAATTTTATTAGTCAGTTTTCATAAGGAAAAAACAAAAGATAAAAAACAGCCTAGTGCTCCAAAGTATTATAGAAAGACCTGTTAGACTAGCACTAACCCAGACACCCAAAGAACCTAAGAAGCTGCAGGAAAAAAAAGGAAAGATATTTTTCCTTATTGTTTTATTTGTTTATACCTCTACAAGTTTCACAGCCCCTCATAAATTATTCTCTTGGCTCTATCCATTCATCCTTTTATAACACTACTACAGTTACTGTAGCTATATCTATTTTTATAACTCAAAGAGTAGTATAAACATATATTAAGAATATAAGTTTTCACTGAACTGTAGCATCAAGAACTTCTCATGCAGGTTACAGTCAAAGGTAGCTCGGAAGGCTCTTTTGTCAGCAAATGCTTCGCAGCATAATAAATGAAATTGTTTAAGGCAGGCAGTCACAGACTGTAAAGGATATCACATTTAACACAGTGACACTTGAAGAGGCTTCAGAAATTTTGTAAGTGCAACCTGTATCTAATTCAAGGCATTATGTCTCAAACTTGCAGCTGTACATTTTAATATTTTGTTTGAATCTGACATTAATTCCCTTTGACATCTTTCGAAATCATAAATCCATATAAATCAGAGGTTTAAATATTGTCAAGATAAATAAAAATGCAGTGATGTCCCTGGAGGGACTCTTAAGGTCTCTGATTCCTTTTAGAAACTGCCATCCAGTTAAGGAAAGGTTGCAATGATTTTCTTGCATCTCATGGAGATAACTCAGTGCTGACTACTACCAGAGCTGAAACTGGAGGGATCAAATATACTGCTGAATTTGCTGCTGGGTTTAGTTCAGTTTATGTAATTCTTCCAACTCACTCCTCTCAGCTGCCTCATATTACCTGAATATTAGCATTACTACACAAAGCAACCAGTAAAACATGTAAGAGAAGGAAACACCTGACAAGGCTATCTCCAAATTGCTCCTGTAGCCTTGATTTTCCCTCTACCAAGTCACTGTGCTGTATCACTCAATAGGCTCAGACTTACTTACCTTGTCACTGTTTACCAGCAAGGCCTAAATGCCAGACAGGGAAGTTGCTGCAAAACTAGAGGCACTGTTCGGTTTCGCTCACTATTTATTCTGTGGGACTGCCCCATCATCGAATCAAAAATCTAAAAGATATTTAGCAAGGCCAACTTTTCAGAACTGCAACAGGTCCTTCTTTGAAATGCCAAATTTTTCACTTTATTTTCTTCACTGAAGAAAAAAAATAATAAATGAGGAGGGAGGAAGGTAATTGTTAATCATCTCAATTTTTATGTTCTTGCTCTAGTGTGATTTGCTGGGGAAAAAAAAAAAGCTGTCTTTTTACTTATCTATAAAATTCTGTGTAAAATTTTGATGCCATAGCAACAATTAATGAAAGCAGTAATGATACACTGACAAGCTTTCTGCTTTGAAAAATTATGAGGCAACATGTTTATAGCTTCATCCATCTGTCCCTGTAATCAAGGGGCATCCAATTGTTGTGTCAGTCTTTTAAATATTGACAGCTTTAACGGTAAATCTAATGGAATTGAATCCTACTTTGAGACAAAAGTTTCTAAGGTCTTTAAGGAGATAGATATGGGGTTTTCTCTCTCTCATGAACACCTAATTATTATAAAGGGATGGGGAAGCATCCAGATGTGCATATACATACACACCTAAACACATCCGCACGTGTATTTTCTTCTGAATATAGGAATATGAGACAGAGATTTACAGCTACAGATGGAAAACCAAAATAATATCAATTTATCAAATCCAGGAAGATCTTAAATTGAAATAGGCACGTCCCTGGACAATGTGCTTGCAAATAATAATAATTTCATGGCACACAGCCTTTTGAACAGAAGGCCATATAAACTTTAAGTAAACTCACCTGTAAGTTAGAATTTGTTGGCATATCTCTTGGGCATGAGTCCTAAATATTCATGATTTACTGTGCCCATCCCCTCCAAAAGAAAATGCATCTGCAGGAAAAGCAACTGAGAATGGTATTCTGATACAGACAGCTGCTCATGATAAAGTATCATGAGAAATTCATCAATTAGCCCTAGCACCAAACTCAGCCTTCTCCAAGGACTACACACCAGCATTTCAAAATTAAAACATGTTTCATGTTGCTAAAGTTTAGGTGAGAATCAAGACGGCATAGTAGAAGCAGCTGTTTGAAGAGTGTGTAGGAATGGCCAACCCCACCAGAGCAGTGACCTATCGACTTCCATATTGCTTCCAAGAGCAGTGAGTACCAGATGCAAAACCAGCCTGTCTTGGACAATTAAAGAAATAACTGCTTCATGGAGGGAAGCGTCTTTCAGGCCTTGGGTCTTAATCAGAAGAACAAATGATTAAAAAAGTTCTTCTACATTAGTGAATCCAATCACTTCTATTTTAAGCATCTTGTAATGCTCTTCAGGAACTGATCAAACAAAATTGGCTAAAGTTTGAAGTGGAAACATTTATCTCATCACTTTAAGTGGATCTGTATATGATATATACCTACTCTTTTTCAGCCTTAAATTCCTCACATTACTAATATTTTATGACAAATTACTGTGTACGCTCCTATCTTGTATTTTTTTGGCAGGTTTAACTTCAGTTTAGCCTTTCAAAGCAGCAAGAATGTAGTTCAGATCTAGATTCAGGCACCTAAAATTAGATGACAAATGTAAAGGCAATAAATGCCCTAATTTAAGGACTGTGATCCTAGTGACTTCAACAGTGAAGTTAAACATGAGCAAAGCACAATGCGAAGCAAAAGGGAGGACACCTGCACAGATCCTAGTTCAATCAGTCATTTAACTGATTGAAGCCAACAGGTTGGACTCCAGAAATAAGAAAGGCAAAATATGTCTGCACAGTCAGATACCTCAGCGGGGCTGACAGATGGGAGTTTATTAAGCTGCTGTGACTGGTTTACTTCTGATTTTTTCCCTTATCCACTTCTCAGTGTGTTTTTCTCAGATATCAGTATATACTCAAGTAAGGTACTTCTTGAATTATGCGGTTGATTTATATGCTACAATATTTTCTGTGCATTATTTGTACATTGAATCCTGCTGTTGGTATGTCTGAGTCCAGTTCTCTGAGAATCTAGATGATGTTTAAGCTGTGGTTGGTCCCTTACTGAAAGGCTGCGGTTCATTCACAGTTCAGCAACTTTTGTGTCAGCAGCTCAGATGGCTGAAGAAGTGCTTTTCTTCTACTGTAAACTTTTCTTGGCAAAAGACTGGAAATGTTTCCATGTTTAAGACTGGGAAACTGTGGCTAGTTTCTAATATATATGCTTGATATACTTTTTTACTAAATAGTCCACAACTTTAAAAGTGAAGAATACTTTTCTTGGACTTTTCTTTATTTAAAAGTCTCAGAGTTACAAATATAATCATTGGTGTTACCTTAATTGCTGATTTCTATTATTTTCATTTATTCGCACAACTATTTACTGATGTTATAAGTACTCATATAACTCATTTGATTACTCTCAGTTTGTTTTAGAAATCCTTGCACTAAGCAATCTGAAAGTGATAAATCATTTAAAAATGCAAATTTATAAAAGAAGCTAGAATCTATAAGCAAATTTAGGACTACAAATTCACATCTTCCATCATGTAGATGTTTTCTATAATCCTATCATTTCCCATAGAAGGTAACCCAATAAATATTATATTATAAAGATGTAATAGGTTTAAAAATGTGAGGTGATGGAGGTGCTGGTAGAGCAGGAGATAAACAGGATGTGCTGCATGTCAGGAGTTTAAAATGGTATGTGTCTATATAAACAGATATATGGAAGGGGATTTAAAATTCCTGATGAATCTTTTTTCAATCACCAGATAGATTCTGACAAAATTTATACTTTTCATACTTAATGTAGAAATAATATAATAATACTAAACTATTTGATTGGGCAATACTGTTGTTCTGCTTTACAATTGTACTTTAGTTGTCTCCCGCCCTAGTTCTCCCCTGCTGGCTACTGTCACCAGTTCAATTTCGTCTTCTAGCCAGCAAGCCATCAACATCCATGCAGAACAGGCTGATTGTCCCCAGAAAGGTGACTCTTGCCTCTGAGGAGACATCATTTGACCAGAGAATTCATCTACAAAGGAACAAAGAGTAATTGAACAGGTTGTCTGAGCAGCTTCCACAAGAAATGGAAACACTTTCAGTTTGAGAACTTGAACTTTTTTTTTTTTTTTTTGACAAAATGTGAAAATTTCTGCTTGAATAGTAACATGTCAACAGCTTGAAACATGCGTCAACAATAACAGAAGCAATATGTGTAACTAAGAACAGACAACTTCCGTAACCACTTCAGCTTTCCAAGATGCTGCTTCTGAGTCATGCAGAGAACAGTTGTAGCTATTCTGAGATAGTTGTAACAAGATTCCTGCTTTTAAGTGGAATCAAACCATCTAAGAAGATGAGATTTTTTTTTCAACATTCACACACAGTTGCTTTCTCCCTACACTCCCTCACGGACACCACCTCTTTGGAAGTTTCCACAAGGATATGTGTATGCAGGGGTCCAGGCAGTTTTATCCAGGGGATGGAAGAGCCCGTCCATCATCACAACTGCCAGGTATGCACTGCAGAGCTAAGGGTAGAATCAGACTGTGAGCTTGCACTTTTTTCACAGTCTCAATGTGCTACAGTCACGAGCAAACTCCAGCTGGTTTCTGCTCTTTCAGAAGCACAAAGCAGCTGCCAGTCAAAAATAACTAGATAGTTTGCAGTTATTTGGCATTGCCAGAATGATGTAAAGACAGAATGAAGTGTGGGAACATCCCCAGCAAGTTATATTCCTCACCTTGTAACGAAGAGGATAATCACTTTATTTGCATTCACTTGCAAAAGACCACTTTTCACTCTCTTTGTTGCATTGTGCAGGAAGTACACAGGCCCAGGGGGTCCAGGAGAACCTCTTGCTTATTATGCCAAAAACCCATGAGATACACCTGGCTGCTCTAGTGAGTTTTGACTTTTTTTGAAATTTCTTTAAACATTAAGCAAAGATAGTTAACTGAAAACAAAGAGATAGTAAAACTGAACTCTCTAAAGGAAGGCTTTTCCATTCCTATGCATTACAGATAAAATTGAGGAATGAGGGTGATACAAAAATTTGTTTCCCCTTCAACCATCGTCCAGTCCAAAATTAACATAACAGAGTTTTAAAGTGACTTCTATTTACACAGCCTGAAGACTGAAGCCTACAGCAATGAGAAAGACCTACAAAACGGGAGTAACAAGGATGTCACCGCTATAATATCTGTCAGTTCTTCTGGAAGCTGGGCAATTTTCTCATCATAGAAACATCAAACTTGCAACCTCAGTTCAGTGCAACCTTATGATGTGCTGGTTCATAAACCTGCCACTATGGCTTACTTCCATAAACTCAGATTGAAATTGCTTTAGTGCAATCATGTCTGGTCTATTAACTCACAAATTGTCTTGATCCTTTGAAGATGGCAACAGTTGTATGTCCTCAACACAGAAAAGCAGAAAAAAATAAAAATCTCTCTTGCTTCTCACACACAAAATCTGCTAACCTACTGCACAGTATCTGATGTGAACTCTGCAGCAGAGAGAAGGAAATCTGCATTCTGTCTGTTTGGTAAATAAACCCAGAACTCAGAGTACAGCTGAGCCACAGGGGCAGGTTTATGAGTCAACAGATCATAAGGTTTCAGGGAATAGAGGTGTCAAGTCTGATAATTATCTGATGAGAAAATTGCTTATGGAGAAAGAATTTAAATTCGCTTTAAGTGAATGTTTGAGCAAGTAAGATTTAGCTTCACTTTCCTTAAGTGTTTGACACACATACACACACACACACACACACACACGTACACAAATCATGCATATATCTACAGAAATGGAAAACAAAAAAGAATCTTTCTCTGGCATTACATGTCAAGAACTGAAAGCCCTCTCAGTAAATGTTATATTTTCTTCAATACTTACTCAAGATCTACTTGAAGGCATGCAAATGTTATAAATAAAGGAGCACAAATACTGCAAATAAAGGACAAAACTGACCTAAGACTACTTCTTTAGACTTTTTTTGTTTTGTTTTGTTGGTTGCTCCTGATATAATTTGTTTCCTATGCATGTCATATGTGAAGAGGAATTAATCCTTTTCCTTGCTGCACAGGCCTGCAGTCATTTTTATAGGGAATTTAACACACAGGAGGAGAAACACAAAGCTTTTTTGAGTGACCATATTAGCTTGCTTTCCTTCTCTTTTCCCTCCTGGCAAGTAATTGGAACCAGATGGCTCTTCTCTTGCACAAGAGAAGCACACCAGAAATACCATACCAAAAGCAGTACAAAAAACCTTGCAATCTCACACACATCCTTAACCATGGTCCTTGACCATTCCTTGACCTCAGAGCCTGCAACTGTTCTGGCCAGGCAGACAGAGTGAGAAGGTCACTGAGCTCTGTGGATGTACAAGTGGAAGGACTGACTCAAAGCATACAAATGTGGCAGCCTCATGCAGTGAAGCAGTCTGGACATTTCAAAGGGTAAGAAATGACAAACCTGTTCACAGAAAAAAAAAACAGATTCTAAAAAGTTAAAAGCAGACACTAAGAGGCCAAATTCATCATTTTGTGGAACATTCCATATAACTCTTAAGAATAATATCACTTGTTCGCAGCTTAAAAAAAAAAAAAATCCAGGCTGACAGAGTTCATTTTTCCATGGCTACTCTTTGATTTCTTGATTGAGAATCTGGTAAGGATGTCTGGCATATACTTTCCTACTTTCATTTTTTTCATATATCTTGGAGATTAAAATGCTTTTTTTTTTTTTTTTTTTTTTTTTTTTTGACTCTCCAGTTGAATTCTCCCTTCATTACAACTACTGGTCTTTAAGTCACTCTGAAATCAAACAAAAACTATATTGGCATAGCAATCACTTAGTTTACAGCAGAAGAGACACAAGCTGTAAACTTTGTAGCAACTAACAAAGTGCAATAATCTTTGTCATCAAATGGAATAAGAAATAATTTTCTGTTTTCTGAGTTCCATTATTTACGTGGATTGCACTCTTTCACAATGTGTACAATTTGTACAGAATACATGTCAAAGTTGCAATTTCCTGTAAAGGATAACCAGAGTGCTACCTCTCAGCTCTCACTAGCTCTCCTGTTGTCTCCCAAGTGGTTCTTTCTGACTGTATTCATTAACTGCTTTCCATTTCCACAAACCTCCCTTCTCAACAGGATCTAAGAGTTACACAGCATCCATTGTGCTTTTGCCAAATCTGTTCAGGACTGTCTTCACCAATTTGTGTGGGCACGTTTTTGGTTCATATATTTCTTTGACAGCTCTGAAACTTAAACAGTAACTTTGGTTTATTCAGCATAAAGTCATAATTAGTTCTCTCCTGGTCCAAATCTACCTCTCATTTCTAAGTGAAAAAGAGTCACTAAGAGACACTCTTGATTCTAATTTAAGAGCCAGTCTCTTCCAAATCACCTGGAGGGTTGTATTCAATCCAAATGAGACAGTCTTTAAGGAGAAGAACTTTCAATTTTCCTTCAACTTCTTGCCAACTCTTGATTACTTAAATGTGAATATTGACTGATTAACACCAACATATCAGAGATTCAAAGAGGCTGAGCTTCCAGTCAATCAGTAAAATGCTTACCCTCCATGTTACACCCTCAGAAGTTGCCAGCCATTCAGAATTTCAGCGCATAATCAGACCACCCAGGACTGCAAAGGAGGAAGAGGATCATGCACCTGAATGCTGTTCATATCAATTTTGTACCTATAAATGTGCTTGCCCAGCTGTGGAAATTTTAAACTTCTTTCAGGAAACATTTATCTATGGGAGTACCAGAAGGGTGGCAGAATAGAAAGTCTAGGTGCAGAACCAAGGTTGCCATCTCACTAGAAATAGTGGAGGACGTTCTTGTGAGATTTTACATAATAAAATTGTGTACAGTCTAGCAAAGGTCTTTAAATAAAAGATTTTGAAGAACTAATCGTCTTGTTTTGAGGCACGTTGGTGGCAAAGGATTTGACTTGTAGCTACTCACTATTATCATTGTCTGTATTGAAACTACTCACATAGAAAGCAGCATTTTGCCCAGCATAAGCAAAGTACAAAGACAAGCAAGACCAAGGTATCTCAGGCTGAATTCCCTTCACTCCTCCTGACTCCTTTGAATAAATGAACTTCGTTATACTCTGACAGGCAAGGGAGATTAATTCAGAATATGTGTGCACAGGACACCTGGCAGACCTGATAAAGCCTGGCTCAAAGAGCTAAGATGAAACAAAGACATAAATAATACTGGAGAAGGATTAACAAAAGGACAAAATATGGGCCGCCATTTAGAGGTGACAGTAATTACTTAAGTAAATGTCAAAACTCTTCAAAGAAACAACGGGGATAATATTCATAAATATTTAAGGTGGAAACATGTTGATTTCCCATTTGGAAGGTTATATTCCTTTCTTATCTTTCTGTGATAGCTCATTGAATGGGTATTAGAACCTGTTGGAAACCAAATACAAAAGAATCATGGGCCATTTATGGGCCTGTTGATTTGCTAGATATGTTGAAACATGTGGTGTTTTAATTTACTTGGGTCACCTTAAAAGGATTTTAACATTCCTGAGCCTAGCCATGAAGAAAAGAAAAAGAAAACAAATGGAAAGGACCTCAGATACCTCTGAATATGTAGAGGTACTTTTCCTGCTATAATCAATGTCTCCTGATCACAGTGGGACAGGAGAAGCTCACAGAAACTCTTCATAATCTTCTTCCTCTCTCACCTCCATGACAGGTTTCGCCCATCATGGGGAAGGGAATGGATGGGCAATCATAAAGCATGCAATAGCCCTTAAATAAACCTGGAACCAAGTGCGGTGCTGCTCTATCACAGACCTTCCTCCGCTGTGAAATGCCTTTTTCTATGAGGCTCCATACTAATCAGCTATCACTGTCTGAACATAAGCATGACTTGTGTCCTGGCGACACTCATAGGAAGTCAGCACTGAAAGAGGTGATCTGGTCACTGTTGACAAGGACAGATTTCTCCAAGTGTCAACAACTGTTAAGTGCAAAAAGAATTACAGAACACTTTCTGTCTTTAACGTTCTAATCAACAACATCCCTACCAATCTGTATTGATCTTGAAGACTTCACGTTCCTTAGCTACATTCTAAGAGTAGTCATTATGAGGAAAATAGGCAAGCCTTTAAAATACTGATAGGCTAGTAAATACACATAGAAACAGGAGCAATTTGAGTGCAGAAAAAAAGAAAAAAAAGCAACTTTGCTAAGAAAATGTTTTGATCTTTCCATTAAAAATGTCCAGATTTACAACTGTGTAGGCAAATGTCTTTCAGAATAAGAAATAAATTCCAACTCGCACCCATCACAGGAGGACCAAAGATCTGACTGCTAGCTCCATGCATGGCACTTTGCTACTTCCAGTTTCCAGGATAATTCAGAATGGCTTGTGACAGTCTCACAAGAAAGAGCAGAAGGTGGGTTGTATCAGTGATCTCAGGTGAACAGTGACTTAGATGTCTGAACACTTCAGGAAGCAGCCTAAAAAATAGTCTCAGATATCTATAATCTCATTTTTTTCATACTTCTGCTTCTGATGCCTTGACATGCAGAAAAAAAGGATTGGTTAAATTCAGAGCCAGGTGAGAGTACTCACTTTCCTGCATAGGCAAATACTGCTTAGACCTTCTGAGATAAGAGCATTCCTTATTTCCTCAAGCTAATGCAAAATCTGACCCCTTTGCCTTGTGCTCCCAGTCAGGGCTGGTCATAGTGCTAGGACATTCCATCTACATTCCATTTTTCATTTAGAATTGCTATTCCAAACCTCAATCATTGTGAGGAAAAAATGAGGAAATGCAGAAAACAATTTATGCAGTGTAAAGGGCTCCAAGAAAACATGCCATTGTCATCTGGAAGCATTGCCAGCATGGGCTCTTCTAAAATTTTTCTGGAAACCGTAGAGGACTATTCACTCAGGGAATTGATAATGAGAGTGGAAATACTAAGCACAGCTCTCAGAAAGGCTGCAACTCCTAACAGACATTTCCACAGCCATGCAAGGGCCATTAAGTTTTAGGGAATTACTCTTGCTTAGTTCTACGAGTCCTTCTAAGTTTCTTCTTCTCTAGCCAAATATTGATCCACGACTCTTAAAATATTGCACACAGGGACAAAACTGATCTGAGCTAGTATCCTTCAGACAACCAAAGGGTCTCATGCCTTCTGTTACCAGATGTTCTTACCATAGATCTAAGTGCACATTTGTGTTTTGTAGTTAGTACCCAATCATTTTATTTCAGGAAACCAGTTACTTCTACATGGTGTACATTGGAGTCTCCAGAATGCTGCTAGTAAGTATGTGTACGGATACTTTTTGTCAATGTTTTATAATATCCAATGAAAGACCAAATATCTTACTAATATTCTGCATGTATCATAACAGTTCATTTCTCAGTAAAAGCTTAAGGGAGCAAGTACACTTAGTACACAGTACTTCTATCAGCTGTTGTAAAGATTTTATTGAATTAGTAGTTTAAAAACCTATTGGATAGGCTTGCTGAAATCAGAACATTGACACCTATTTTTCCCAACTCCTTCATCTCACACTCTCAGAGTACAGCAGGATTAGGATCCTCCAGGCAGAAAAGCAACACGTAATTCTACCTATCACTACTTGGAGTAATAGCGCTGTCAAAACGTTCAAAAGGAATTTAATTCTTTGGCTACATTAGATTACCATTCCTTTCACTCAGCTGTCTCACATTGTATAGTCACCTCTGAAAAACACATCCAGTTTCATTTGATCAGAACTCCTTGTGCTTTTCCTGTGTGTACAGGAAAATATTCCAAAACAGCCAATTCTATAGCTCCCGAGAGCAACCGGACCAAGGAAACAACAACCTCAGTTTCTCTAATTCTTGGCATTAGCAGGAATTCTAATGCCGTTTATTTATTTATTTATTTATTTACCTTTCATCTCACAATCACTTTCAATCTGCAAATTTCTAAGAAATTACTTGTTCTATAGAACATATCATGAATTTTTAATACATAAATCATTTTACATTAAAGTGAAACAGTAATTTAAGAAGATTCAAAACATCTACATTTAAAAATCATGGTTACTCATTGGAGTTTAATGAGCTTTGCAACTCTCTGATCTATATATTAATTCCACCAACTCCCACATCTTTGTTAAGCTTAACATTTTCTCCTCAGTTTTCATAGTAGCATGTATAATTCAGACTTTCTCTGAAATGGGCACATATTAAACTCTTTTTTTCTTTGTCATATGATGAAGCAGCAAAATTCTCTAATACATTGTGTTTGCCATAATAAGCTATCTTATAATTTACACCCTTCTTGAGAAGCTCTTGTAGTGCAAATACTTTTTAAGTGCTCCCACAAACTTGACACATACTGACTAATAAAAAGCCAATCATGTATTCCACACTGGGTATGAAAGTATCCACACTAGGTAATGAGTTTCCTCATTAGGAATAAATCGGCATTGCAAAATCCTGGCCTCACTTTAACATCCTTTAACATCCTGACCATCCAGGTTAAAATCTCTGTGCTTATTTGCCATGTCTGGTGAAACCTGAGCTTGCTGGATCTGTTTAGCTTTGAGGGTTGTAGTCACCCATCTCTATCCATGAGGAATTTCTAGAGGTTTGCAGTAGAATGTCAACTGCAGAGCTGAAGAACAGGCAGCCACCAGGACCCACACAACCAGCAATACTCACTGAAATAGCAACTGATAACTACTAACTGGCAAGCAGCGGAGAAGTAATATTATTAAACTAATAAGTCAGTAGAAAAAAGCAACCTTTCTTTTTTTAAACCTACCACAGTTCATAAAATTTACCAAGAAAAAGTTCCTCTACCAAGAATCTTTAAAATCAAAGATTAGTTAATTACTAGGCCAGTAACCAATCCAAAAAAAATGCTTTAAAAGATATCAATGAACTCAAAAAACTGCGTTGGCACATGGTTGATGACACTAGAGTTGTTGCAAATGACATAAGCACATTTCTAAGTGACCTCCCCAATTTCCCTATCCCAATTTCCTATTGCATGTAGGTACATTCTCAAGCTTTTTCATTCACATATTTTGGTGCCAGAAGAATGGGATAAACTCCTTGAACAGGTTCTTCAGAGATGTCCAGTTCCTCAGAGAAAATTTCTACTGCTTCTGGATCACTTATAGGAAGGACAAAATGGTTTGTCATCTCCAGGGACTGCAGTCCTCATGGTCCGGAAACACTGGTATTCAGAAAGAGGCAAGTATTGATCATAGTATGAGATATCTCTTAAAAGAGAAGAGTGATTCTCACTCATTCTCTGTGGTCTTTTAAATCTGAGGGCTGTTCCATTCATAAGGATGAGCTCACATGGACAATGGAGGAAAGAATCACCACGCTAGTATTGGGAGGAGAGTCTTCACAAAACTTGACTTTGGGTCCTGATTCTTAAGGAATATTTACAAATGAGCCCTAAAAGCTGAAACTGGAAACACAGTTTAGAATTTTGGTTGGTACTAAAAATCACAGACTCAAAACAGTTATTTTGGCACACTCCTATTGTCCCTCAGCCTCACCTCTGGTAACCTCTCACTTCCCCTGGTTATAATGACCTCACTTTCTCTGTAAAGTAACGACTAAAGATCTTAACTTTTCTTCCCTCACAAACATTCTTCTCTACTCCAAAGGTACTAATTCATTCTTTTCTCTAAAATTTTCTACTAGATAAAGAAAATTAGCCTAAGCTCAGTTGTTCCCAGTTTGCTCTTTGCTTAAAGTATGATTCTGCTCCTCCTTCCAGACTCAAGAAGGGCTGGTCAGTTCAAATATCTGTCTATTTTTCCAAATGCTATCAGTTTGGGGGGGAAAAAAAAAGAAAAAAACACACTGCAAGATATATTATTGATGGTAAGGGGATTACACATCACATTATGCAAAGTTTAAGGTCAGTCAGCAGAGAATTTAGATGTAAAGCTATACAAACAATGCCTATGAAATGGTCACTCAGGTTGCCCAGAGCACAGAAAGGCTGCGTTTTATTCAGCTATATTTTCAGTACAACATGCAATGGTTTGTAGTTGTTGATAATGCTGATATTTGTTGATATGGGACTAAGCAGTCTTTCAGTAATTGTGAAAAATAATGAAAAAACAGTGTGATGAGATCCAAGTGTTTAACCTGCTAATTAAATTAAGTGAGACTACAGATGTGCATTTAATTCAAAATTATAGTGACTGGCAGAATAGTGTTATCTGTCTCTAAGGTACCTTTTGATGCTTTGGAGAATCTGTGAAGCCACAATGACAACAGAGGAAACAAGAAATTGTTTCACTGATCAGTGTTGGTACATTCTGCACTGGGTCTGCTGAATGCAATCAAATGTCTTAGTAGAGAATGGGGTTCCATTATCAAAACCTCTAACTTCCCTTGCCTCAAAGGTGTAGGATTTCCCCTCTTGCTAACTATTACTCCATTTAAGCGTTCAGTTTTTGGCTAAAGGATATTCATTGACAAAGCGCTGTAGGCATTTCTAGCTTGTTTTCCAAGCTTACCAGCGTATAACAGAGTTAGTAAAATACTACATTAAGTAACCCTCCTTTCAGAGGGCTGCCAGCTTTATCACAAGCAGAATTAGTATAGCTGATTTTTACAGGATATAACAAGGCAGTTTACTTATAAAAAGTATTAGCTGTATCTTTTACTTACAGGAAATGGGAGAATAAAAAAAGAAAAAAAAATCAGGCGGAGATTAATACACTGTTGGGAAAGACATGAGATAATAGTGCTTCTCATTAGCAAAAGATAGGACCATTTGGGGAATTAAGGTTTTTGCCACAGTGAAAACAGCAGGCAGAAATTAGTCTGACTTTCAGATTCATCTACCTTATTACTATGTTTGAGTATTTTTCTTTTCAAACACCACTTCAAACACAGATTTTAAGCCAGTGCCATGTATGTGAGCAGTTTTAAAGGGTAGCTCTATCAGTCAGTGTGTCTCTTACTCTGTTAGATATCGACAGGCAATAAACTGGTCTTAAATCTTTCAAGGGTAAAAATCTCAAAGCGATGGCCAAGGGCAATCTATCTTAGTACAATCAAGCAGGCAAATGTATCAGCCGTGCTCATTCTGGGAGTGAAGCAAGCCTGCTGGTTGATATATGGAACACAGTTCAGGAATATGAAAGGTACATTTTAGAGTAGGTGACCTATACATGTCAAAAAGTATAGTTCTAGAGATGAGCTATGAGGTGATCACTAAACACAAAGAAACTGGATAATAAAATATTAATAGGCACTTATGTTAATATACCTTAAGGTGCTTAGTAATTAAAAGCATATACTTCAGGGCACATCTTTTAGCAGCTCTATGGCAGTTGCTTGGTTTTTAGAAGACAAACATATCACTTACATTTAAAATAAAAGCAAGTGTGCCTCATCCACAGACTAATTATACTGCAAAGCAAAACCAGCATGTTCCTCTATACAGAATTACCGAAGCCATCATCCTTGAACTAGATCTGGCTACTTAACTCCCAGCTGAGTGTTCACTGGCTGGGAACCATTCCCAGAGCAGTCTATTAAGGCCATTTCCAAGGCACCTTGGCCTAGATTGGGAAGCAAAATTAGCACATGTCCAAACAAGAACTGTAACTTTTTATTTGTTCCCAGGACAGAAATAAAACCAATACACTTGAATTTTCCTGTACCTACCTGAGACTAGAATACAAAATAATAAGTAAACAACTAAGAAAAGCAAAACCTTCCTGACCTATGAATGATTCTGTAATGAAAATAATTCCTTTTTTTTTTTTTTTTTTTCTGTCAAGCAGTAAACCTCAGGATAACTACTGTTCCACTGTAAGGACTGGAGGGAATGCTATAAAAAACGTATTTAAATGTATTTTTATGAAATAATTTCCTCATTTTTTGTGATCCATTTTATTTGTTTTCAAGAGAACATCTGTATGAACAACTTCAACTTCGAGCAAGCCCTTTGGTAGCAGAAAAGAACATCTTTCATTTTCTAAGGCCAACATACATGAGTGCTCACATACAAAATATCGATGCCATGAGATGTACTTGAGGTTCCTCTCATCCAGGCCACTAGTCACCTGAGCCAAGTTTTCAGAGGAAACATCTTAGGACCAACTCATGTGCTGAAACACACACCCATGAAATACTGCATAAAGCATGCTGAGTTCTCATATTAGCAGCTACAACAGAGATAAGGGCCAATTGCAAATAAAGCCACATCTGCAGTTCAGTCTAGCTATTCTCCAACCTTCAAAATACATCCTACAAACACATAAATATGAGCCTCCCATCCACCTTATGTGTCCTGTCCTTTCAACCACAGGTAGTTCACGTGAGACAGTATAGACAGGAATCTTTCAAATAAACATCAGACACTTAGTGCCAATTTAGTCTACCTTTCCACTTGGCCTACTACTTCCTCTCCAACATGGTGCAGATCTCCTGTCTGCAGCCTTATCGATATTTCAGTTTAGATTTTTACCATACAAACCATATCATGCAGTAAAAATCTGAATTGAAACAAGAGAAAACTTTGTCTGAAGGGACAGCTCCTCCAGGCTTTGGTTCTTTTTAACAGTGGGTTCATATATTCACCTGTAGCTGTGTTCCTTGGCCAGGAGAGAGCAAGAACAGGCAGCAAGAACAGACAACTTTGAGACGAATTCTCTATTTATTCCTCATACTTTTGTGAACTCAATTCCCAGCATAGTCTGGGGATGTTTCAGCTGCAGCTCTCTCCAAGTCACACCCAGTGGCAATTAGGTCAAAGGGCTGCAATTTTGCACCCAACTATTGCTAGAATATAGAAATACTTTTGATGTACTTCCTTTTCTTTGAGCCTGGAGTGCAGTGTTTCTTTATTATGAAGCTCAGAGTGATGAAGGACCAGAAGTAGTGCTGACAGCTTTCAGGAAAAAGTGGAGGAAACTAGCATCAGCTTGGATTATGAAATAAAAATTAAAAGAGGAGGAAAGTATAACTGATACTCTGAATGAATATTTACAAATAGCAAAAAAAATAATGCTTGCAGTAATATTGGAAGTAGCACAAGGAAGAGGCATTACAGAATGTGCTCTAGAATTTAGCCCCTAAGCCTTTCTATTTGCAGAATTGCTTCCTGTAGATAAGAGAGGTTTTGTCCTGCAGCCACCTTCCTGCAGAGGAAGGTATTCGAGATAGAATTTATTTATTTAGGAAATGTAATCAATGGTAGGTTTAATCATGAACATATAGTAGCCTAGAGTTCACTAAACAGGATATTTTATTTTTAGATAGAGCCTCTAATGAACTAACCAATAAAACTTTTTGTTGCTTGTTTGTTTGTATCAACTTGAATATATATTTAAGCTGTATTTGTGTAAAATGTGTGCCTTAGTGACCATGCTAATATGCCAGCTTACATGTATACCTGAAAAGCCAAACTACTTGCAAAGTGATGGATTGTGGTTTACTATAGGACTAATTTTCCAGGTCCCATTTGTTATATGTCTTTCCTAACAGAGTGAGTTATGAAGGCATTTAGCTTGGTATTTTGAAATTTGTTTGTTCATGCCAAGTACCACTGTGAATGCAGGTAATATTTTATCAAGTACCTATTCAAGCGACAGCCTGTCAAGACAAATAGAGTTCATCATTATGGGTTTTTTTTTGCTGAATGTGCATACATATGCCTGTGATTTCATAGCTGTCAAATTACGTCACCTTTAAACTTTGGAGCGTTTCCTGGTTTTGGGCTGGCAGTGTCAGAACTCTCTTTCTCATTATTATTTGTTGAATTTATTACATCATAATCTTCAGATTTCTTTGGTATCAATAGTAAGAGATTGTCATATCTTTGATACATTGTTTCTTTAATGATTCATTCATAATAGAAAATGCATGCACATGGATTAAGAAATGTGATGACTGCTGGAAATATCACACTCTAGAAATATCACACTCATTTAAGCTCTAGAAATATCACACTCATTTAAGCTTTGGCTGAGCAAGCCCTCATATATGCTTATTGACGTGTATTTTCTTTAACTCCTTTTGTCAACAGGTACACCTCTTGCTTGAAAAAATATTTGAAATGTCATCTTAAATACAGGCTTGGAGTCAATTCTTTGTTAGGTTTTCCTGCTAAGCCTAAGAGCTTCTTGGCCATTAATTGAAATAGCCACTTAGCATTTGAGACATTTGTTCATTACGTATGGAGGATGTATAGCAATAATCAGAGTCACCCGAGACCTTGGTGAGCAAAACCAAGAAAAGCATAATTTGGAATGAGTGAGTAGGAACACTTTAATATATCCATGTGTGAGGAAAAGCACCTCATACCGAAAGGTCTGAAGAGAATGAGGGCTCATCTTTGATTGTATATTCTGAATTTTGAATTTGTTCTTTCCTGAAATTTTACCTTTTAGTGAATGCATGCACAAGTGTTAGCCTTTCCAGTTTTGCTGTGGAATATGGCTTTATTTTTGGCTACTGTTTTGAAAGATTCCTTTCTGAGATACATGCTCAGCTCCGATACAGAAAGCAAGACACAACAGCAACAACAAACATAAAAAGAAAGAGAAGTTTCTTCCACATCAGGGTGGGTCTGGGAGCTCCTTTAGGGCCCGTGTCAGGCTGAAATGTCTAGGAAATCTGAGGACTTTTAAGTAAAGCCTAACAAATAACTGCCCCTTCTCCTTACAGTGTTTCTCCTCATGTTTAAGCAAATGCCATGAAGCAGGAGGGAGGAGCTGACCTTTGCTTTCACACTGCAGTGTTGAAAGCGCAGTCCATTGGGGAAAAATTTTCAGCACGTTGTCTGCTGAAAAGAAGGACAACAAAAGCCAGGTGCAGTGAGTCCATATGAAAGCCTTCAAAACACATCTGAGTCAGCCACAACGCCATCAGGTCACAAGTTACACATGATTTCCGCTGGGGAAACCACTGTTTGAGTAACCTGATAAAGCTGTTGCTTACAATGCAGGACAAAAACTAACCACGCTGACGAATCCAATCTGCTCAGATGTGGAAGGGAAAGCATAACAAACAGCTCTCCCCATCTGTGGGAGCTGCTGCCCTGCAGGGACAATGCACAGCACATTAGCAGGAGCCAAGGTAGCCTGGGAAAGCAGCACTCTGCCTCTCACTCATGAAAGCCGGGGCAGAAAGACGAGCAACCCCTGATCATCTTGGAAAGGGCAAGTAAAGGGAATCATTGGTGAACTATCCCCTTCCTCCGCATCCCAGGATTTTCATTTTCTCTAGCCAGGGTTAGGTTTCCTCTTTCCTTCTCGCAGGCTAGAATTGCTATCCCAGACATAGGAACCATTTGACCAACTTTTAGTTAGAACCCTTGCATTCAAAAAGAGAAGTTTCACCGTTAAAAAAAAAAACAAAAAACAAAAACAAAAAGAACCACACACTTTGCAGGAGAAATATCAGTCAGATCCTGGCCGTCTCATCCTGTTTCTCATCTATGTGGTGTCTGCACTCCGAAAACAGCCACTACATTGGCATGAGCTCTTCACAGCTGTCCATGCTGTGGTAACATCTCCATAGGCATAACCACGAAACAGCATAAGTAGGACAGTGGAGATATCTCCTCCTTCTGCCATTGCATGGGCCCACATGACAAAAATGAGTATCAATATTCTTCCTGAACATCCTTTGATTGCATGGTCCAGTTAGATCAATCAATATCAATGAGAAAAAAAAAAGCTTTCTCTAAAGGCCAAATTTCACACAGCATGTGACAGAAAACATAGCACTCCATTGCATCAGGGCTGGGAGGCGCCTCGGCAGGAAACGTATTAGAGATGGGAATAAGGCATTTCTAGCAAAGGGATTCCAGGTGCAGCACAAAGAAGAGCCAGGGTATCCACAGTCTCATCCCATTGGCATGTACTAGCAAATGTGCTTTTCTATTCAAAATCATTCCAAAAAAAAAAAAAAAAAAACACAAAGCAGCAAGAAACAGACCAAAACTCTTCTAAAAAATTTCTTCAAAAATAGTTTCACTCCAAATTCAAATGTCTGGTGTTCCAGTGTTGAGAAATAGCATAGAACTCTGAAGATGGTTAAGAACTGTGAAGCGTATCTTTGGTGGAGCTAGATGCAAGCAAAAAAAAAGAGTACAACTTGGATTATGCACTATCTGAGTCAAAGAAAGAAGCCCTTTGAGATGTCCAGGCTTTATCTTGGGGTGGTTTCCACTTCTCGTTTATGTAGCTGGATGCTAACTCTGATTTCTGTTCTCACAATCAAACTTCCAGTTGACCTAGAAACTCATAAACGCACCACAGACGCACTACGCTTTTTTCCCCAGTTGTTCGAGTCTCTTGCTACAGCTTCCACAGGGATTGCCTCCTGCCATGATCAGACATAGCCCTCATCTGGCAACTACTTTTACAGATTGATGTAACTGCAATAGGTAAATAGGACACCAGTTCCAAATGTGAGTCTCATCTTCAAACTGAAATATTTATAATGCAACTACTGTTCTAAGCTCTAAGCGATCCATAACTTTCTAGTGTTCAAATCAATCAGAATGAAAGGATCTGGCTCTTGCTTACTGTTGTCAAATGTGCTTTTGGTTAATTCTTATATAGTATTGATTTTATCACTTGCTGTTGCGCATGTTTTCTTGTTGCGATGTGAATATCTGAGCACTCTGAGGAATCAGCAACTTGGTGACCTTTTTCCCTGAGAAGAAGGAACTGTGCCTCTTGTAGATTGATTTAGCAAATCAGATTTTGTTGTCTGGTTTTGTTGCATCAGACCAGCATCTCTTTTTTACTTTCTTTTACTGACTGTGATTAACATACCTGTGCTCAGGCTCTGTAAACCAGCACTGCCAATAGTATTCCTTGTCAGTCTGGATCACAACCTCTCCTGGCTGCTCTCTGCTCCTGAAATGGGATTTATGTTTGAGATTACAATTTAGGGTATTTATCCCCAACTTGACTCTATTGACATTTCTCAGGAATCATTTTTCTTCCTACGGTGTTTATAAGTCTGAAATGCAGTTGAGGACGTTCAGGCCAGCAAACAAATTTAAATTTAATTGTTTCATGAAACCGAGCTGCTCTCTTGAGAAAAGTCTGGCAGAAACCCTGCCTGTGATATTAAAGAAGGATTTGGATGGGAGATTTGGAATCATGACTGAAATATGATTTTGGTTAATATAAACAATTGGTAGGCAAAGGAATACAATTTATACCACCTTTAAATCTCTCCAATATAGCATGAATGGAGGATGGACGGTTTGGTAGATAATTTAAGTACTTATTCTAGCATATTTCTCCAAGAATGCTCCATTTCCTACTCAGTACATTTTAATGAAATTCCTTAGAATTTGTCCTGTTTGTTTTTCCCCTTTCATCTCCTGACCACACTTCAGACCTAGCACAGGACCACTTGCCAGCAGTTCTGAGTGCATTTTTTAAGTATCTTCACCCTCGTGCTCCCCATTCTTCCCTATTCTGATAGTATCCTTGTCATCACATTTTATTTTAAAGATTTACCCCTTCAGGGACAGGAATGTGTTCTGGCCATCTATGAAGCATGCAGCATGCTTTCCTGAGCAGTGATGCTAAACGGTGTATTTGGTAGCTTGTGAAGCCTCCACATGCTTAGCTGGGTCCTGAGTTTGCATCCTCCCTGGTATTACACTCAGCAGTTGCCATTGCCACAGCAACAGACAGGAATAAATGCCTCGTTTGCATGAGAGGAACAGAAGGAGTTGCTATCAGTGCCTAACTTTGGCCAGTCAGTGCCTGACTTTAGATACTGGTGCCCCATGGCTCCCTGTACACCCAGTGAAGAGGAGCTCCTAGGAGCATCCCGGTTAGCCCTGCTCTGTGCATTCTTCATTATGGAGTTGTAGCAGCTCAGGAGGGGGGAGGGAGGCATATCAGGTTCCTGGGAAAGGTATTGCAGAGCAGACCTCAGCAGAAGTTTCCAGAGCAGTGTGCATTTCCTGATAAGCAGCATATCCTAGCGTAAGTAATTCATGGAACCAATTGTGTGTCGGAAGTTTGCAATATGAATCCTTAGTTTTCACGTAAAAAGTAATTTCCACGGAAATCTCTGGAAGGGATGCTGCAGACTGCATAAAGATAGCGCAGTTTTTCTGCACTGTGGTCAAAGTCCTGTCAGAAAGTGAACTGTCAACAAACCGAATAGCGCCCATGCTAATTGTCCCCTGAAACTGACAGTGGAGCTCTCAGCAAAGAATAATTCCCAGGTTACGGGTTTGGTTTTTGTTTTCCTCTCTCTTTCTGTTTGGAAACTAGCAACATTTCACTGCAGAACCCATGTGTTAATGAGGTTAGGTTATGGCTTATTGCAGGTGTGTCTCCAGCCTCACATCATTCTGACTTTTAGGTACCACGGGGAAAAAGATGTTGGGATGCAGACTGCAGGTGCAAGAGTAGATATGCACCTATGCAGAGGATTCCTGATTTCTTGGTTTGCCAAAGCATGACCTGTGCCTTTTGTGATATCAAAGCTTCATGGAGAGTGAGAAAGGAAATACATATTTGAACTTGAAAATGTTTTTTCACATTCCTCCTTCTGGTTTTCTAGTATATTTGTGCAACCTGCTACTCTGCATCTTCTCATAGCCTCTACCTGGAGTCCCCAAACAATTCCTCTGGTAACAATATCCATCGTGAGACAAACATCCAACTGATACCTGTTCCTACACCCTGAACATGTCCCAATCCTCTTGCAATCTGTACTGTTTGAAAAAGGGTAAGCCAGGTCAAGTGACCCCTCCACAGGACGGAGAGATCAGAAAAAAAAAGTGCTGTTAACAGCTCTATTTGAAAACAGCCTGCCAGCTCTGGGAAGTGGAGGCTCATTATCCTCAAAATCCTCACATTCTATCTTCTGCCTTCTTGCATTAACGTCAAGAATTTCCCTGTTTTAGGCGCAGGAATCAGCCATCCAAGAAGAGACAGCCCCTTTCAGAACAGGAAAAAGAAAGGTGACCCTGATACTTGTTATGTTTAAGAAAACGCAGCTATTTAAGCATGCTATGTAGGCCACTGATCATAAATTACAGCCCAGCCCACATCTGGGGGGCTGGGCTGTAATAAATCACACTAACCAGTTTTGTAGCAATCTGTTTATTATTTAGTATTTGTCTATTGAGTCATCCCCTGAAAATACTGATTAAATGTAGGAGTTGTCATTTTAAATGTAAGGCAGTATCTTTTGCTGAGAAATCACCTTCAGTCCTGCCTGAATTGTAATAGTAACCGTAATTATTTGGGGAAAAAAAAAGAAAGGATTTATTTCATATTAAGATTTAATAAGCTTCCTGATCTTTGATATCTTACTTTATACCATTCCATATTGTGAGTTTGCTTGATTCCCTTTTCTTCCACTTAATTTTGCATATGCTCTTCTTTTCTGTTCATTTCTTATTTCACAGATACAAACTATTGCTTTAACAGGTTTTTCAACTTGGGTGTCTTCCTGGAAGATCAAGCAAGTTGTTCATGGAGCTTTCTCAGGCCTTGCGTGTCCAATAGGTGCCTGAGTAAACTAAGAGTTAGCAAAAACAAAATAAAAGCAAAACCAGACTTTTAGGCAGCCTGATAAAAACCCTACTCTTCTTCATTTCTCACTTTTCACTGCATTTGTATTTGTGATGACATGAACTTGTGAGTTGTTTGGTCATCTATAGCGTCCTCTGGGAAAAATAGAGTAGACAGTGTCTGAATTTCTAGTGAAAAAGGAAACTGAAAGGCAAATAATTTAAAAGAAAAAAAAGTTTTCCTCCTTGTTTACATGCATAGCAGTCTCCACACGCAGAACCAACTTCCAGCCAGCTGAAAGGGCCTTCTATCCATATTCCGTGAGAGCAGAAATGGCAGAGATAGAAGTCCAAGTGCTCTGGAATTGCCTTCCTACTTCCTAAAGACACGGTACCACAGCAGACACATGACCTATGTCCCAGGCATGCTATGGGCAGAGGCATCAGAAACCAAAGGCAAGAATGACTTCTCCTTGAGCTGATTGCGTAGGATTGTTGTGGCAATAAATGGATGCTTACCAACAACTGTGGTTGTTGTCTGACTACAAAACCTCATTATTGCCTACATAATTTCATTGTTGGCTGACTCATTCCGAAATCTGAAGTGAATCTCCTCAAAATTAAGCATTGTGGCATGCTCAGTTAGCTACTAACATGCACTAGTTCATTTTCAGTCCTGATATCATTCCTTTTTTTCTGCACAAATGAGTAATGCTGCTGAAAGTCTTATTTACTGAGAGCTGAAAACTTGTTTCAGATGGTATATGCTAAGGATAGGTACAAATATAGATGGTCTAGAAAGGTATTTAATGCTTCACTGAGATTTTATTCTCAGCTGGGCTCCAGCCATAAGCAAATCAAACATGGGTTCAGGTACAACACACTCCTTGAGGAGCTGTTGAATCCTTCCATGCTTTCCTCCACCTTGAAACTCAGTTGAACTGCTGACCTGCTGCTTTGCAGAGAGGTCATATGAACCATCCCACACTATTCTAACATTTTCCAAGCTTGCTCTTCATCTACCATGGATCATTTGATCACTGGTAAATGTCCTTGCTGGTTTCAAAGTCAGGTTTGATTTCATAGCATCTTTTCTGAGAGGCCTTTGTTCCATGAATAGCATCCTCCTTTCCAAATGAAAGACTTGTTTCAGGTAAGAAGTTTATGTAATGCTATAGAGAAGAGACATTTATTTATCACTGAAGATATTCATTAAATCTCCTCAGTTTACTTAGAACAAGGAAGATAAATTATCATGGCTTTAAGAGTGGAACAACTCTACTGAAAGAGAATGAAGGCCCAGCTAATCTGAGCTAGGCTACCAAAAAAGCCAAGGAAGCAATCTCAGTCTGTCATAAAAAAAATACTTCCCACTTATTCACAATATAATTCCTCTATTGTACATACTTTCAAAAGGTTTTAATCTAAGAAATCCTATTGACAATGCCACAAGAAAAGATTTTGTGTGATGTTCCTAATGACATCATCTTCTGGGAGCGCTAGCAATTTTCTGAGACTATTTCCCTCTTCAGGCTTCTAGTTCCAGCATGCGACTGATCCTTTCAGGCCCTGAAGCTCTTCTTTTGTTTGTGATTTATTAGATGGCACCGAGCAATTTTGTCAGAAGGACTTGGTGAAATTCTTCTACCTCCAATTGCCTATATGGAGAGCTGACTGAGGTTTATTGATACATGTTTCCACAAGGTATTATTTTGGTCTGAGCAGATTTGACCATCTTTAGTGTGACTGCAAGTAGACTATCTAAGGTGTTTGAGTTTGGGAAATAGCTTATTTATGACACAAAACTCTTCATGTGGTGACTGGAAATGGAAATATGTAGCTGAAACGCTCACAGTGTGTGACAGTTAAGAGAAGCATCACTGTGTAATCTACAGCTTTCTTCCAAAGGCAAGCTCCACTGTTGCAATTATCCAGACAGCATGCCTTGGCATAACTGTACAGACAGAGAGAGAGAAAAAGATGTATCTTAAATGAATGTTAAGCTATAAATTATGGAGATCCATATTTGCATTTGAGAGGCAGAATGGCATGCTTATGATAAAACCTGTCTTCCATCATCTTTCTGAATAAGTCTGATTGTGTGTGACTGCACTCCCTGCTGTGCCCATGCCACAAGTTATACAGGAGTGCTGCTGTGATTTTACTGATCTCTGAAGTTTCTGGCCCCTCTGTGATTTTCTTTATAGATTTCTAAATCTATAAAATGATCTCTACATAGAACAGTACAAACCTGTTATTTCCAGGCTGAAGTAACCACCAAAAACAGGAAAAAAAAAAAAAAAAAAGATGTCGGAGAAGCTAACGCTGAAGGATGCTAAGCACCCTCAGCTTCTCATAAGGTCCAATTTCCTGCTAAAAGAGTTTCAAAGAGAGTGTAAATCAGGCTGAGCAAACTTAAAAAAAAAAAAAAGAAAGAAAGAAAGAAGAAAGAAATATTAGGATAAAAGAGAAAGAGACTCATATGCATAAATAAGCATCAGAGTACTTACTGCCTTCTGGACAGTTCTTACCCATTTGCAGAGTCAATCCCATAGAGTACTGTGCTAGATGATCCTGAAGGACTGGCAGATTTTCTCAACATACCATAGGGAGCTGTGGTTCTCTGTGTTTTTGTTCAGTAACAGTGGGTCTTAGGACGTTAAGATCGGAAGCTTTACACTCATGGAGTACAAGAGCCTTTCAGAAATACGTAAAACATGAAAACAAGACAGATCACTTCAAATCTGTGTTAAGGGTTTACTTATTCAAATTAGATTCCTACAGAGTTAGATCCCAGTCTTTTCAAAGGGGTGTTCTAATATGATTGATCCTGGCATCTGACAGATAACCTAATTCAGAAGGTATTGTTCTTATTCCCAACTTTTGAGATAAAAAATGATGAATAACAAATAGTGAGTTTCTTATCTGCAGACAAATACACAGCTTCATATTAAATTTGTATGAAACCAGCTATTCCCCAAATACTACACAAATAAAACCATATTCTGTGCATGTTTGCAAATAGAAAGTTGCATAATATGATTGAGCCTGGCAGATATCTGGCATTTAAGTGAAGTTGTTATAAACTCTATTTTAGGTTTAAAAATGCAATAAAAGATGCCAGAAGTTGGAAACAAATCATAGTCTGTATCTCTTTTAGTTCAATAAAATATATGCTGACATATGCTTAGCTTCAGGCCCACTGACCTCTGGGCCATACTGGTCTTTTCTTGACAACATTCAATTTTTCATTTCTTCCAAATATATTGGGTTTAGGAGCAATTACACTGTTACAGTTACAGTAGTCAACATGGGAGAACAGAGTCATTCCAGATTCCAGATGCTGTTCAAAAAGGTTTTCGGACAGACAAGATATCTGTATAACCTTTGATAAAATGAAAAGTTGTGTTTTGTTTCATCCTGTCTCCTTATGGCTTTATTACAATAACTCAATAACATTCTTGCTTTTAAAATACAAATATTTTAATATGTCATTTCAAATTATCTCAACATCATCCTTTATATTCAGTCTTTCCTGCTTTGATAAGTCTTGGGCTTTGTGTTTTTGTACAATTGCTTTTGTATCGCATACAGTGACAACTTGTTATCCCTAGCTCAAGGGAAGTAATCTTCCTTCTTTGTGCTTCTAATCCACCAGTGAATCACAGCTGCACTGCTTTAAGAAGAAAGTAAGCAAGACTCTCCTGTTTGTTCCACAGTTTTCAATTATTGCATGAAATAAAAATGCAAGAACAAAAAAAAAATGTAAAAGGTAAAAAATATATCTTACACAATACTCTATATAATAATTATATGCTTATGTTTTTATATTTGATTTTACAGAAATATGGGAGAAGGCTATATTGATTTTATAGAAATATGGGGGAAGGCTATATGAACAAGGGAAAAATGGATTCGTTACTTCAGATATCTTAGTGCCAAAAAGACCCACTACAGTCAACACTCTATGCGGAAGAAGACAATCATTACTGAACAGAATGAGTATGCAAAATCACCTCTAATTCACCCTATAATGCTTCATTCTCATATATGCAAGAATAAACAGACAGGTTCCATTCACTTTTTATTCCTCCTGAATTCTCAGAAACTTTGGATTTGTTTTATATCCTATTGCACCGTAGACAACACATAGATCGCGGAAACATTTGCAGCACATTCCAGGGCAAGATACAGGATGGTTCAATGCGTATTACATAGAGAGGAAGGTGTGAAAAAATATTTTCTGAATTTTTGCCATTCATTCCAAACACAAAAGCAACATTAGTATACGTGAATTTCAATCACTCTGCTATTGTAACATACTCCTGTGGGTTTCTCCACAGATAACAGAAGCCAGAAATGTCTGAAGCTCAGTAATGTTTTCCCCCAGTCCCTTCTTTTGCCATGTCCCTAAGCCAGAGACAGTGTCGTGTGATAGTATCCTCTGCTGGAATGCTCTTTTATATTGGCAGAACAATAAATAAATAAAAAAATAAAGGGGAACAAAAACTGGTACGGAATGTTTCTTTACACACTTTCCTTCTCTAGCATTGGTTTTGTGCTCTCACTTAGGAACACGCAGAGATCTTTCTCATTAGCTATTTGTTTTCCTTGATAGGAACTTCATGATTATGAGTGTTTGTGGTGTTGGGCAAAGTGTTAAGAAGACAAAACTTCTCATCTGCAGCTTGGACATAGAACTGAAGGGATCCATGAGAACCTCTGTCTCTCAATGGTTCTTTGATCACTGTATCTTGTTGGCTCCTCAAGGAGAGCTCTCAGAACCCAGAAGCAGTAATGGAGCACAGTTCACACCTACTTTTCATGTGCAGAGTCACTATCAGCAAGTTCCATATGCCAAGTATCTTTGAAGAATGACCTGTTCTTCCTTTTAGTGTCATTAGAATTCTCTCCATAGGAGTTACAGCACTCACTTATGGTTTGCAAAGACAAAGACTTTCTGACTAATCATGATTTGACTTGTGCTTTGAGCTTTACTATACTGCTGTGAACGGATTTAAACAGGAGAAAAGCAACAAACTCCTTATGGCTTTTAATGCTACAAAAACCAGAGATAGACAGCGATGACTCTCAAAGACTACAGAGCCTTGTAGAGCCATGGCTGCTGTAAGATAAGTGCTTTTTTTTCTGCAGGTACTCCTAAGGATGTGTCCTCTGGTAGATATTCACACAGGAAAATGTGTGACAGAGACACAGACAGAGGGCTATTCAGGGTTTCTGCTGAACTCTGATTATTGTATTGCTCTCCTGAGCTTGGCACCTTACCCAGCAGCTAATTCCAGAGCATAACTTTATATAGATGTTAGTGACTTGCATCCTGTCACTGCTTTGCAGATTTCTGATTTTGATGTGTTTTGGAAACTAGAAGAAAATGACTTCTGATTTCTGCTTTAATCAGCCTGCTGTCTGGTATGTGAAATGCACCAGCTACACTATTACATGCCCTGCAATCCATGCTGTTGTTCTTTGGGATGAGATAGCCTGACCTTTACAGAACACATCAGCAGCAGGATATACAAGAAATGACAGTCAGAAAATCACAGAATCATAGAATGCTTGAGGTTGGAAGGGACCTCTAGAGATCATCTAGTCCAACCCCGCTGCACACACAGGGTCACCTAGAGCACGGGGCTCAGGACTGTGTCCAAGCGGGTTTGGAAGATCTCCAGAGAAGGAGACTCCACAGCCTCTCTGGGCAGCCTGTGCCAGGGCTCTGTCACCCTCACTGGCAAGAAATTTTTCCTAAAGTTCCTGTGGAACTTTTGGTGCTTCAGTTTGTGGCCATTTCCTCTAGTCCTATCCGTGGCCACCACTGAGAAGAGGCCGCCCCGTCCTCCTCACTGCCTCCCTTGAGGTACTGAGAGACACTGATCAGGTCTCCTCTCAGCCTTCTCTTCTCCAGGCTGAACAGGCCCAGCTCTCTCAGTCTTTCCTCACAGGGCAGAGGTTCCAGGCCCCGGATCATCCTCGTAGCCCTGCGCTGGACTCTCTCCAGCATCTCCATATCCCTCTTGTACTGAAATGATATGTTCAGTCTGAAATGGTATGTTCATGTCAGGGTAATAAAATCAAGCTTCCAACTTGTCTAATGTATACAGATTTCTTTTCCCTCAGTAGAGACTATAATTTCAGGAAAACGCAAGCAGGCGACCACTTGTTATACAGGAAGTGATGAGAGCACATTGGAGGTCGATTTCAAGTGAGCTCTTGAGCTCAGTTACACTTGTGGAATAGCGCATGGGGTAAAGGGTCAGTCGCAGTGCCTGCAGCTCAGTTGTAGTCCTGGCTAGCTGTTGGTATTTAGAAAGATGTTCAGGGTGAAAGAATGTAATAAGCATTCTGGAAAACATTCCAGAAAGGTGACCCATGGGACTTGGGAGCACTGAAGAGTTAAAATTGTAATTATCCTTTGGAAAATATTTAATACCAGTGGTTAAGACATAACCAAGCACAACTGCACAGTCCATTAGTTGAAAAACTTTATTAAGACTAAACAAAAATGAGACACTATTCACTGCAGTGAACTGATATTTTGCTGTGAAGGCCTTGAGGGCTCCTACATGTTATATGGCTGCCTTTGCTGATAATTAATTCAATTTTTAAGATGTTCACCTGGCAGATGTTGTCCTCATATGTAAAACAATCTTCTGGATCTGCATGAAGTACTTGCCCACCCCCCAACCATAAGGACTTTGGATTTGTGTGTGTCCATGGTGCTGAGAGATGACAAAAGGGTATATTAAAAATTACCTTCAAACACGAGTATCTAGTATATATCAGTCAGTCCCCTCTGCCTCAGTCAGCTATGAGATTATTTATCCTTTTTGATTCTAGAAATTAATCTGGGAGTTTGGCAATTCAGTGGAAAAACTGGTCTGTGTTTCGCTGAAGGAAAAAGCATCCCAATCCCTGATTCAGGACTTAGGCTCCCTCCAGAGGAGTAATTCAGACATTTCTTTTAATGTTGGATAAATTATAATCTTGCCATAGGTGATCCCCATGAAGTATATGACCTTAATGGTCAGTCATATACTACCTGCTCAGCAGTTCCTGATATGCTGAAAAAGATGGGCTGTTGTGGAAATAATAATTTTCCAAATGACTAAAGAGTAGCATCCATCCTTCAAAACAAACCTCATGTGATTTGTTGAACGTAACATGTGAATTCTGTCCAAATAACTCTTCCAGGTAGATAAAGAAAGGCACTAAAAAGGGACAGAACAGATGCAAGAAGATGTACCGAAGGGAGTATTTATGTTTATCAGTGATCTTACAATGGACTTCTACCATGGCACAAACATATCCTTTTTTTCTGTTGTTGCTGATAACATAACCTTGAAAAATGTTGCCCAGACATACTAAGATAATAGGAATAAGTAAATTACTAATTCCAAATGCATATCTGCTTGTGAAATTCTAGAATGAAGACTTATCCCTAATATCAAGTAAAATACAGATCTTTTGTCTAACTGTCATGCCAAAATGACAGAGAACTACATCCTTGGTAATGGGCTCGTTTATCCAGCCCAGTTAGTTTCTAATTTATCTTTTTATTTTGCACTACAGCACCACAGAAGGAGTGGTTGTTAGGGTTCAGCATGTTGCTGTGAATTGCTGAATGTGAAGCTGCCAAATTTTTTGTATCAGATTCATAGTATACATTTGGCACAATTCTGTATTCATTATTGCCAGAAACCACAGGATATAGAAATTAATTGGATTAATTAAAATCAATTTGCACAAATGAAAAGTGACCTTTATTCTCTTTCAAAATCTTGGTAAAATTTGTTTATGTTGCTGACAAACAAATGGATGTTAATGAGGCATATTTTCCCCTCAAAATGGAATGCATACATTTAATTAGTTATATTGCTCAGAATTCTACAACACTAAGAGATTTTTTTTCAGACTATTTGCTAAGAAGTGAGCAGTGCAGTATCTGAGGATGATGTTCTACCACAGCTCGTATAAATAACTCTTGCAAAGAATCATGTGTAGACACAGGTGTGACCTTGGTTAGGAAAGACTACCCTCTTCCAGGTGTTGTAGCCTGCATTATTTTAAGAGAGAGAAGGCTCTACATAAAAATTCATTATCTGAAGCATTTTTCTGGTTATTGCCCTTAAACTGTATAGTAACTCTAGGTTTTCTGAACATGTGGCCTCAAATCAGTTGAAAAATAAATCCAGTTTCCATTGTAAATAATATCCTACGAACTCTGGACTTGTAATAAAGGACATATTTTGTTGCACAGCTGTTTTATGTAGCTTTTAAATTGATCCTGTTCTCAGATCTTCCATTAGTTTGTGAGTATCCTGGAACAAATCTCACCTTTGCAGTACCCTCATTTCTCCCTCTCTTTTGTGATTTGTATTCCTTTTTGCCATTTTGTCACTAGCTATGAAAAGCAACCAGAGACTCAGCATTGCAACTGAGAAAAAAAAATAGTTGGGAAATACATTTTTTGGCCAGATGTATTTCAACTTTTTTTTTTTAAGTGTGATCCCAAGTACTCAGATTATGAGCACTGACCACAGGATATTGCAACTGCCCGTTAAAACATTAAAGCTACCATATTTTCAATGTCGTTATAAGCTTTCTGACCAAGTGGCAGATTTTTGTCCTGTCAACAGAACACTGCACTTGCTCTGTAAATCTCAGATGAGCAGTACTTTTGCAAAATCACTTAAAGTACTGTTTTGAAATTATAATCCCAAGCACAGTGACTGAAACTAGAAGACTTTCTGCAAAAGAAAAAACAGTCTGTCTATTTACCAGTGTTGTGCCACACTTCGTTACATACATAAAATAAAATCTGTTTATGAGACATATCAGAGAAGACTCTGTCATTCTGGAAAGTGTCTAACTGAATATATATAATGCGCTCCCTCTGTACTTATTCTTATAACCTCTATTTTGAGTGGAAATGAGGGCCCATGTCAAGTTTCAGCATGCTGGAATTTCTTGCATTATTTGCAGAGTATCCACTTCGGAATCTATTTATTTCTCTGAAAGTTGCCCATATTGCAACTGACAAGGTAAGGAACAAGTTCAATCACAAGCTGAATCACACATATCTCAAGCAGATGATCTACACGCTCAATATTTTGAAAGATGAGTGATAAACTGAGATCTGTGAGATTCCTCTGGATTGCAGAGTATTTCATATGGTAACTGCAGCACTCCTTCCTCAGAAAAGGAGTGTTTTAGCCAAAAGCCACTATTTTTTTTTCTTTTTCCATACAGTGTGCCATTAATTCATATTTTTAATTTCATTCAATGCAGCAAATGAAACCTAGCAAGAATAATGACAGATACTTTGCACTTTGTGTCCACTAAATGTATGATTGCGCTTTTAATCTTACCTGTACCTGTGGAAGAGTAAAGCTTAACGGCTCATCTATCTACGACCATTTCTAAGACCATAAAAGAAAGAAAATAAGTAAGAGCAGCACACTTCTAGTTACAGCACCTGCACAAGCAGTCCATTGTTTTAAATGAGATGCAATCTCTCTTGGCAACTAGACTGAGCTGAAGCTGCTCCGTGTCAAGGGCTCAGCCTCCTGAGGAAGAGACATCAGCACCATCATGTCTGGGCTGGGGAGCTGGTTCGCCCCCTCGCAGATGATAAAGACCATCTGCAAAGCTCCCCCAGGCAGAGTCAGCCTACAAGAACACTGAGATCTCGACAAGATGATTTCAAACCTTGGTGGTAGCTCAGAGCAGGTTTGCAGCCTTTAGAATGCAAAACCCTCTAAGTTTATATTTAAATAATCAGAGTACAGGCATTTGTACATATGCCAGGCCTGCTGTCTAACTTTGCCAGCCTAAGTGTCAGGGAGAGCATCTGTGCATAACTATAGCAGAGATACAGTGCCCTGAGGGCCAGGGTGCTTAGCCCTGCTCGGCTCTAAACACTGCGCCTTTGCAAAATTATACGTGAGCTCCTCTGTTCTATAAGAAATCAGCAAACTTTATTTTTTTTCCACCTTTCACCTTTCCAGGCCTCCATTTCATTCTCTGATGGAAAGAAAGTATATTGAGATGCTTATTGATTGAGGAACTAAGGATTCAAAAGCCTGGCCCCTACAACAGCTGGTTGTTTGTGCCTTTCCTCAGTTCTGTGTCATGAAAGAGGTATCTTCTATAGGCACCTTCCCTCCTTGAATAGCTTTTTTCCTCCCAGGCCTTGTATCTCCATCTGCTGAAACAAACGGCAGAACTTCACATCCGTGTTTACAACAGCTTAAATCTCCTCCTCCTCAGTCCTCTCCCAAACTCACTTCTTGAATTCGGCTTTCCACTTCCAGGCCTCCTCTTCTGCCTACTCATCTTCTGTTTGCATTCACAGCAAAGTTGTCACAGCTATTTAATTTGGGGGTATACGCACGATGCCTTGCTCAGAAATATCGTATGAAAGTGTTCCCCACGATATTCAGTCTATCAGAAGGCATCCTACAATACCAGATTCTGCCACTCAGATTATCTTGAACTTGAAATGCAACATGACAAAAAAAAAAACCATAACGTTTTCTCATCAACAAGACAGTGCACACAGACATGGCTCTCCAAAAGATGCATGCACATATACGTAAAAATCTGTCTGCAGATAGAAGCTGAATTCTCATCAAAAATTTCAACAGGATGGACCTTTAAACTGCACCTAAAGCCTGCCTAATGTCTTTCATTGAGAAATCTACAGTTGTTAGGTCTGGTTTGCTATTTACTGTCTTAGCTACATTGATGCTAACCACTTAGAAAGTTAATCCCGAACCTTTCCAGAGATCCTTAAATTTTTCCCATGTTAGAGTGGAATATGGCATTAACAGTTAATTTTGAAATGCTTTACCTAACCGTGTGGTTTTTTTGCATGTGTGTGTGGGTTTTTTTTTTTTTTTTGTTTTGTTTTTTTTTTTTTTTTTTTTTTTAAGAGCAGAAATCCCATTCCTTGGAGATATGAGGAATTAATAAGCCATGCCTAGCTGCTCTGAACCTGGGAAATATCTTCTTCTCTTTCCCTTTCTCCTTACATCCTCAGAGGCTAAAGGGATTAGGAGTTCACTGAACCAGCAGTTCTCCAACTCATATAGAGACAGGACTGTGAAAAAAATTTGAGACTTCCTTTGTAATTTACAGCACTATGGGCAGTGAGTCTTCTTGGTGCTATGTGTTACAGCTCCATTTGACTTTTGACCCTGCTTCATGAAGAAGTTTCTGTCATCATAATATATACCAAAGGCCTTATGTGAGAAAAAAAAAAAAAAAAAAGTAAAATAATGCTTACAAGTCATGAGAAAGGCTAGCGTGTTGACAGCAGAGGAAGGCACACATGGTAAAATGAAGTGTTGAATGCAAAATGGCCATACACTACAATTGTTCAAAAGCAATCACCACATCAGAGAAAAGTTACAGTATAATTTCAACTGTGGGAACAAATAAAAAGACTTATACACTGTTATGGAAACAAACGGACAGTTTTATTCTCTGGAAGCAGAAATTATTTGTGTCTTTCTTAAACTAGCTTTTGTGTGTTTTAATGGAGTTAAAGCTTTGTTTTACAACTGCCATCTTATGATTTCACTTTTCCGTAGATATTTTACGTGATTCTGCAAATTTTAAGTCATCCGTCTGGTTTGATTTTTACTTATTCACTTGTGAGCATCATTAATTAAACACTTTTACAAGGCCACATATTTCATGTGCCAGGGAAGCTGGCCATTCCTTGCGCTTTTATTCTGTTGACAAGTACTTACCTATGTATTTTTCCAAAGAAGCTGGAATGCCCTGTAGCGCACAAACAAGACTCTAAAACAAACACTGAAAATGCCAGTCGAAAGGCTAGAGGACTAGGAAAGCAAATGGTTTTTAGCAGCTGGTGGAATTCAGAGATGTACCCTTACTCGGCACTGGCAGGGTTGTGAGCACAAGCTGCTGCAAAACACAAAGGAGCCTGGAGAGCTCATAGTCTCAGTTCCCAGAGATTTTGAAGTCATGCACATACTAAAACAGTGAATCTTTATGCTTCAAGTTGAATGCACACATGGATCTGACTGGACCAAACGGTGTCCACTGCAGTTATGCAACTAGTCCAGTTAAATTCCACTGGGACATTGGCCAGACAATAAAGATGTGCCAGGATGAGCCTTCTGTCACAGAAAACAGAGGCAGAAATGAGAAACAAAGTCATCCTAGTAATTAACCTGTTAGTGCTCCATCCATTCTTAAGAAGAATTGCAGATATAAAACACAGCTGAAAAATAATCAATTGATAATATTAATTAGTAAGTTAAAGGCAAGTCGGACTCTGAGGGGATTAGACGCCAATAATATCTTTGCTCAATGGGAAAGCTAATAATACCTGGAAACCATTAAATCACATATGCTCTTCAGACTGGAGTTTTGAGCCCTTGTTCATAAGGAATGCTTTGAATTAGTTGCATACATAAAGGGTCACCAGCTTCTATAAGATTTTGATTTAATCTAAAATGTATTTTATTTCAAATGTTAAGAAATGTATAAAAAGAATGTTACTCTAGTCAAAGTTACCAAATACTAGTAATTATAAACAAAGTACATGTCATATGCTGGGGCCAGCAGTTAATTTCTTACTCATACATAAGTCTCCTATGGCTAATGCCAAAACCCAAATCATTCTGCCACCAAGGTCCCAGCCCTGTCATTCAGCTGACAGAAGGGCCTCTGCAATCTGTTCATTCCTCATTTAGTGCACAGGGTTGGCTGCAACCACTGCCAAATCAAGAGCATCTGTGTTCATTCCAGTGCTTAGGCACATGAACATTGCAGAAGTCACTAAGCCAGATCAGGCCATCAGAAGCACCTCTGATGACAGCAATGTCTTCTTTAAGTGGCCCCATGCAGGGCATCAACCCTGGCCTAAGACTCTCACTCAGAGGATTAAGATTTTGGCTGACAGGGACCCGTGAGCACAGAACAGATCTAGCAAGCATCACTAGACCGGAAAGGAATAACTGGGACAGACATCCAGGCAGGTTGTCTTTTCTTGAGGCTCCTGGACAAGATTTAGGGCAACAGCTTCTGGATTATTGCTAAGATTCCTGGCCCAGAATTAAAGTCACTTGTCCTATAAAGAAGGAGAGATATAGATAATGACATCAACCTCTGCATCCTCCCATGACAGCTTACACTAGCATCTACAATTTTGCACTGCCTTCAACAGACACTGGAACAGCCTCCACTGATCCTTTCAAACAAAACTGAAACTTTGCTCCAGTTACTGAGAAACTAATGCAGAAACTGTAATAAGGGTTGTTTCAAGTCTCAGAATGCTTAATATGCTAATTTTTCCATTGATTCCTTGATAAATCAATAAAGTCAAAAATCCTCAGGAACCCTCCCCTTTTAATTATCAGACAGTGACATAATGTATTAAGTCTATTGACTCACAGGAGTGGGTTGCATAATGGAAATGTCCTTGAACACGCGTGCTTTTGTACCCTTCATGTTTCCCCATTGTAATTCCATAGATTTATACATCACCAATGTGCTATTTCAGGCTAATATATTGCAAGGACATTGGGGTGATGGCAGTTTATCAATGACTTCTTGTCTTCCTTTTTTTTGTTAGTGCTCTTTAAGAAGGCAGGTTATTTTTGCCAGGATCTTCCTCTAAACTTAATGGATTTTACAGTATAACCATAATAGCACACTATTATGCCTGTCCCTTCCTTGTATTAATTATGATCATATTTGCATTCAGGATGTAATCTTATCTGAATCCAATGCAAATTACTATCTTTGAAGGAGAAAGGCTCTAGCACAGTCATTGTCAGAGCTATCCCTGGAGATGATGCACCACTACTGCTTATCTTACTTAAGGGCCAGAGCAATACCTTTTTTGATCCACACTAATACATCTCAAACATTTCTTGCTTGTACATTACTGACATTCAATCAGTACTATAGAAGTACCGTAGCCAGGCTCACCAAAACAAACATTTTTTATTTCCTCCACCTACCTCACAAGTGACTGACAAATAATATAAAAATACTTTGCTACTTCCTTGGCTCCCAGGTCAATAGCATTCCTTTTTAAAGGCTCCAGCTCCAGGAAGACCAGGAAAGGCACATAAATACATTTTTAAAGCCCCCTTCTTCTGTGGGATTAGGAGTATAGTTCATGTCTATCTCAATAAAGAAAGTATTAACTCCAGCTTTAAGGTCAAATAAGTGCATGATTGTGTGTGGTCTCAATTAACAGACTATTTCTCTTGTCTAAAGTCCATGCTAAAGAGCCTTTCTAAATCAGGATGCTGCCTGAAAACTCTAGTGTCCATGGTGATAAATGCTGAAATAGGCAATCAGAAGATCACTGTATTTGGAAAGTATATAACTCCAGTAATTATGTTCTGTTTCACTGAAAAGAAGATGCTTTGGGAAAAAAAAAAAAAAGTATATGCACCCTGTATACATGCAGTCTGCACAAAACTACCTGACATCCAGTCTTCCAAATGAAAATCCCCAAAAAAATCTGAAAAAAAAAAAAGTAGGAAATTTAATCTTTTCTTCAATGGGGCATTTGTTGGCAAAGGGGCAGCTGGGGCAGCTTAAGAGTTTTTAAGCACTTTGCCTCTTGTTCCTGCATGCCAGATGGAAGTTCTTGGTTATCATAAAGACTCTTATGGTAGATGATGATAAGTCACAAAAATCCTTCTGATATAAATTTTCCAGATCTCCTGGGGTCATCAGAGCCAACGTGTAAAGTAAAGAAAAGCAACTTTGTCTTTACATCTCATTCAACTCATTCAATGGGTATTAGAAAAATATCTTGTAGGAGAGGAGGTTGAGAATCTTTGCAATAGGAGGTCTGCCATCATGTGGCAATGCCACACTAGCTGCAGTGACCTTCTAGGCTTTATCTCCTTAATGGACTTAGGGATATTATGGCCTTGCTACAGCAGGGTTTGGAGCTGGGGAGGCAGTCTCTATTCTGCACAGGTAAAAGAAAGGAGGAAGGACAAAATAAACTGGAAATCACATCAAAGGTTTATATACTGATATGTCATAAGTTAAGGAAAATTTCAAGAGAGAAAGCATTAGAAATATGTCCAGTGATACTTCTGTGTGTTAGCGGAAGATCATAGAATCATAGAATCATTAAGGTTGGAAGGGACCTTTAGAGATCATCTTGTCCAACCTCCCTGCACACGCAGGGTCATCTAGAGCATAGAATCACAGAAAAGAGATCATCCTCACAGCCCTCTGATTTTCAAGAGCAAATGGTGATACAGCAAGTGCCAGGGTTCTTAGGGCACCAGTAGGGCCAGGATCCCCACCTTCACCCCTCCATTTCAGGCCACCCAGGGCTCTCAGTCCATATCCTGTGACGCTGTAGTAGTGCTGATCTCCAGCCCAGTCTCTGGCTCTGCCTCCTGGGCGGACCTCAGCCCTGCACTGTCAGCAGGCCGTCTCCTGGAAGGACCCTTGGATGTACACTGCAGCTCTGTCTCCAGCCTGGTGCCTAAGCCCATCTCCTTTGCTTCAAGCTGAAGTCCCCGGAGGGACCCTGGATCCAGTTCATTGCTTGTGGTGCCAGGGCCTGTGAGTAAACCCCAGTACAAGCCCTGGCTCCGGCCTCTCTGCGCAAACCCTGCAGGACTGCGCCCTGTCAGTACCTGTCAGCACTGGGGTCACTCCTGACTCCTCATCCTTCAGGCTCAGCTGAGCCTTGCTGCACCCTGACAGCAAGAAGGCAGAGCGGGAAGGAAGGTAAGCTACTTACCTGGCACCTGTAGCTTCCCCCTAAACAACTTTTGCCACTCATTAATTAAGCAAAGTTTTCCTCAGAAAACAATCAAACAGTGGAAATACAATTTTAGAAAATCGTATGTATCTACAAAATACTACAAATATTTTGTTCTTAAAGTCCTCAAATATTTTGAAGGGAAATTTGTCATTCTCTCATATGTTTGTGTATGCAGAGAGAAAGAGCGGGAGAAACAGAAGCAAACAAGCATAGGCAAATGCACACAGACTTTCTTTTTGAAAGAGCAGTGCAGCAGGTTGTGTGAGCTTCTCTGCATTCAGCTAGGGGCCCTTTGCCTTGTGCCGCTCCCCAGGCCCGTCTGTACAGCTTCTGTCACACAGCCATCCTCAAAGTGCATGTATTAAATTTTAAGCTGCGTTGTTTACAAAAGAGTTCCAAGACCGTCCCTTTGTGGAAGTGCTGGTTTACAGAACATCTGTTGCTTTCAATAGTCTGTGCAGAGCCATTTGTTTCATCTGAAAGCAGTGGCATTTCCTCGTGCTCTAACCATGCTCCCCTGAATCAAAGGAAATATGTTAAGACTGTTCAGCCATTATTAATCTTTTATCTGGGGACTCTACCCTTCTCTGTTCACATATTTATCAGCATTAATTTTGGCTTGATTTTTAATGGCATGTTCTCTGGTGATTTCTGCTGGTTGTGTTGAATGGCTCAGTGTGGATATATCACTGGTTTTGGCTTCATTTCTGCAGGCCCATGTTGATCTGTTGGGTGGAAGAAGCAAATAAGTGGCAACTGTGTCAGTTTATTTTTGGCTTGCATTAGCTTTCTTTCTCTGAAGTGGAGTTTCAGTAGGTAAAGCCTGGTCCTAATGGCTTAGTCTTGTTTTTCTTAGGACTTGTCTTTTTTTTTTTTTTCTCTTTGAAGAAAATGAATTCTGACTTGTTGTGAGTCAGAATTATACATATATAATATGAATATAATATAAACCATATAAAAAAAAACATAACAAACCTAGATGGGCTTAAGTATTACTTAAGTCACAGAAGTGCAAAGATGAGGCAGACACACGGTCAGATGTGAGATATGTTATTCAAATGGGTAGATGATGAAATCTTCTTTAATTTACGGAATTCTTTATATTATCCATACCTTTGAAAGCAGCATCACAAGGGAGGTCTGAAAAGCATGAAATTAAGGGCCTGACTTTTCTTTTGGGTAGGTTTGTACAGATATTACTCCATTGGACCAGCCTGACCTGGCAGACTCTTGCATAATATTTCACCAGTTTAAAATTGTTGCCCAGGATGAAAAAACACTGGGAGTTCAGGCTGTTTGAATTAAAGTAAAATACATTTTTGTTATACTATGAAACCAAAAATATGCTTTTGAAACACTGGCCACAATAAACTTTTTTTGTAAGTAAATTGTACAGCGATGTCTAAATGGAAAACATTAGGATCAAAAAAATATAGGGCTTTGGTAAAGTGACAGAAACATTTCCAGCTCACGTTGTGCCCTCTAACTGCATGCATCATGTAAAGGTCACCAGAGGAACTCTGAATCAGCACTTTGATGAACATGTTAAGTTTAGGCTTAAGAATTATTTGGGGTGAATAAGCAAACAGGTCATACAGCAGGAAATTCCTGCTAGCTTCCAAGAGGCATTCGGATACAGTGCTTCTTCCTCTCAGCAAGAAATACTTTACATTCAGAGGATCAATGGATCAATAAAAGAATCAGTTTACAAGAAGCATAGGAGAGTCTGGGGAATTCCTCCTGACAGTGTTCAGACTGAAAATGGACCCATGAAAATGAATTTCCTCTTTCTTAGGAGGTGTGGCGACACATATCTTAAAAGATGGATGGTAGCATGGAATAGCTTGTTCATTTTGGTCACTCAGAGGACCAGTCATTGGAACACGGTTACACTAGAAAAGCTTGAAATTAAATGCCGTGGGGGACAGGATGCTTAGTGGAAGAAGGACCAATATTGACATTTCCAAATTATGACAGAAAAAGTTCCTTTTCAAAACCAATGCTTGGCAACATGAAGCAATAAACAATATTACTGCCCTTCTTTTTTTGGTGTGTCCCTTGAGAACAACATGACAGCCTACATTTAATACCGGAAACTAGCAATCAGGTAGCCCTTACTGAGTCATATATGCAAAAACAAGCTGTTTTGAAATATTTAATTGGAATAGGAAATAATATATGAATGATTAAATTAATAGGCATTTCAAGATGGATGAAGCAAAAACATTGAGACTGGAAAAATTCATTGAAGAACCAGATGTTCATTCAATCAGCAATTGTATGAAGATGCCACACCCACATGTGTATTTTAAGAAGAGGTTAAGTTCCCCACATCTCTTCCTCTTTCCACAAAAATCACAGCCTGTAGTTTCCTTTCTAGTTCAAAGCAGGTGCTCCATGCCTCCAGTGAACTGACATTGCCAGAAAACACAACGGTGTCCTGCAGAAACACAGCACTGCATTAGGCATTCAAGGCATGCTAGGAGGTTGTTCATAGGTACCTTTTATTTTTTTACAGACCTGAACCATTAAATGCGCAAAAATAGTATTAATGCAGTGGTCACACAGTTAGAATAATTAAGTCATGAACTTTAAAATTTCTGCTTCTAGTACTAAATTTAGCTTGAAAGACCCTAACAATTGTAATATTTTCTGCTCACTTGCCTTAGCAATGAAAATCACAGTAATCATGACTCATCCCATCCACCACAATCCAGAAAATAACTCAAAAAAGGATTTCACCTGAAGCATAGAAGTTGTCCTGCTTGTTCTCTGATGCACGTTTCAAACTGCAAAGGCTGTAAAAGGCGAGCTGTGGGATCATATCAATAGTGAAGAATATGGGATACTGGGATGGCCAGCAGTCACTTCCTGATTGTAACAAATGGTCAAAATACTTAATTTCCAGCAGCGAATAGTTTGGGAGGGGGGGAGGAAGGGAAAGGAGAGGGGCAGAGGATGTGTATGAAGATTCTGTTTCAAATAGCATTTTTAAATGTTTGCGTATAGTAGTATTTCAAACTGAATATGGAAACTTTTCACTTAGGTATGTAAGAGCAGTAAGAGTGTCATTTTAAACATAAATTTCTTGAACGACATTTGCAAATGAGAAAAATAATCAAAATCAACCTACTTTTGCAGCCAGTATCCTTTCTGAATCCTCATCAAGGAGATCAATGAAAACTATTTTTTTCTGGAGAATTTCCAATTGGACTTGGGGAAAAAAACACTACCTGGATTTCCTTCTTGACTATGCTTCTGTTTCTACAAGGTTTCTACAATCCTTTTTTCTACAATTCATTTAAAATGCTCTTTCACTGATGTTTAGTGGTTCAAAAAGTTAAACTTTTTGTTGCTAGGCCATATGACTACACTAAAGCTGACTGCAAATATGACTATAAGAAGGCCAATGGGATCCTGCGTCAGGAGGAGCATTGCCATCAGGTCGAGGGAGAGGATCCTGCCCCTCTGCCCAGCTCTGGTGAGACTGCACCTGGAGTACTGTGTGCAGTGCTGGACTCCCCAGCACAAGAGGGACATGGAGCTTCTAGAGAGGGTCCAGCAGAGAGCCACAAAGGTGATTAATGGATTGGAGCACCTGTCTTATGAGGAAAGGCTAAGCGAGCTGGACCTGTTTAGCCTGGAGAAGAGGAGATTGAGAGGGGATCTGATCAATACGTACAAATACCTGAGGGGAGAACGTAGGGAGGATGGGGCCAAACTCTTCTTGGTGGTGGCCAGTGAGAGGACAAGGGGTAATGGGTACAAGTTGCAACACAGAACGTTCCACCTTCATGTGAGGAAGAATTTTCCTGTGAGGAAACAGAGCCCTGGAAGAGGCTGCCCAGAGAGGTTGTGGAGTCTCCTTCCAAACCCACCTGGATGCCACCCTGTGCCACGTGCTCTAGGTGTCCCTGCTTGAGCAGGAGGATTGGACTAGATGATCTCCAGATGTCCCTTCCAGCCTTAACCATTCTCTGATTCTGTGATTCTGTGAAAGTTGCAATGCAGTCTGTGCAGTTTTCAAATGGAGACCTAGTCCACTTTTGGCAGACACCAACCCAAATCTACTGCTCTAGGAGACCTACAAGACTGATTTCTATTTCCCAGCATTTGCTGATGCAGAGGAGTCCCCATTTCGAAGGGTACCCAGGAACAGAGTCCTAGCACACCAGATCTGCTTCATGAAAAGTGATATAAATTTATTTTTTTATTCAGAACCAAAACAGAACTTTAAATATCCAAGAACCCTGTGGATTTCTCCACTGGCTTTACTTTTCAGTGGAGAGACAGTGACAGAGGAGTGAATATAGTGAAAGACTAGGAGAGGGAATGAACTGTACTTTGTTTTTTCTTTTAACTGTTTGAATTTGTAGCTACAAATGCCTTTCCAAGAGAAATAGAGGTAACAATTTATGATTCATCATACTGTGATGGAAATAGGGAGAGAAATAAAGTGATAGCTTACTTATTTTCCAGAGCTGGCTATTTGTTTTTATTGTAAATATATCTCCTTACTACATCTGTCTCAGAAACTAATTTCTCTATACTCAGAATTGCTGGAGGGTAGAGAAACCTGTAGATTATGAATAAAGAAGTCTTTGTGTGTTTCTATTATTGCCTGAAATCACAAATCTAGAAAAATAGATCTGTTCTTCTGGGGTTGAAGTTCCTAAACTGCTATCTTCTAAGTAAAAATACAATATTTCTTTACACTTAAAAATAACAAGTGTATTAGGATTTCTAAGTAATTATGACAAAAGGTCATTGGCAATCTTTGAAAGGTATACTGATATTGTATGCTTAAGGGTCACTATATCACTGGCTTTACTGATTCTCCATCTAGAGGAAGAAGCTTACGTCATAGAAATATTTATCTGAACAAGACCACCTCCTTGGGTACCCTCTAGCAATTTATAAATCCAGAAACTGTTTTTGTGTCTGTGTGGTCTGAGTTCCCTCGCCTCCTCACATGCTCCAGTATTCATCTTTCACCTTAAAGGCCCTGGTCAAGTACTTTGAATTTTTTACTGTCTGCAGGGGTGGTTAAGTTGACGTCAGGGTTACTTTAAACATTGCATGCTGGAAGATCTTTCATTTCCTCATCACCTGCTATTTCCACTTCAATTTCTATTGATGAAGTGCATACTGATTCTTAATTAACAGAAGCACCTTTATTGGGGTGAGCAACATAGTTTTTAGATAGCTAAAGACTTCATGAGTAGTTGGGTTTTCCCCAGAACATTATTAAAAGCTAGATTAATCTCATCATAATGGAAATACCTTACAATTTAACCTCAAGAATTATGGATAAAGTTACACTACTCAGAGAAACATAACATGAATAAAAATACTCCAGGAGCTGAGGAAATTACCTGGGTAAGTAGCAATGTTCAAAAATCTACTAAAACGCAGTTGGCTTCCTTCAGCAGCAATTTTGGAGGCCAACAGGATAGCAACCATAATAGTTCTAAAAAGGTAGTATGGATCTGGGAAACTACAGCTTTATTTCAGTATCCATTATTTTTATTAAGAAAAAGAAAAAAAAGAAATATTTTAAAACCCCTCAGAAAACATGGCAGGACCAATGTATGGTAGAATCCCAGTTTTTAATATGCCTGTAATCACTGAGCGAAGGAGAGGCAGACAAAATTGCAGATGACTGAAAATTATTTCATCTGGCCAGACTAGAGAAGATTGTGAGGTTTTCTGTAGGACCTAATATAGATGTGCTAGTGAGAAGCACGCCATCTGAAAAAAACACTAAAAAGTGTTGGATGATATCCAGGAGGAACAATTACAGGAAAAGCCTGAATTATTCTGTGTATACAGGTCGTCTGTACAATTTGCTGACCCAAGTTGTATCTGGAGCCAAGAACTTTGCTGAATTTTTCTTCTTAAAGGAAGTCAGTATACACTATGGAAAGATCTATAAATGATGCAAACTCTTAATGATTTAAGATAAGTATTAGCCACCAGAATGTATGTAGAAGTATCCTTCATTCATCTTCAGGAAAGGCAAGCAGAGGAATCCAGGTAGCTACAATCCAGTCAGTCTCACCGCAGTGCACGTGAAGGTGATGTAGCCAAGAGTTGTGGTCACTGATGCAAAGTCCAGCTACCATCTACTAACAGGTGGCCTTCCTCAGAGGTCGGTACTGAGGTCCACAGTGTTTAACAACTTCATTACCACAACTTCACTGTGGTGGAACAGAGTGCCGTCTCAGCAAGCTTGTGGACAACTCTGTATTGGAGGAGAGTCATCAATATGCGGGAGGGTGAGGTTGCTATTCAAGGTCACCTGGACAGGCTGGAGAAATGGGTAAACAGGAACTTCATGATGTTCAACAAAAGCAAGGGCAAATTCTCGTGTCTGGGATGGAATGCAACAATGCAGGTAACATGCAATAATACATGCAACAATACAAGCTGGAGAGGTGGAGTCAGGATATGTGGGAGTCTGCCCTTCAGAAAAGCACCTGGAGGTCCTAATGGGTTGCAAGCTGAACATGAAACAGCAGAGTGTCCTGGAAGCATCCTTGGCTTTATTAGCAAAAGTGTAGCCAGGTTGAGGAAGTGATTAATGCCTTCTCTTTAGCACTGGTGAGGCCATAATTGGTGTATTGGTTCCAGTTCTGGTTTGTTAGTAGAAGTAATATACTGACATACCGGAGCAATTTCAGGGGAAGGACATTCAGCTGGTCAGTGGGCTGCAGCATGTATTAGGAAAAGCTGAGAGAAATGAGTTTACTTAGAATAGAGAGAAAATGCTTGGGGGACACCTTATATACAGAGAAGAAAGAGACAGTCTCTTAGAGGTACACATTGGTAGGACAAGAAGTAATTGACACAACTTGGAACATGGGAAATTTCAGTTAAAAAAAAATCCAGATAGATTGAAAACACTTCTACTAAGATAGTGGTCAAATACTGGAATACGTGTGCAGAGACATTGTGAGTTTTCTATCCTTGAAGATGTTCAAGGCTTGACTAGACACGGCCCTTAGCAAGGTGGTCTGGAGCAGTGGGTTGGATTAGACAAAATCCAGAGGTTTCTTCCAAACTACATTAGTTGATGATCCTGTGATTCTAAATGGATACAGAATTGTTCACCAGGAGTAGCCATCAACTTCCCTTTGACATACCTCATACTCATTAGTGTAAGAGATGAAATACCACAACCTCTTTAGATCCCACAGTCTCTTCTGACAGAGTCAGTAGGGTAGGTCTCAGAGGCATGTTAGTATTTTGTCCCAGGAAAAGTGATGTACAAGGTGCCTGTGACTGAGCATGAGTGAGTCCACACAAAGCAGCACATTGACACTAAGGCAACTTTAAAAATGACCTAAGGCATCCACTGTCTAAATCCATATATCTGCTTCTGTGCATTTACCAGGGAAAAACACTATTCTAGTGGGATTTTTTTTAAAAAAGCAGGATTTTGAAAAAAATCTTGGAAAGACTTTGAAAAAAAAATTGACAAGAAACAGACACAAAAAAAGTTCAGAAAGTCATAATTTTATGCCAATATGTTTTGATGGTCCTTTTTCAACAAAACTAGTTTTGTTGTAGGCTCTCAAATAGAAAGTATATTCATTAGATTGAAAAATACCTGTACTTTCCAAAAAAGTAGACAAGAGGAGAAATGGATGAACTCATGGATGGAGGAGAATGGATGAACTCATGGAAGAGGAGAAATGGATGAACATAATTTAAAATATATGTATTAACAAGTGCTTTGAAGAGGATGTCTCTAATTGCTGTACTGACATTTCAAGTGTGATATAGTTGCATCAGTCTGAGGAAGCAATTTAGTATTTAACATCAATTCTTAATTAGCTGGTAATGCTTCTGTATATTTTTATGAGCTCATCTCTACTGATATGCAATTTTTAATTTATATTGGTTCCCGTTGTGATACAATTCAAAATTTTTCTCCTTCTAAGAACAGAGATAAAAATATTCTGAAGAGTGAAAATTATTATAGATTGTTTGCCATTGAACGGCATCTTTAAGCAATAATAAACTAGGCGAAGGGTTATCGGCAGGAGCGGATTGAGGAGTGGAAAGAGTGGCAAGGTGTAGGAATAGATCAGGATGAGATAGAGGCCTGTTCCAGTTGGGTGGAACAGATGCTGTTCATTTGTTTAACATTTTCCATAAATGAATGACAGAGTCAACAGCATGTTACAAGTTGTATTAGAATAGAAAACTCTGTAAACTAATGAAAAGTGGGGGGAAGGTGCTTTTTAAACATGCTGTCTGTGAGGGGGAATACCTCAAAATACAGATTTCCTTGTATGAAATACTTTAAAATATGTAGGGTTAAAATATTTTAACTTTTGCCTGAAGATCAAAATAGATATCTGCTGATACTGCAATATTGCTCTGTAAAACACTGTGTGATTTTTAGGAGCAGAAGCCTCATACCACATATCAAGGTATTCAATGATATCATTTGAATATCCTTGTGGCAAACCTCAGCTACTACACTGCCCACACTTTCTAACTCCTCTGCAAAAGAAAGATGTCTATAAAGGATTTTTGGAAAGAAAAAAGAAGTGCTGACTGGAGGGTTCTGTTAGCTAGGAAGCTGTTTAGAACAGAGTAATGTGAATGGGATGTTTTAACCCTTCCTTGTCTTTATAGCTGGGAACACATGCTAGGAGACATGAAAATCTGTATTTCAGATAGGGATGTACAGTAAGTTGTGGTTAAAATAAGAATCCTTCTCTCTTTCGCAGACCCTTGACAAACAAAAAACTAAACCTGCACTGAAATTTTCAGTTCCAAGCAATTATTTTTTGAACATTTATTCCATTCTCATGCAAAAGGAAGGCTTAGAGAAGATAGAGCCATACTGTCTTTAAAAATGCAGTGAAAGGACAAGGGAAAATAGACACTAGCTGCAACAAACAAAATTCTGATTATCCACTATGAACATTATTCTTTTCACAGGAAAAGAGGTCAAAATCTGGAATAGATTCTTTCAGAGAGGTTATGAGGTCTCCATTCTTGGAGATGCATAGAACTCATTTGAACAAGGCCTTGTGTAAGCTGCTCTAACCTGTATCTGGCTGTAGCATAGGCTCTGTTTTGATCAGGATGTTAGATTAGATGGTGTCCTCAGCTTTCTTCTAACCTAAATTACTCTGTATTTCTAACAAGCGTCTGTGGGAGAAACCCATACCTCTGATAATCTTCATAAGTCAACAGTATCCACAAAAAGAGAATCTGTGGCCAAATGCGGGAATAGACATGGCACCAGTTCTGCAGACACATCAGCTGCTGCACTCCAAAGCCAGACTCTGCGTTCCCCATAGCGATTTCTTTAACATATTTGGTACAGGACTCTGTTTCCTATGGCCATGCACTTCAAAAGTGATAAATGAAAGCTAAACTGTTCCTACTGAAAAGGAGCAGGACCCTTCCTTCTGTTTGTCTTCAGGATTATTTTGCTTATTTTTAAAAATAAATTTTCAACTGAGAAAATAAATGGATCTTCTTTATCCAATGTGTGGACCATTTTCTCACTGAGGACTTCTTAAAACTTCTTACAGATTGCTTAGAAATTCCTTTCTTATACCTACATTTTTTCTCCTACTGATAAACTTTCAATTTGCAGGGGCTCAGATGCAATAAGGTCGTATTAAAAAAAGTTTCCCACTGCACTTCTGAAGTGCTTTTGATTATTTCATGCAGGTTTTGGCAATAGAAATAAGAAATTTTACTCACATCTCCTAATCCAAATATACAATCATAAAATTAGCCTCTTCTACCAAAAGGCAAGAGCTCTCCCTGGTATCAAGTTGAATTCAGCACAACACTAAAAATAAATTTGCAGACAAATACTCTAAAAAACAAATGCTTATGGATTTTTTTAAACACATGTATAGCAGCAAGCATACCACACAAAAATATATTTAACAAAGAGCAAAAGAAAAGGTCACAGCTACTTCAGCCACACATTGAAGGACAAATTATACAATTCACACTTTTGAATAGGACATATTGTATTAAAATAAGGGCAAGGCTGAATCGTAAATACACAAGCAATACTTTAGTTATAGGAAATGTGAACTGTAAGGATGATACCGGCTTAAAGCAGTGAGGAAAGTGGTGCTTCTGTGACATCCTTCTGACACAGTGAGGGTTTTGGTTTTGTTTTCTTTTTATATCATGGAGCCATAACAGCTGCAGTCTTGTTCCCATCAGAGTAGCTACATAGCCAGAAGTTTTGCTGTGGGAGAAAGGTTGCTTATAGAGCTGCCCCCTCCATCAGAAGCCACAGGTTTCCTGCTGAATCTCACCTCCCTGTCCCACAAGTTGTATCTCCTTTGGAAACCCTGGACAAAACAGACAAGAGCTTACAACACATGGAAGGGAGAAGCAGCTCAGCTGTCAGTCTGCTTCTGTAAACCTCTGGATAACACAGATGTGACAGAAGAAGACTGGGCCAGATGCCAAACCTTCTGACACGGCCCTGTGTACTGACATGTTCCTGGGCAACCATCTCAGCAGCCTCAGCCAACCCTCGTAACAGTCAAGGGCATGGTGGCATGCCAGCCAAAGACCGGGCAGAGAAACGGCTACAAGGCATGTCTTTTTCTCTGCATGGTGACACATCAACACAAGCTATAGGAACAACAGGGACAAGCAAGAGCTGAAGAGCAGGAAGGATGCAAGGGGAATGAGGCTGGAGGAATAGCAAGCTTAGCAAGAAGGATATAACGTGAGGTGAAAGGTCTGGTTACTAGAAGAGGTGGTGGTATGGGTGGAAGGGGAACAAAGAGATTGGGAGAGACATTCCCACACAGAGAGCAAAAGGAACAAGCTTGAGCTGCCTACTGTGGGTGAAAAAGCAAGTTTTGACAATAGCTGCTGATGGTTCAGAACATCAGATCTCAAGAGCTGCTATTTAAACACCTATTTGCAAAGTTGCAGCTGAGAAGTACAGGAAGGGAGAAAATAAAGAAGCATCAGGGTAAGACATGGGAATGAGGAAGAAAAAGCCTGGTTTTGTTAGTGTAACATTCACAGTCTGACGTGATGGTTGTCTGGCTGAGCACATTTTCATATTATTTCTTACCCAACCAGAACACATTGTGTCAATCTTAACAAGGCACATGTATAAAATGCATAAACAATGCATAGAAATAAATAAATAATCTATGAAACATTCATGTAGTAATGAACAAAGGGAAAGAGGAAACACTGAAAAAGAGATTTTAAGAAAAAACATTCTATGCCTGGATTCCTAAATCTAATGATATTTCTTTATCTCTTGTAGATGATGCACTGTAGTCTCAGAGCAGCCACAGGTCTTTGCACAGAAGAACATCAAATTGGCAGGAATATATAGGAAAGTATTTCACTTTGTTCCCCCTGCCCAAAGTACCAGGGAAAATATGGAGGCACCTGTGGGCAGTATATGGATGAATGAGAAGAGAGCTGAGCCACATTTCATCTTCTCCTGCTGTGAGTTTTATAAAACTATTTTTCCTGTGGTGTAAGATAGAGGAGTCTCTAGGCAACTCTGGTAGATTAATTGGTCTGGCATCTCTGAATCAGGGAGTCACAACCAGTTTCTTGGCCATATTTTTCCCTTCACTATATCCCACACTTTGCTACATCTGGGTGCACTTGAGACAGGCTAGAGAAGGGAAGCTCCAGATAGTATAGAAGAAAGTAATGACCCAGCTCTGCTCCCATAGAAATCAGTAGAAGTGATGACACTGACTGCAGTGGGCCCTTAATTATCAGGGAAAGAAGGCTCTTGAAGAGATAATTACTGCTACAGGTCTTAGAGTGTTATTCAATTACCTATATAATGGTAATCATAACCAGCATGCACCTTTTCATTCTTTCATTCTACAGTATATATCACATACTTCGCAGAACTGTGAGCACAGGAAAGAAACACGAACAAGTGTAGGATGGTTTAATTAGTGAGCTGATGTCTCAATCACTCACCAGGCTGATCTTTATCAGACTCAGCAGTTTTCCTGCTTTTCTTTTTTTTTTTTTTTTTTTTTTTTTTTTCGCATTTCCCAAAAGGAAAAAAGAAGACAGAGAAGGACACAGTATCCTCAAAGACAGATTCTACCACTCTTACTCCTATTGAATGATAAAATACACCACAAGCTGTTCATCCAAGTCAACTGAGAAAAAAGGATTTGACATTCTTATAGGTGACAGGGGCTTTAGTAAAATATGCATCTACTAAAGTATTATACAGTATGAGCAACAGCAGAATAAATCCATAAATCTGAATTTACCATAAAGCTTTCTTTTTCATGTGACAGCAGTGATCTTACTGGACACCTAGGCATGTGGCATGCAAATTCAGAAGCACTAGTATGCAACTGTCTGGTCTTGATTGTCACCTGCCATAATATATGGCATGCACAACAGTAGTGGTGCACCTGCTTGAAGTGTTCATAAGAGGCAGAAACTCTTATCAGACCATTTTAACAGCTGCATGTTCAGTTTCAATTTGTGAGTAAATCAGTGGATGCTTTCACAACATTTTAAAAATCTCATGTACAGAAAAAGAAACATCTGAAAAAAAAAAAAAAAAAAAAAAAAAAAAAACCTCCAAGTAACTGGTTTCTTCTAAGCAACCAGTTCCCTGACTGGTTCTTATTCACTGAAGAGAGTCATGACTGTCCTGCTTTCAAGCTGAAGATAAATTCCTCAGCACTCAGCATTGCAAATGGAGTGGTCAGAAGCTTCATTTCAAAGAAATCTTCTGAGTAGCACAGCCTCTTGACTCACACAGAACATCAGTTCCTGTGTTAATTTCTCAGATAACCACCATTCTTTCAGGCAACAACTTTCACATTTTTTTTTTCTCCTCATGCATTCCTCTGCTGAAAATCTTGACCCCAAAATTCATATATTTTTATTTTTAGTATTTTCTGGAGATTTGGTTTATTTGTTTGTTTGTTTTGCATTGTGGGATCTTCTGAAATAACACTATCTTCCTACCAAATTAAACTTTAAACTGATTTTCCCCAAAAATCTCTCTTTAGTCTTCTTCATATTCCTCAGTTCTTGATCTCCAGCTGTCCCATCTTTTTCAGGTGATGGTTCCAGTTATATCACTACTTTTTTAAATAAATCAGAGTGAGAAAGAGCATAATGTAGGCACTGAGTTTCTCTCCTGTTTTCCTGGCATTCTGACAGAAGATAAATTCCTGTTCTTTCCTTTTCTTTCATGGACTTTGGTAGCACTTAATAACTCTTTCAATATTCTTCCAGGTATCAGATTCTGCATAGAATCCAGATTTTTTCTGGTTCATCTTTGGAGCCAAATATACTCCACTTAGGGTATACTGAACTCCTTCTCTGACAGGAGGTCACACTCTGCACAAGGAAATTCTGCTCATACTGCCCAAATTGTCAGAGATATCAATTCTACAGTGTTTAGGATTTTACTGTTAAGTAACTAAAGTATCGCTCACGGTACGTGGAACATGGTCATTTAATAGTGAGCTGTGCAACTAAATTTATGCCCCTTGGATCTTGTCTTGGAAGAGAAAATAAATGACAAGTCCTTAGCACTAATGCCAACAACATCGGTTGAAATGTAATTTCAGTGTATTTGAAAGCTTAATAGTACCTGAAGTTAGAACCTCTGTGTTGAAGATCCTTACATTAAGGAAAGAAATGGGCATAATCAGTTCCATCTGGACAGCTAAAATACTACAAATGTGCTTCTAATCTTCTAATATATTGTGTAAGATAGACCTTGTCTGTGACAGTCAGCACAGGTTTGGGTACGAAGTGACTAAACACCACTCAGACTAAGACAAACCAACTTAATGAAGTGCTCAGTCTGATTTATCATCTTCTCGGGGAACCAGTTTTAAGCCTTGCTGAATTTCAGATGTAAAGTCATTTTAAGGTCTCCAGCGCAGTCCTGCACTTTGCACAGCGCAGGTACAGATTCATGCCAAGGGCAGAACACAGCAAGGCCAGGTTTGTTTGTTTGTTTGCTGGTCTAGTACGTTAGAAGCTGAGTGCCTGAATAGCCTCATGCCACCAGCTGCTTTCGAGAATATGAACACTGCCAACTTCTTCATATATTCTCCCTCTTCTTATAAGAAGGGCGACTGAGATCATGTTACTAGTTATTATATTTTCAAAACATGATTCTACTTTCTTTATTTTGACTGAAGGTCTCCACTATACTAAATAATGTTTTTGTCCAGCTGATACCACAAAATTATTTAACTTTCCTAGTCAAACTTTCTGCTGATATGCATATGCTAAACCAATTTTGTTTCTTTTGAGAAAAAAATATGTTTTTTTTTATCATTATGAAAAAGAAATGCACATACTTCTTTCGATTAATTTTCCATGAAAAAACAAATCTACATTTTCTGGTATGTTTCTCTCTCTGGAAGGCAAAGGCATTTTTAAAAATACCACTGATGCTAAAGGTTTTGTAAAAGTGATATTTTTTGAAGTTTTATAACAGTCTCCAGACAGACTACTTCCTGCTTAATCAAAGGCAGTAGCATTTATGCCCAGTAAGGGAGCATGTAAACTGCCCAAGGTGGGCTGGCTGGTCCACTGACCAGCAGGTATTACACCAGGTGAGAATGTATAAAGAGAGGCAAGGGAATTCTTCCTGTCTTGCAACAAAGAGACCTTTTAGGGTTTGCAAGCGGATGTTTTCCAGGAAATGAAACAATTTGCAGCTCAGATAGATACGACAAATGTGGACCCTTTTCTCCTGCATTGGGAACACATCCCCTGAGAGGATCATGGCCTTCAAAGTACTTCAGTAATGTTCTACAGCATGCATATATTTTTGCATTCATAAACTCCAATAGTATTTTGAAATGTTCTTCCAATTCTTTGTGGTCCTGGTGGATCTGACATTAAAATTCAATCTCTGTTGTGGCTGCACACAAATTAGACTTATTACATAATGAATAGGAAAAAGGATGACAGAGCCCTGGCACAGGCTGCCCACAGAGGCTGTGGAGGCTCCTTCTCTGGAGATCTTCCAAACCTGCCTGGCTGCCACCCTGTGCCCCGTGCTCTGGGTGTCCCTGCTGGAGCAGGGGGGCTGGACTAGATGATCTCTAGAGGTCCCTTCCAACCTCAGCCATTCTGTGATACTGTGATACCGTGACAATAATATACAAGCATATCTCTACAATGTCTCTGTTCTCAAAAGGGAGATTCAGATAATTATAGCTGGAAAATGATTGCTGAATACTAAAAATGTCAGAATAGATTTCTTCATCCTCTTTAGATAATTTGGCAATACATGAAAACGGGTTTGGGGAAATATTAACACCAATCATTTGGCACTTTTTTTTTTATTCAAAAATATTTATTGGGCCTCTAGTTGTTGCTACTGCAAAGTAGGAAAAAGAATTCTTTTTCATTTGTTTTTTTGTTCATTTGTTTTTCACACTGCTCCACTGAATAAAAGTGCTAACACCACACAGGCAAGGAACACAGAAAAGACTAGTGGTATTCTGCCAAAGTTTTGATTCCCAAAGAGACCCCATATGTCTTCAGTCTAATTTTTTTTTTTTTTTTTTTCCCCTATTAAGATATATCACCTGGTGAAAAAGTAACATTTTTAGGTGAAAAGTAGCAACTAGCATTTCTAGCAGCGTCTTTGCACAGTCTTCTCATCTGTCTTTGTATCTTTGTAAAAATCAGTATTGCAAAATCCTTCAGTAGGTCTTCATAGGCAGTAGTAATTTTGACTAAGATGAATGATTTCATATTGTCATCAGATTTTATCATGTCTCCATTCCTGTGCCTTTCCTCAACATTTATAAAAATGTTAAGTGACACAGATGAGAGGGATACCTCATGCTCAACCTTTCTTTCTCCTCTGAAAACTACACACATTTCTTCTAGTCATCTGACTTCTAAGCAGTTATTAATTCACAAGATCACCTTTCTTTTTCATTCTGTGACTGTTTCATTTCTTTAAGAGCCTCTAGTGACAGACATTACCAAAGCTTTTTCAAAACGCACATACACTAACTCAACCAGACCATTTTTTTCTTTTGTTATACCTCCAGTGACTTTCAAAAACTCTAATGGATTTTGTGAGACATTATTTCTTCCTACAAAAGTCTTATAGACTGTCATTATTTTAAGATTTGTCTGTGTGTCTATTCATTTTATTCTTTGCTATCATTTCTCTCAATCTCACAGATATAAGTATCAGCCCTTTTAATGTACAGTTCTCTAGAACATCATTAAAACTTTTTAAAACAAATTGGCACCTTTTTTGTCCCCTCCAATTTGTCTTCTACTCGGTTTATTCTGACCTGAGCTATCCTAAGCAATCCAGCAAATTCATATATGAACTCCTAAAACCCTAACAAAATGCCTTCTTGTCCAGGCAATGTCTCAATATAGTTTTTGTCATTTTTTTCTGCTATATCTGCCATTGCCATCTCAGTTTTGAGTAAATTCTTCAAACTCCTTTTCCATTAAAAAAATGTAACTAGCTTAGGAGCATATCTAATTTCTCTTATAACAAACACTAATACAGAGAACTGATGTAATTTTTTTGCTCTTGCCATAACCTCCTTGAGTAACCTTTCCATGCCTAAGTCAGATATCAGGCTCATGGTGCTCTTACAACAGGCTTCCTCTGTGCTTCATTTATTTATTTATTTATTTAAGACTAGTTTACATGCTTTTAGCAGTTTTCTGATCAAAATCTCTTTTGTCTTGCCTTGCTGGGAGTTAACATTTAACTTCCAGTAGTTTCTGTCCATCTCCAGTGCACTCTAGCAGTCTTCTAAAGATGTCTTCTTACTTCCAAGAATCATCTTTTTTTCGTTCTTTTAGCATTGCCTTTTTTTTAATTATTTTTAAAGATCCTTTTCAAGTCCTTTCCAATTTATGATACACATTTACTTTGAACGTAAAACACTGATTTGCAATGTACATTAACATGAGCATAAAAAAGTGCTCTAAGGCTCCAAATAGTCTACGTGCTGTCTGCAATGTTTTTACCCTTTTAGCAACTGCTGTTAATTAGCATTCTCACTTAGATAGCTATCTGTCTACCAGTAGATCGCTATCTGTGTAGCTATTGTAGCTATCATGCTAATTTGGACTTATTCTCAACACGATATTGAATCTGACTACATTGTCACACATGGCTGATAATTATGGCTTAAGCCAGTTCCTGTGCACCAGTCTAGATTAAATTAGAACCTGCTTTTCTTTTCACAGGACAATTGCTCTAAGGAGTATATCTAATACTGTTTGAATACCCAGTCTGTTCATCATGCTAATATAACCTTGCTGGATCTGAAATGGACAGGTGAAGTTATAAAAGCTTGATATTGTTCATGTTTTCTTCTTTGCCTCTGCCAGCTGATGAGGTCTTCCAGGCCTACGGGGGATGTTTGCACCCTTTGGGGGAAATCAGCATGCTTATGTGCCTCTCCGAGGGAACTGCTCACTAACACATGCATCATGGGGAATAAACAGGAGGAATCCGAGATGTGTGTGCATTTGCAGGACTATGATCTCACTGGGATCATGGAGACATGGTGGGGTACTCACAGGACTGGAGCACTGCACTGAATGGATACAGGCTCTTTGGGGAGGACTGACCAGGACAGCAAGAAGGAGGATTCACCCTGTGGGCAAGGGAGCATCAGGAGTGCAGGGATGGCCTGGTGACAGGTCAGGGGCCAGTTGGGAGATTGTGAGTCGGGACTAGCAGACTTGGTTGATGTTGTGGTAAGGGAAATATAGATGACATCTTCTGCTGACAACTCGAGGAGGCATCACATTTGCAGGCCACATGGGGACTTAACTACACTGTTTCCTTCTGGAGAGACAGCGCGGCATGTGCACAAGCAGTCCAGGAGGCAACTGGAAAGCATCAATGATAACTGCCTGGCACTGGTTATTGAGGAGACAATGAGGAGAGGTCTTCTGCTGGATCTTGTGCTTAAGAACAGAAAAGGATCCACTGGGAATGTGAAGGTCAGAGCAGTCTCAGCTGTAATGACAATGCTATGACGAGATCCATCAAGAAGGGCAGAGAGGAGGATCACAACCATGGACTTCAGGAGAAAAGACTTGAGCCTTTTCAGTGATCTGCTTGGAAGATGAGAAAAGGTCCTAGAAGGAAGTGGGGTTCAAGAGACCTGGCTGAAACTCAAGGATAACTTCCACTAAGTTCACGAATGGTCCATCCCAAGGAGCAAAAACTGAAGCAAATCAGGCAGGAGGCATGCAAGTATGAAAAAGGAACTCCTGGCAAAACTGAGACCTAAAAAGGAAGTATACAGAAGATGGAAGCAGGGATAGGTAACCTGGGAGGAACACAGGGATATTATCCGAGCATGCAGGGAAGGGACTAGGAAAGTAAAAACCCATCCAGCGTCACAAACTGGAAATCATGCTTAACAATCTTCATAGCCTTAAAAATAAATAAATAAATAAATAAAATAACTGGTTTGGTAGGTTAATAGAGAGCAAAGAATGTTTTCTCCCTTGACTCTAGCAAAGTTTTTCATACTGTCTCCCATAACATTCTCATAGAACAACTGATGAAGTACAGTTTATATAAGTGGTTGGTAAGGTGGATTGCAAACTGGATGAATTGCTGAGCTCAGAAGATTGTGATCAGCTGCTCGAGGTGCAGCCAGAGGTCAAAAACTAATGGCGTGCCCCCGGGTCCAGTACTGCTTAGCATCTTCATTAATGACCTGGATAGTGGGGCACAGTGCACTGTCCACAGTTTTGCGGATCATCTGGTCTATCAGCATCTTTTCTTGGGGCAGTAGTTGTGCTGCCATTCAGAGGCAATTCCACAGGCTGGAGAAATTGGCAGTTCAATAAAGGGAAAAGCAAAATACTGCACCGGAGGATGAATAATAGCATGTGCCTGTACAGGCGGGGGGCTATCTGGAAAGCAGCTTTGCAGGAGAAGATCAAGGCTTGTAATCCTTCCCCTCTACTCAGCTTTGGTGAGATATATCTGGAGTGCTGTGTCCAGTTCTGGGCTTTGCAATGTAAGAAAGATATGGACAAACTGGAGCAAGTCCAGAGAGAGGCAATAAAGTTGATTAAGGGATTGGAGCATCTGACATAAAAGAAATTGCTGAGAGAGAGCTGGGAGTGTTTATCCCAGAGAAAAGAAGGCTCAGGGGTATGTTATCAATGTTTACAAATATCTGACGGTATATCTGGAGTGCAAAAAAAAATGAGCCAAACTCTTCTCAGTGGTGTCCAGTGACAAAACAAGAGGCAACAGGCACAAAATTGAGTAAAGGATGATCTGTTTAAAAATTAAAAAAGAACTCTTAGGAAAAGGGTAACTGAACACTAGAACAGGTTGCCCAGAGAGCCTGTGGGGTCTGCATCATTAGATGATATTCAAAACCTGCCTGGATGTGGCTGTGAGCTCTAGCTGACTCTGCTTTGAGTGGTAAGGTTGAACTTGGTCTCCATGGGTGCCTGCCAACTTCAACCATTCTGTGTGTTTATATGTGCTTACAGGAGGAGATGAACTACCAGCAGTGGATGAGGATTGACTCAGGGATTGGAACATTAGACTCCAAAAGGGTGGACAACTATATGGACAAAGCAGTTTGGGTGGATGGGCTCAGAGATTGATGACTAGTGGATCATAATCTACCTGGATATCTGTGACAAGTGGCATGCCACAGGAACCTGTCCTGTTTAACATCTTTATCTATGACCTGAAAGAAATGACAAAGATCACTCTCATCAAGTCTGCAGATGGCAGTAAATTGGGGGGACCAGTCAATGCACTTGAGGGCAGGGCTGCCATCCAGAGGGAACTAGACAGGCTGGAAGGAATCTGATGAAAATCAACAAGGCCAAATGCCAAGTACTTCCCTGGGGAAGAAAAAGTCCCTAAAATGACACAAGCTAGGGACAAGGGGCCTGGGAGCAGCTCTGTGGGAAACACCCTGTGGTCGTGGTGGACAGAGACCTGAACATGAGCCAATGGTGTACTCTGGCAACAGAGTGACCAACAACATCTGGGTTGCATGGACAGAAGCACGCACACCCTCTTCCCCACAAGAGAAAGGATTATTTATCTCCACACAGCACTCATCAGACCACTTGTAGAGCACTTGACAAGCTGAACTGGTACAGATTCCAGTTAGGTGTAAGGAGAAATGTTTTCCCTGTGAGGACTGTTGGGTGATGGAGCAGTTTGCCCTGAGAGCTTCTGTCATTTGTCCTTGAACATTTTCAAGACTAAACTTGACACAACTTGAAGCAGTTTGGATTGACCTGAGAGCTGGTCATCCTTTTGAGTAGAGACCTCCTGAGATCTCTTCATGTCTAGATGACTCGGTGACTCTGTGATTGGTAGGTAGGTGGGACATTGTCACTGTCTCTCTAGAGTCCTTGACAGAACTTGTTTGCAGGGACAGACAATCACACAGTCAGACACTGTTCTGTCTGTTTTGGTATGGCATTTCCATCCATAGGAATTCCATGGCACATATTTGTAAATCATCTTATTTCATTTACTTTATTTGGTGCTTCCTGTAATATACTCATTTTTTTTTCCTAGTATACACATATATATTCTGTCATTCCTATATAATTTGCACACCTTTACTAACAACCGTCTGAAGTTCTGCCTTGTATCTGCTTTCTAAGTTCTAAGTCAATATGCTTCTTAAATCTGGACACTCCACTCATTTTAGCTTTCAGATTTCCTGTCCAAGTCTGATTCCTCAAAAGAGCCATGTTTAAGCACTAATATTTAGTCTGTTTAATTCAGAAGTACAAAATACCTTACTGATATTCATGTCATGGAGCTGCTGTCAATGCGACTGAAAAATTCCTCAGGCACTGAACTATGGATTTTAGGCATTTCTGTTTGTTAGAAAACAAGATAATTAATAAATAAAAATAAAAATAAAAATAACATATAGAGCTTTTGTATACATTGCTTTGCACAGAATTCCATCCTTAATCTAAGCTGCAAATCTGACATATGACAGGCCATAAGGGGATAGGCTTTCTAAACTACTTTTCAAAAAGGAACCGTATAAGCCTGGGTTTAAGACATTGTGAGGACTTTTGTAGTGTCTAGCTTTTGAAAAGGTAATGAAGTGCATTTTTCCAAAAATGTTTACGCATCCAGAAATGGTAAGATTAGTAGATAATCAATGAATACTTGGCATTTATATATTTCTCTGTTGGAAAAGGTTCAATTTTTTCACTTTGAAAATACATGCGTAGTTGTAGGTAGTGCTTAAATTTTTATAACCTTTTCTAGAGTATACTCTACTTACAAAAGTACTTGCTCATGAAGTATGAAACTGGTAAGTAACTAATTAACTTTATCAGTGTAGGTTAAGTTTGAGTGTAAGGCTCTTGAAAAAGGTAATGTTAAGATTGTCAATGTATTATGCCGATAATTTCCTGGATCAGATATATCATTCCATGGTTGACATAAGACAAAGCATGTATTTTTTGACCAAGTCTTCTTATTTGTTTTCATTTCATGATTTCCATACACCATACCAATGTGCTGTCTGACAAATATTTAGTAGAGGAATTCAAGCCTGCTGTGATTTTTGTCTTTGCTTTGTCTTTCCTTATTTGTTCCTGCCCGCTGTGTGGAAGAATGCAGACTCACAGGAACTAATGAGGTAATTTGTAAACCTGTCGGCAAAGACAGAATTAATCTAGTGGTGGTCTGTTGAAGGGGGAGATGAGGACTACAGGGGCCTTATTTCACCTCTGCAGCAGAATCTTTGTTTCCACATCCAGCAATGCTTTCACATGCATACGTAAATCTCAGAGCCTGATGTTCCTCTGCTGAATAAATCCATGACTCCCAAACAATAGACATCTGCAGACCTGAAGGAACACCTGAATTCCCCTCTCTCCTAAATCCCTTGTGAACTTTCCACATCTGCTGAGCATATTTCCCTCTTTCTGCCTCTTTACCAGTAGTGTTATGCAGTGAGTAAACTCTGCAACAGATGGGATACTCTGTTTCCAGCACTCTTATTCTTTACCTGAATATTTGCTTGGAAATCCTGGAGGAGACTTCTTCAGTATAAAGACGTGCCAAAGCTCATAAGGGTTCATTGCTATCTTATTTTTATTCTATATTGTTCTTAATAATAATAGTAAGCATTTGAGAATATATTCAGCTGTAAAGTGAGACTTTACTACTAATGCTTTGTGTATTTTATTTTCTTCAGAGGAACTGAGGAAAATAGTCATCATATGTCTTTACATCTTTTAATTTGCTACAGAGAGGTGAGAGGTACCCTCTACATCTGCTATTTCTCTTTGTCTCTCAAGGGGGAGGAAGGAATTTTGACAACTTTATTGCTTTTCTATTTTTTCTAATAGCATGTACAGAAGAGAGATCTTCTGGGGAGAAGGCTATGAAAATGAGTGGAAGCAAAAAGCTTATGAAAGGCAAAGGAGTTGATTTTATATTAACCCATGAGAACAGCTTCCCAATGGAAAGGTAATCTTTGGAGGAAGAACTAATACAGAAAATTCAGACCATTCAGGTGCTCAGTTTATTCTCATCTTACTTGTGGTAAAAGTTTCCAAGTAATTCATTGCCTATTATAAGTAGGCTAATCTTTTTCATTATTCTGTTATTTAGCATTCATTACTAACATTTGGTGGCAACTACAGATGATCCCCATTGAATGATGATTCATCAGCCCTGTGCAGAACAAAACGTTTTCAGGATAGCTCTAACTTTTTGTCTTGCAGTGTTCATAAGACCCAGTCTGAAATGAATTTTGCTTGATCTTTGCTTGATACAGGGATTAACGGTGCTCAGATCCCTCATTTCTCATGTTTCAGCCACTATCTGTTTTAAATAAAGGGTATTAGACAGATGAATCTTTATGAATATGAATAATTTTATAGGTTTGAATGGTACAAAGATTGTGTACTTGTATACTTGAATTTACTGATCTATTAACAGCTCTTAGAATAAAGTTTAAATCCCTAGTCCCATGTCGTATTCTCGTTTTCCCAGTTCCTTGAAGACCTTCATAATAATAGTGATTCTTTAAAAAAAAATGTGCATTATGATTTAATAAGGATCTTCACAATTGAAGAGTTGATCCTGTAGAGAATAAGTAAATGGTTTATGACTAAGGCAACAATATGAGTTTGTCAAGAATAAATCTTATCAAGCAAATCAAATGTCCTATAACAGGACAGGGATTTCACGGATAAAAAGAAAAGGAAGCAGTAGATTTTATATATATTAACTTTAATAAGGTTTTTAGGGTAGAATCCAGAGGAAAGCAGCATAAGGCTTCCAAAGTCTAGAAACCATGGCCTTCCAGGAAGAACTGAACATACTGTGTACATCTGTAGCTGATTCTGCTTTGCAAAGAACTGATGGAACAGAATATATGCTAAGATATCTCCTGGCCTTCTGAATCTGTGATATATATCTTCAGCTTTAGGTGCTACAATTAGGTATCCCATCTGAACATTTTAGCAGAATACACCTTTTTTAAGTAGATTTGAAATATCTTCAGCGGGTTGGTTTGGGTTTGTTTTGTTTTGTTTTGTTTTGTCTTCCCCTCCAGAGATGTTATTTCTTCATTTCTGCATTGGGTTGGGTATTGTTATTTTGCTTTTGTTTAACCATCTTTTTTTTCTCAGGTCAAGAATCTTTTAAGCGAGGAATTGTCTCCCAAACATTTGTAAAGCTTTTAGTGAGAAGAAAATGTTCTGTATAAAATTATGGCTGTTAGTAAAGCTGGCAACTTAACATAGGAGTTGCAGGTACCTGTCAGTAGCTTCTGTTTTTGTGATTTCACTTGAAAGAAAGATTCAGAGACCTGAGGAGTTCACCCTGAAGAAGTCATGTAAAGGCCGTGGGAATAAAAGCTACCATAATAGCCTTCTGCTAACTAGCTTCCTGCTTGTTCTAAGGGCAAGACATAGTACAGCTACTTTATGTATTCTGTTCTTTATTTTTTTTCCTGAGCTTGTAAAATAATAGGATAATGATTTCATTTGTATGATGACGATAACTGTCTAGCTGGAGCAAGTCTGAGGCCATCACTTTATCTCATCAAATCCATACGTTACTAATCATAATGACTTAAACACTGGGATTTAGCTGAGTCAGATAAAGTATCCATATCATGCTGTTCTGTCTGGAGTCTTTATTTGGCAGTGTTTGCATTATTTGTACATAAAATTCTCTTTATGTTCTTCTGATACCTTCTCCTCCTGGACTGCATTTCCAAAAACACTCTAAACATGAATAAATATTGCAGAACAATATATATAAAAGTTCATTCGATAAATTGCTTATTTTCCATTTTAGATGCTTTTGAAAGTGCATAAATGACAGACTGTGAGCAAAATTTTTGAAGACAGTGCTACTTACCTTCTCTGAATATGAATTTGCAAACAGAGGCTTACACAAATATGAGTGCACACAGGAAAAAAACACACACATTCATCTTGAAACCCCTTTGTGAAGTTAATGAGCCTTTGAACTAAGAAGCAAATACAACACTTGATTTGGACTATCGATAACATAGCACACATAACTAATAATAAGACTGACAGTTGTATCAAATATTTCAAAAGCTACTCAGAGGCTGAGCAATCTAAGAAAAATCCACTTCTGGATGACTCATAAATAGAAGAGGAAAGACATATTACAATCATTGTCCTCTGATCAAAATTTTCCTAGCTCTCATATTGCACTTTTTTCTGGCTGTATCTTTCCCTTAGCCACAGCAGGGACCCCGTTATGTCCAGTCCATGGAAGTCAAGGAGATGCTCCTGACTAGAGCTTAAGTGAAGCTCATCCATGGAATATGAGAAAGCATAAAGCCAGGAAAAAAAAAATCAAGGCACATGATTATATTACCTGATTAGAAGAGCAGAACATGGATTGGAGAATGAAGACAAAAAAAAAAAAAAAAATAAAGAATGAGTAAGAGAGCAAAAAAAAAGCCTAGGAAGTGATAAAAAGGAATAAAAAGTAATTTACTGATACATGAGGAAATCGATCGTGAGAGATATTTGAGGCTTATTTCAATATTATCAAGAAAAGAGAGATTTGCATTCAAGTACAAGAAAGCCAAACAACATATCAGAAATTTTGAGTTAAAACAGTGGAGAAAAATACATATAAAACCTAACTAGAAAGTGGTGCTGCTAAAGTTACATTGCATAAGATCTGATTCTTCAAAAATATATTCACATAAGCAACCCTATTTTAATAAATGGGAACACTTATGGGAGTAAAAGCACTCATGTCAGCAAGCCTTTCAATTATTACTTGTTTTAGGGGTATTTGTTTTGTGTTCTCTACCCTGTCGTATTTTACATGGTTTCTTCCACTCATTTACCTCCATCAGTATTAGCAGTAGAAGGAATGTGCTGTAACCAGTTCAGCTATGATAAGCAGCACAAACACAGCAGCAACCAACTCGAAGTTGTCAGCACGTTCTGTGTGCTGCTTAGGGGTGGCAGAAGAGCTGCCAGGCTGAGGTAGTCCTATGGCTTGTTCTGCGACAAATGCCCAGAGTCAGTAGGAAGGAAATGCACACACCAGCACCACCACCACCGAGCCAGCACCCAGGTGGCACATCCTGCCCTGAGCCATCTCTCCCACCAGCTCGAGGCCTTGCCAAACTGGGGCAGGAAGACCGTATTTCTCAGAGGGGCTTCAACGTCAGCACACCTTGCGCTCTTGCTGTCTTCTTTGCTGATGCTGACATTAACAGAGACAAGCGACCACTGAAGCCACGTGTCCTGACAGCAACATATTAGCAGAAAGAACAAATAGCCAGAAGAGTGGCATTTTCAGCGTGGGCAAATATAGTGTCTCCTCAGCCCCATCACTCCTCGTTCGTGATACTGCACACCCCAGCTGGCCACGGGCAGGCAGCAAATATCCTCCAGGTTTCGCTCTTTTGAGATTAAAGGCTACCATATCCCTCGCAGAGCAGGCAGCTGTACGGCCTTTTTGACCCCTCTCACTGCTCATAGAAAACCACCATGGAGCAAAGAGAGTGGCACAGAGAGGAGAAAAATTGCTGCCAGTATCCACCAGAAGGTTCCTCATTAACTTGCTTCGGCATCTGCAGCTTGTACACAGCTGCATGGGCATCACACCTGTTCAGCGCTGGTAGGCAGATTACCCAGCTCCCTTTCACCTGCTTCGTGTGCAGTCTCTGCTGGTACTATTGCCCCACTTCTGTCTCCCTGGTAGACTTTTGCCCCACCGTCCCTAAAGGGGAAGGAGAGGAGGGCAGTGAACAGAGTTCTGGTCACTTACAATATTTTGGTGGAGATTTATGATGCTTCCTCTCATTTCTGCCATTATTCTGTGTGAGTAAAATCAATGATGCCTTCTCACTTGGCAGAAACATCTCACACATGATATACAGGAATTATTGGCTCAGTGTACATGATCTGAAATCTAATAGCTATGCTTCTTTCCCCTTGTTTCTCTGCATCACAGACAGCTTTTTCCTAACTGGTTAACATCATGCAGTTACCGTCAAAGCACTTGTTCTCACTTTATACTTACCTTCAAAGTTAAATGCTACCTGTTCTACTATGCATCTTCTATTTCAGATGTAAAGTGGCCTTGTGTCCCTTCTCTGTATTTTTTCAATCAATCCAGTAAAAGGTATCACTTTACATTATAAATCTCATCAGAGAGACATGCTGTCATTCATACAAAGAAAATGGTCCTTCTGTCTTGCCAGGCAAAATTAATTTTCCATTTCCCTATCTCATAATTATACATTTTAAATAAAAAATTCAGTAATGTTAGGTTAACTAGAAAAACAGGTAAAACATATAGCTAATATCCCTGGCACCAAAACATTACAGCACTGTATTGTTACCAGCTTGAGGAAAATGCGTCGTTGAATAGAGATCCTTGTCAATACCCTGCTTAATGTCCTTTGCCCCCTGTTTTAAGTGGTTATTCCCTCTGTGAAAGGTAACAAATGTACTAAGGGAGCAAAATTAATTGGAATTTTACATTTGTTCCATACTTTAATTTCTAAAAATAGGTCTGCATTATTTATGCCTCCAATTTCCTCCAATTTCTCCCAAGAGACATTCATAACTATACAAACTGCTGAATTGATCATATTGAAGATCATTTTAGTACTGACCATTGCATTTACTGCAGCTTTCCATTAGGGAAAAATACTTAGAGGCTTTATTAAATAGTACTGGACCTCTGTCTTTTAACACATAACTATTACACCAGAAAACTAGTGAAATTCCTCTTTGGTATCTTTCCAAGGAGAAATAATGGATATTCCCACATGACATCTCTATTAATCACAGAATTTCTCCCCCTAATAGGATAACGGAACCTAACACCAAGAGAGCTTTACTTTTCAAGGGTATCATCTTGTAAGCAATTAAGCATCTTTGTTTCATATGAAAGGCTACATTAGTTCTTTCTAGAGTTTACTTGAAGAGGTTTAGTCTGTATTTCATAACTGAACCATTTACATCACTGATTCCAGCATTGCTCTAAAGATAATGTTGCTTTTCCTGACAACAGATTAGGCTCTGTGAGCTCACATGCCACATCTCTACACTAGCTGAAATAACAGTGGAAAAAAATAAGGCTATTACCTCCACTTTACCTGTGGGGTCTCACCTCACTTTGCTAGAGGACTTGCTAGTCCTCTACCCACTAAGTTCTTCACTTGGATCGCTCACAGACCATCCCAGATCAAGCATTTCAAGTAGTGCAGGTGGAATATGATCCATATTGCATCTGGTCCATATCCCTCTGGTCCCTGACTGCTGAGTCCCACTACCAGGCAGCATGTTGACAAATCCACACAGTTCTCATACAAAAAAAAAAAAAAAAAAAGAAAGAAAAAAAAGAGATTGGGCAAAGCTTTATTGCCATGCCGGGGCGTCTGGGTAATTTTTGATGAGCTTATGTTAAATTTCCATTCTCCCACCTGAACTCCCTTATCTGTTACTGTAGGTCCTTGGAAACCTTGTGCTCCCACTGAAGACGCTATGGCAGCTCCATGTGAACAGTAACTGCTTGTTCATTGACTGCAGACACTTGACATACAAAAGGAAGGTTAGTACTGCTTAATGTTAATCTGCATGAAATTACCTTCTTTCATGATGAATCTGTTTTTTAGTTTTTTTTTCATTTTTTTTTCCACAAAATAGCAAAATCCACAGATGAGTAATATTGATAGCATTCTATGCCATTTTCTTTTCATATTTTTGAGTAGAGGGGTTTGGTGGTGTTAATTCCAGAAAATACTTTGGTAGTAATGTGGTGAAATGTTTTAACAGAATAAGGAAGGCTGAGAAGGAAATATGTGATAATGATTTCACTGTGCATATTATCCAAGCCTCACTTCCCTTCATTAGTGTAACATTGGTACCAGCTTCTGAATCGTGCATGGTACTTAACAGAAATGTAAAAAAAAATAGTGGTAACCCTGAAGACTGAGTATAGAAATATTCTGTGGGAAATGAAGCATTTCTGTTACCCCAGGTTAACACAGTAACATAAACCAATACAGAAGGGGGTGTGTTATCTGCAGTCTACTAACATGTCAAGCATAAATAAGGACATAATTCTTAATTACTTTACATTTTTATGTGGACTTAATGACCTCCAGATTAACTGCATTTGCAGTCTAATTTTTAGGAGCTCAAGCAAACAGTTTTTATTTTATTTCAGGTCAAAATGCTTTGTATTTTTCCTTAATTGATAACAACAATGACTTCTGATCCCGCTCCAAAAAATCAGACTGCAAATGCATTTAATCTGGAGCGGGATCTGAAGCCATTGTTGTTATCAATTAAGGAAAAATACAAAGCATTTTGACCTGAAATAAATTTAAAACTGTTTGCTTGAGTGTAGGGAATAAGAAAACATCAAAAAGATTGGTCTTTGAAAAAGGGATTTGTAACACCATGGAAAGTAAGATGCAGGTGAGACTGTCTGCTGTTATATACTTTCTCATCTGCATTACCTACATTAATGTTTGTTCAAACTTGGACTGCAGTAGTGGTCTACAGCCACATCTACAGTCTGCAGACATGCAGATACTCTGCATCTTAGCTCCACCTTTAAACCCCTGCTCTGGTTTCTTGGGAAGGAAAGCAAAGTGCAGAAGACGGAAAGAAACAACAGGAAACTCCATCACTCTGCAAGTGTGGATGCCTGAGGGGCCGCTGTCATGCTACAAGCCAGCAAAGACTCTTACTTGCCCTGTACTCTGGATATAATCTGCATATCTTCCTTGGCTTCAGTGACTCAAGTTTGGATAGAGCTCCTAGTCTCTTGACTACTGCTATGCTTAGAATTTGAGATAATTATAATTAATGCTATTAGAGACAAAGGTTTAGTACAGTTTAAACTCATGGAAAGTAAGATTGGTTCATATGTTATCCTTAGAAAGGTACTGTCACCACAACACCAGCACCGACCCAACGTATCAACACAAGGCTCAGTGATCTAGCTTTGCTGCTACTTTTTCAATAGCTGCAAAGCTCTCTATGACAGGACTACCAGATAAAACTGTGTATGGGCCTTAATAAAATTAGTTCAGGAATGACTGTGACTTGAGCAAGTTATAAAATGGCCAGAGATGCAAGTATTTGGATTCAAAATGCGCAAAATTGCTACTTTCTCCATTGATGTAAAGAGTGATTATGTAATATAGCAGGCCATTTTCTTCATCTCTTTTATGCTTTCATCATAGAGCTCACAGAAAAGTCATGAAATATTGATAGCTCTGTAAGTTCTTACATGACCTCCATCTCTATCAAATCCAAGCGCTTAATTGCCGCCTGTAAATTAAGTTATATTGGGGTGGGAAGAGAAAATGTTTGAGGTTTTGGTTTTGGTTTTGGATTTGAGCTTTTTGTGTGTGTATTTTAATATAACTTTAGAAATACAGTTTTCAATGCACTGTTATGATGCAATAATAGCTTTTATCAGGGATATCACAAATAATCACAAACAATTCCTTCAAGCAATTGTTCGTGCAATTTTGCTGCCCACTGTTGTAATTTGACTTTTTTTTTTTTTTTTTTTTTTTGGCTGACTTTTTCCAGAAACCCAAGTTTAAATGTATGTGTTTAAAGTGAAGAAAATTTGTGGATAAAACTTCTGAATTTGCCATCAAGTCACATGAAATGGAGACTACTGTCATGACAATGGGACTGCGCTGCAGCCTGGTTTATGAGCAAGGCTCTCTGTGATGTGAATATTGACAGAGTTATTGTTCTCCTCAGACAAAGCTATTACATCAAATCCTAACATCTTCATTTTTCAAGGTAAGGGAGATTAAGAATTGACATTTCAAGACCAAGCCAAAGAACCTACTGATTAAACACTAATCCAAGCTGTCCCTTCTCTCCTATCACCCAGGAGGAGAGATAGCTATATTAAAACCAGAATATAATTCTGTTGATGGATTTGCTGAGTCCTTGCAAATTTCTGAAGGTTATGATATTACAGTTTGTGGTGAAACATGGAAGTGTAGCTTTGGTTTATTCCAACATGAGAACAGATAATTCTAGATACCCTATTTCAGTGATAGCTATTTAGCTGTGCATGTGTAGAACACATAATTTCTCACAAATCTCAGAGTTCAATTACAGCTAATTTACAGATCCACATAAGGAAATCTTGAAAGCAGTTTTTAACCGCTTTTAGTCTGACTAAGCTAGCGATATTAATAGTCCCTCTTTCCTTAAAGGTTGAATGCAGCCCTCTAATGTAGGAGCATACTCTGATAGATGCATTGATATACCTAGTTATTTCATCTGCATTACAATAAAATTATTATGGTCAGCTTTCTAGTACCATTATTCTAGGGACTAATTATGCAAATAGTAAAGTTTGAAAAACTAGATGCTAAAGTAATTCTGTGGCTTCACAGTCATATTATATATAGTTAAAAGCTCCACACTTCCTTTCTGTTAAATGTATTTGTTCATTACAGTGTTTTATAGAAATGAAGATTCGTTGCAAAATCAGTTGTACTGCAGTGCACACTTGACCCCTGTACTGCATATTAGTAATATCCTTGGCAGGAATCTTACACTTACCTGGGGTCTTAGAATAGACTAATAGCTATAAAACTAAGCAGACATGATAATGAAGTCAATATATTTAATACAGTCTTTAGCAAATGTAATATATATTTATAGTACACATATCATATGTATTTTATACATTTTATATATTTTATATATTATATATACATAGTTGTGTAGCAGGAAAGTCCTTCATTTGATTTAGTTCAACTCACTGCACTTGAGCCCCACCACCTTCTTTCTCATTTTTACCTTACTAACCAGTACATGTCTAAGATACCTTCTAAGCCTATCCCAAGCAGTGACCCAAACACAAAATGCTGTAAAACAGAAAGTACATCTATGCAGTAACCATTTCCCTTACATCTTCCTTACCTAAGAGAACAGACTACACCTGTCTGTCTGTTGATGGAAGGAGTTAGAGAGTATGACAGCAGGTTAAAGTCACTGAAGCAACGAGATAGGCAGAAAGGTAACTACTTAAACTGATATCCAACTTGAACACAATAGCTGAACATACCTATTTGAAAAATATGAAGATTTATTTCATCAGTAATTAATCTAACATTCCCTTCTGCATTCAATCAGAGCTTTGCTACTGTTTGAGAAATACCATAAGGACTAGATCATTAATCATCACAAGTCCTGAAGGGAAACCATCTCTGGATAACTCTGGCTGCAAAATTTCTTTAAACTGTTCCTGCCTTGCCCGCTCACTTCCACCTGTGCACCACTGCTTCAAATAATTTATACAGTCCCACTAAGAACTGCACTGACATAACTGGGGGAGCAATAAACTGAGAAAAAAATCAGAAACTGAAAGGAAGAAACCTCCTCAAAAGGTTTTACTAACTTTTTAATGCAGAACTCTGCCCCAAGATCTCAGGTCTCTTATCGAGTTACAAATGCAAATGCAACTGTGGCAAGTCTGTGCCCTTGGTGCATTCCCAGATCAAGACTGATTTGGGAAGAGGAGGGACACCTGCTGATCTGCTTATACCTCACTGTGGGTTTTTACCCTAGAGATCTCCCATCTGAGCCATAACCAAATGTAAACTTTTCTTCGGTTGTGTGATGCAACGGTATTGGTGTCTGATGCAGCATGTCTAATAGGGAATCTCTGGCTTGAGGAAAAGGGCTAGAAGTGATGTGGAGTTTTTATTATTCACACCTGGCAGTTTTATCTCAATCTGAGAGTGATCCCCTTGCTTTTTTTTCCCAACAGTAAAGTTTGAGATTTCTGTTTTGCCATGCAACAGATTCCCCTCAAGCCACAGATAATGTGCAAGATGGGCATGCTGATTATCACCTGTTCTGCCCGGACAAAAGAGGAGATATAAGCAGCACTGCTATTTCTTCCATATAAAATTTCTTGGTTCCCTTGCACTTCAACAAATAAGAATGACTCTGCCTATCAATGAAGTGTTTAATGAAAGGTCATTCTGTCTCTGTAAAGAATAAATCCATACCCCTGCATTATCTAGTGCATGAGATGAACCGAAGATATGTTTTGCAATTCATAGAGAGGTGTGGGTTCATACTGCATAGAGGGTTTTTTTAGATTGTTTTCTTAGCCTTCTAGTATGAGCCAAGGCAAAGATAAGAGATACATAAAATGAATACATAATATGCAGCTCAGTAAAAAAAAAAAAACTTTCTGCTTCGCCTACAGGGATCTTATAAGAAAGAAAGAACTGCTTGTTTAGGACTCAGCTAAGATTACTAGCAATGGCTGTATCTTAGCTGATGATTAAAGATACACTTAGTTAGCTGGAATTTATAACAATGATAACTCTTTAACTCTTTAATATTTAGAGGTTAGTGTACAGTATTTGAAATAGAATTGAAAGAGGGAATTTCATTTCCTTTGAACTATTGACTTTGTCAGCAGCTCACCTCTTAACCAACAACTGATCTTAAAACTGCTGTAGTTTAGTTCAAGAGATGGATATGAAATACAGTGAAAATATTCAGTTCTGCCAAGGTGTCTGTTCTGTGCTGCTTTTCTTTGGCCACAGAGAAGGGCCAAGACTGACTGGTATCTTTATATTGTGTAAGATTTCACAGATGAACCCTAACAGGAGCCAAGCAGAAGAGGAACACAAGGTCATGAAATACACTTGATATATATACTTGGGGCTATACTAACATATACTTAATATATAAACTTGGGAGTACAGCATACAAAAACATAAAAAAACTTGGGGGTATATACTACAAATATACTTCATGTATATGCTTGAGGGTACAGCCCCCCTGACTTCTGAGAAATTGTATTTTTGCACTAGAGTTGAATTTGGAGTTTGAATTTAGTTTGAATTTAGAGTTGAATTTAGAGTTGAATTTTGCTTGCCCAAAGTGCGACAGCTTTGATGTTTTGCTTCATAACTTTATCCTGTTTAACTGGAGCTGAAGGATGGGTGGTACTGGAGGGACATCAAGCTCATCTCAAACAGGTAGAGAACATGTTAGCTAGTGCGCAGGAGCCATCCCTGTTCTCTTGTCCTCCAAACGCTGCAGCTGCCATCCACCCTCCCAGACTGAGTATGCATGACTGTGAGTGTGAATGGCTCAAGTGGACAACAAAAGTGGGTCCAAAAGGATGCCTGAACAGTAATTCAGCTTAATCATGACTGGCCTGCAGTACTGCCTGAGGTTGCAACAGCAGCTGACAACCCTCTTGTCCACAGAATGTCTTTGAAAGAACAGCTCCTCACCCCCAGACTGCATTTCCTGCCAGAGGAGTTGCACTCTTTGAATAGCTAATGTTGTTGACTAGCACAATTATAACTTTTCCTTCTCCAGAAAGGGCAACTTTCAACAAAATAACAATCTATATTGTTTTCTTTATCTCTTGAAAGTTTTTTTTTTTTTTTTTAATGGGAAAAAATGGCAAGGAGAGGAATAGGGCATACTTTTAAGTTTTTCTGCTGTGCAGCACCTGTACTGCACGCTGTGGGATCCTGCTACTCTAGGCAGCCACGCAGGATTAAAGACTTGCAGATTGTCACATTTAATTGCCATGTCTTAAAATAGTTTTTAAAGCTTTGAACATTAAGGGATTTAAATCTCTTTAATGCTTCTGGATTGCAGTCTCTCAAGGTTCATACCGAGGCCAGCCCTTTATAATAAATAGAATGTGGACTGGAAAAGTAATAACGTAAATTAATGGCTTGTATTGTAGAAATGGTTTGCAACACTTAAAATAAGATCTCTGTGAGCCTTGAATTGCCACAGTGGCCACAATGGTAAGTGAGGGAGGAGGGAGAGAATATTTCTCTTCCTTCACCAACCTCAGGTGAAGTCATTTGTTATTCTCTGAGAAAAAAAATATATGACAGGTAGATCTAGATGTATGAGCTCAAACCTACACAAAGAGGGTACCCAACTCAGCAATCAGATTTCCACAGGCTAACATACAACAATGTGAAAAACGTAGTGCTGCTGTATCTAATAAAAAGTAACTCCAGAGGATATGAGAGCATCTGCAGAGGCTAAATATTTTGAAGATATTCAGGTAGACTATGCAAGATTGAACCAGTTAAGCAAGCGTGGCAACTGTCTTCTCCCAAATATCCTTAATAATTATGTTATTTACAAGATTCTGGTGCATTAGGAAGAGCGTCTCCAGCAAGTCGAGGGAGGGGATCCTGTCCCTCTACTCAGGCCACACCTG
>VZSV01000020.1:2788071-2806528 GCA_013398735.1 Nothocercus julius | reverse complement strand
CCGCTTGGACGCAGTCCTGTGCCAAATGCTCCAGGTGACTTTGCCTGTGTGGGGCAGGTGGGGATCTAGATGATCTCTAGAGGTCCCTTCCAAGCTTAATGATTCTATGATATGAGATTCTGCAACAGTCATCTAAGGCACTGCCAAGAGAAGTGTAAGACATATATTAGAGAAGAAGGATAGACTGGAAATAGGGTGAAGACAGGGGAGAGTTTACATACACCAGTGTATTTAGGACCAAAGGGAAAAGGAAGCCAGGAAAACAGTTAGAAATATGAGTGGAGATTGTAGGTGAGATTCTTAAATGTTAAACTTTCCTTTGTTCCTCCATTTCTGACTCCAGCAGTCAAGACCCCAGTTCAGGCATTGTGTTACAGCAGAATCATGCCATGTAGTTCAGTGCGGGCAGCAGGGATGGGATTTGACTGAACCAGTCACCTTAAGTGCCTTTTATAATCAACATAGAGGAAGAGACACTTCTAGTTATGATTCATCTCATCCCCAAAGAGATATCTAAAAGAAGTCAGATGAGTCATGCCCCAGAAATGCTTAATTCTCGCCATAGACTTTGATGGGAGCTGTGGAGAGTTACCTTAGAGTTAGTTAACTACATTTTTGAGGTCTAAAATTAGGTGAGCTGAATCTTGTCAGATGTGTTTGTACTGCTACCTATTCATTGTGAGGAGAAATGACATGAGAGAAGGGCATGAAAGACTAAAATATCTAATTTTGCTAGGAGTCGCACTCCTTTAACCAGTGTATTAAGAATATTGGCTTTGTCTAGAGTTTTTATGAATAAAGAAATGGTTATTCTCTGGCAAATATAACTTTTTCACTATTAATGAAGGGAGTGCAACTTGCTCTTGGTGGTTAGTTATCATGCTACAGCATTCACTCTTGGGTCAGAAGTCTTGCAACAGGCAGCTATCTTAGTAATAGCTAACAGCTATTACATCACACTTGAGAGGAGCCTGAACATAAAATAAAACATAACTGTTTTAAGAGCCCTTTTGGCAATATAGTATACATATGTAATGAAAGCACAAGGTAAATGGGCCACTGTTTGGTTCTGCTGAAAAAAAAATCAGAATGAGAAATAAGGTCAGGGTGTGTAAAAAGTGTTCTTTTCTAACTAGAGATGTGATAAAAAAAAAAAAACACAGCAAACAGAAAAAAACAGAACACTTAAGAAATTAAGTTAAAGCAAAAGAAGACACTGTAAATTCAAACAGTACTTGGAAAGGCTTTCTTTTTGTGATCATAGATGGAAAACAAATTCTTCATTGTCGATATCGTGGGTCTAATATCTTCATCTTTCGTAAGAAGAATAAAAAAAAAAAAAGAGGCTGTTACACAATTGCGTGATCATATGGCAAATCTCAAGCATCCCTATAAAACTAATTTGTGTGTCATCATTCATAAAAATTGTAGCCTGCCTCAATAAAGTGAATAGCCAACAGACACAGCTGAATTAACAGAAAGCTTTGCTGTCTCGAAAATGCTGTAGGAAAAGGTTCTAACATGTTTTTTACTTTCTAATGCCGTTTTAGGGATACAAATGGGAGAGGTTTTTTTCAAAAGTGGAAGTCTTTTGTTTTGAATGAGTAGAAAGTTCATCATTTGACTACTGTTACATAAAGTTATGAAGACTTTCTCTGTTATTAATGAAAATAGAAAATAATCATATGTATGCATCTGATAGGAGCTGGGCCAGAGTATGATTGTACCTGAAAAATATTAGAGCATTCCAGAATATGGTGGAAAACGGAGTGAATCCTGTTTGCTGTTGTTGTTGTTGTTTGTTTTTGGTTTTGTTTTTTTCCCAGCAATTCTGGAGGGTGCGTGATCCAAGGATCCTCAAGGGTGGTGATCAGTTCAGGACTGACCATATGCATAAGGATTTGCATAACTTGTGACACTGATTGTCACAGCAGAATTTGTAGTATCAAACTGCTGTGCTACGGATGGACAGCAAGTTGGTGGAGGCACCTTCCATCTAGTGATGACTAGACGGTTCCTGCCCACAATGCAGCAAGGGCAATTGTCATCCTGCTCCTTGAGACCTTGTAACACACAGCCAGCAAGGTTGCCTTCTGCAATCAGAAATTACCAGCCTACAACCTGTCACTGTTGTCTGGAGGACTGCATGGTCCTATCAATGGTTGTTCAAGATACGTACAAAAAATTGATCACAACACTCCAGGTCTGAGCCAAGGGCGCTGTTACCTATCCCCCATCTTGGTGTGCTTAGCTGAACCAAACCAATGCTCTCAGCTGTATTGCCCTTGAGTTGAACCATAATGCTGCCATTGTACCTCTCCCTTTACTTGAAGCTATTTGGAGAGTTGAATATTGAGATGTGTCTGAGACTGCCCTGTGAGTGCAGCAGCGGCACTGAAACGAAAGCAACTCGAAAGTTCTGGCTTCAGATCTCTCATGTGGCACTGCAGACCTTTCTTGTAGCTCTTTTTCATTTGTTGCAGGCTTAAGTATCAACATAAAATCATTTTATAGCTACTGTTCAAGATTTACTGACATATTCTTAGTTACACTTGAGAGACTTCTTTATGCCTTGGTGAACAATGCAGTTCCCAAACAAGTCACTATATGCACTTTTTTACACATGGGCTAGAAGATAGATAGAAATGTCAGCTATGAATCAGCTATTATAACTAGAACTGTTTTTCTGTTCTGTAAACAGTAGCAGTGGCTACATTCCTGACCTCAGTAGGAGTTACGCAGAGCAGCGCTATGACTTGTCAATATTTCCTATTTTAACTTAAATATTGAGAAATCCAGCTAAATACTCCTTTTCATTCCTTCACTTACAACAAGGTCCTTATCCTGCAAGTTCTGAAGCTGTCCCTAGATTTATTATCACTTTTGCATTTTTTTAGTATCTGCATTATTTTACCGCTCTCCGCACCATGGTTTTACTGAGGCACAAGCACAAAACTAATTCACCTACTTTATTTCCAGTGAAAGCTGAACTTAGAGTGCCACCCAAGCAGAAGGGAGTTTGGAGTCCAAGAGTTTACAAATGTCTCTGTCATTGTGACTGGAGCTGCACAGCCAGAATCCATCTGTCAGGGACAGGCAAAGCACATCAGGATCCTTAAGACTGCCTCACTGTGTTGCTTTGGTAAAAAATGTTCCTGGTGCCGCAGTGACACTTCAGGAAACCTCATACTGGAGATTACTGCCAGCAAAAACAAACTAGTGGTTCTTCAGGCACAGTTTCATGTTTTGCTTTGTTTTTCTTTTCCTCACATGAATATATATGTTTTCCACTTAAATTACATCTCAATCCAGGATGTGGTTCATTTGCATGAACATCTTTTTGACATTTAAAATGTCCAAAGGCATCCAACACAGCTCTTTGCATGTGGCTGACGGTCCTGCACCTTCTGCAGGTGAAAGCCAAGAAGGATGCCCTATGGATAGGACATCAATCTCACATATCAGTGGACAGCTGTGCTTATGCAATTTAAACAACTCCTCCAACATAAGTAGGGTTGGATTCAACTCCACGGTTCAGACTGATAAATTTAGGCCTTTTAACGTAAATGTATTACTCAGTCATTTAGCTATAGATAGATAGTGTTATTTGTGAAATCTTGGACACCCACCTCCCCTCTAGCTGTCTTTACAAAACAGTGCCTGTTCTATAGTACGTGCCAACCACATGTGAATATTTCACATGTTTAAAATATCAGTAGATGCCTATTGTTAGGGAACTGAACCACACCATACGTGCCAGCAAAACACTTATGTGTCCAGACTCCCATTACAGTCATAGAGATCTGGTCAGTGGAGTGTAGAGAATAATTCAGCCACTCTGCAGTAAATAGTGCCCAAGTCACTCTCCAATTACTGTAGCAGCCAAACTTCCAATGACTATAGCATCTAATCACCTATGTATGGACATCTAAATTTAAATATCCTATTTTGGCAGCTGGATCCCGCTCTAGTTTAAACTTTGGAAAATGTTTTTGGGTGGAAATAAAGATGGGTTCTCTGATTCTGTCCAACAGCTCAAAATGCTTTAGGAATTGAAAGAGGAAAAAAATGTCTATATATGTATGCTGGTAGTTAAGTTCTCAGATTGCATGAGCATCAATCATACTTGACAAAAATATTTCAAATTTTGATGTTTCATCATCACAGAAAGCTTCATTTTGGAGAGAAACAACAGCGCCCAAAATGGAATGAATGTATATAATCCATTGTTCCATCTTCTGAACATAACATTGTATTTAAAGAATCATTTAGACACTATAATCAATGTAGATAAACAAGAATTTACAGATGGAGTACCTCACTTATGAGTGATTTTCAGAAGGGTATATCTCTAAACAAGGAGGTAATCATCTGTGTGCACTTTTAAGCAGATAAAATCTGGTGACATGAGATAAATACAAACTTACTGATTCAATCTCCTTACTGAAGGTGAGATTTAAAACTGAGCTTAAGTGCCATTCCTCTGTTACCTGAGATAATTGTTAGCAACACAGTCTGGTTACTGTAATAAGAGTCAGCAAATAGATTTCCATTTTCCATACTTGTCAAAAGTAGCTAATGCCCACAAGGTCCTGGCTCAGTAAGCTCAGAGAAACATTTGGGTTAAGAAATAGAAGAAACAAAATTGCAAAGTACAGGAGATAAATCTCTGCAAATGTTGCTAAGGTCTGAAGTGACTAAGAGAAGTTAAATAACAGGAAGATGTTATAAATCTTCCACTGCTTCAGCTAAACTAATCATCTGTACACATTAATGCGGCATTTAATAAATGGTGCCCTGGGAAAAGTAAAAAATCTACTTGCTGGTGAATGCTCTGCCAACAGCACAGTGAAGCCAAAATTACAGTGGCCTTTTAGCACAGTTAACAAAAAAATCAATAGCTTTTTATTTTTATTAAATTACTATCAGTGGAGAGAATGACTGAAGTATGTTTTCCATTTACCCCATAGAATCATATCTGCAAGGATCTTGCAAATAATTGGATACAGAACCCTTCTAACAACACGGCTCAGATATCTTTATTGTTAGAAGGGATGCTTAATACAATGTTTTCCAGTGGTCCTTCAACAAGGAGAAAAAAAAATCTGAGGACTAAATAATTGACTGCTGCTTCAAAGAATTAATAAAACACACTGCATGTAGAGAGCAGTTATTGCTCTGAATGAACTGTGCTCAGTGGCTTTGTTCTCCTAGAAAACCTATCAGAATTTCTATTACTAAACAAAGTGCACACAGCCTCCACAGGGGAAGCAGAGAGGAGAGGAGAGATGTCATGATAATGAATATAAAACATGTTTTATTTCAAATGCTACTCTCTTGAAGTACAGATAACCAGGCATCATTAAACATACCCTGAAGTAGCATAGACCAAGGTGATGTACATTTCCATTTTTAACAAAGATATCCATTTCTTCCATTTGTTCTGCATCATACACTCATTTCCCCCACTCTTTTCCTTGTCCTCTTTACATTTGTCTGCAATGCACTGCTCAGCGGGGTGTGACAGGGTGAAGGGCTGTTGCAGAAAGAAACCCAGATGCCCATCAGGCTAACTATGATAAAGGAAACTCTCTTCGAAACACAGATAGAAAATTTCAGTGATTTTCAACCTGAAGGGAAAGTGTGCAGCCCTACACGTTTTCCAGAAGAGGTATTACTCCTCATGTTTGTGTTTCACCTTCCTTCGCGATTTCTCACTCGCCTCCAGGGATCCGTGGAACACAGGCTGAAAAATTACTGCCTTCTACAAAGCTCGTATGAGACCTGTTTCTACCCTAAGTACAGGGGAGGTCACTGGAACAGGAAGGCTGCCCACTTGTCATGCATACTAACCATCCCGCATCGGTACAAGGGGCAGTACCAGCAGTGCCCAGGCTCTTTGTATTCTGAGTTAGCCTCACTCCAAACACGTGTGATGGTGATTGTGTGTGCAAGGCAAAGCAGCCGACACGGGTACCCCACACAAAGGTAGCCACAGTGAATTGGAGCACACAGGAATTAAGGGATCTTTACCTCCCTCCCTCAAAAACAAAATGAGGAAGAGCATAGAAGGAAGGTGAGCAAAAACAACCAGGAGAGAGGCAATTATGGAAAAAAATAACCTCAGGACAGCTCTTTCTCAGCCATAATGCTGCCCTGAATATAAAGTTCCTTTATTTGTCGTATTTTTCAAGTATCTCAAAAAGTCTTGTAGCTGTGCAAAAATAAAAATAAAATAAAATAAAATAAAATAAAATAAAATAAAATAAAATAAAATAAAATAAAATAAAATAAAATAGGTGAGATGATTTCATTAGGAATAAGAACATACTTTTTTCAATTATGTTCAGAAAAGAAGAAATAACTTTTTAATAATCTTTAGGTACTCTACCCTAAATATCCCTTTTCATTCACAGTGTCATACAATTAGATTGTGCAAAGCAATCACAGACAGTTCACAAGACATGTAAACAAAAAAAAAAAAAAAGAAAGAAAAGAGAGAGCCTGTACAGATGCATGATTAACCTAACTCTGTCTTGTCTCCTACAGTGATCATAGCAAATGCCTATGGGAGAGTAAGAACAGGTCGAGCACGTATCGTAATTCCTCCAAAACTCCCAACTCAAAACTATTTCCAGCTCAGGAAAGTGTATTGTTTCTATGCACACATAAATCTTCGATTACTTTCAAGCACATGTAAACTGCTTGAACAGATAGCAGCCCTTGGCAAGGAATCCTGCAAGCCTACTGTCTGTTGCCCCAAAGTGACCTCATTTGATTTATTTTGAGCAATCCTTCTCCTACATCGATTTGACCCCCACCCCTTCCTGCTCCATTTTTCCAGAAGGCACATGGCAGTCATGATTTTATAGACCCCTATCACAACATTGACAGACAGAAGGGTTAAGGTTGGAAGAGATCTCTGGAGATCATCTAGTCCAGCCCCCCTGCTCCAGCAGGGACACCCAGAGCATGGGGCACGGGGTGGCAGCCAGGCGGGTTTGGAAGATCTCCAGAGCAGGAGCCTGCACAGCCTCTCTGGGCAGCCTGTTCCAGTGCTCTGTCACCTTCACAGTGAAGAAATTTTTATGCATATTCAGATGGTAATTCCTCTGTTTCCATTTGTACCCATCACCTCTTGTCTGTTTGTGCATATTACCTCTTGTTCTATCACTGGCCACCACTGAAAAGAGTCTGGCCTCATCCTCTTTACACCCTCCCTCAAGGTGTTTATACACACTGATAACATCCCTCTCAGTCTTCTCTTCTCCAAGTGCAGCTCTCTCAGCCTCTCCTTATATGAGGGAAGCTCCTGTCTCCTGATCATCTTTGTACCTCTATACCGATTGGGCTCATCTCAAGTAGCATCATGTCCCTCTGGTACTGCGGAGCCTAGAACCGGTCCCAGTACTCCAAAGGTGGCCCCACCAGGGCTGAGTAGTGGGGGAGGTTCACGTCCCTCAACCTGCAGGCAACATTCTTCCTTCCTCAGTTATCTTCTTCTGCACGCTGAATAGACTTTGTTTACAACTAAGTCAATGTTTATGTGAAAGTCATTCCATAATTTTGACCAGAATTCTTGCTGTTCTCTAAATCTTATCCTGTTGTATGATATTTTTTGAAGTGAAGGGACCAGAACGACATATAGTAGTCAAGAAGCAAGCAAATCTCACATTTAGAAGGTGATATAATGATGCTTTGTTTTATCAACTATTTCTTTCCCAAGAATCCTGCCCTTTTGGCTCCTCATTTTGACCACTATTAAGTGCTGATCTGATATTTTGTCAGAGCTGTCACAGATTTACGATCTGAGCCCAGAGTGATAACCATTTTCTCAAAGCTCATCTTCTGCATGCATATATATGCACATATATATGTATATATATGTAAGGTTAGGGAGGGCTCCTCAAATGCACTTCATATTCATTTGCATCTATTTTTACCTAGATAAAGTATCCTATTCTCTATTGACCAGTATCACTGGACATTTTGATACACATGCAAATGTAAAGAGAACAGAAAATGAAAACTTTGCCTTGAATTATTTGTCCTACTTATTACTGCTTTTTGTGGCACCTAGGAAAGTTTCATGCTATTTCTGTATGAAACAGAAACTTCAGTGGGAATCAGTACTGAAAAATATGAAATATTATAGGCTTGGTTATGCTAACTACTCAGGAATATATTAGGGTGGTAATAATGTTTCAGAATGTTATGAAAAAAATTAATGACTTGAAAAAAATCATGGAATGCTGATAATTTTAAAAACAGAGTGCTACATCCATCAGATGCATTTTCATTAAACATTGGGTCTATTTTTCTCTGTGATGTGGCAACCTTATGGCAATAAGAAAATCATACTATTCATATTAAAACAATTAATCATATTTGTGCCAGTATTCCCTAAAATTTCCAATATTAAGTAAGGTCATGGAAAAGCACTTACATTTTGTTTTCTTTGTGCTTTTTTTTTTTTTTGAATTTCTTAATACATTAATGCATAAGTTTGTTTTTTCCCACTCCCATCTTCACTCTCCCACAGCAAATAGAATGCTATTCACTGTATCCAAAAATCAAAGCATTCAAACACTACAAGTTAGATTGTATACAACATAAATGAAAAGCAATTTATAGAAAACAAAGCAATCCCTAGTCACACAATAATTTGTTTAATGAGAATAATAAAAGTCAGCGCAGCAATGTATCATAATCTACAGCATGATTTAATCTTGTAACACAAAGCTTTTCGAGGTAGCCAAAAAAAAAAAATAATTGCCCCCCCACCAACAAAGCCAGTCTTAGACATCTTTTTCTATAGACAGAAAATCATCTAAATCATTTCCACAGACATATTTTAAACTTGTGTTATCATGCAAGCTTAGCAACCACCACTTGTATTAAAACATGAACAAACCCAAGGAGTAAGAATAAGATGCTTCATGAAGAAAATGAAGGCAAACTGGCATTTCCCTAATGCATAATTTTTGTATAAGGGTTTTTCACTTCATTTCAGTTTCTATGGTCACTGCTTATGTCTCTTCGGAGAGGTCTGGGCCCTCTACGTGGGTCTGAAGGCATAAGGAAGAGGATGAAGAATGTAGAGGAAGATAGGATATGCAGAGCTGTATGGATGGGAAAAATCTGCAAGCACCAAAAAGAAAAGCAATACTTAACAACAGTGTGCAGGCCACAGTGGTGCACAGGGGTCCTGCAGTGTCTCCTCCAACACAGTGGGGAAGCTGCATTTTGGATCTAGCCCTTGCCCAGGGTGACCTTGCACCACACAGCCTCCTCTGTGCACCCTGGCCCCGTTCAGCATCCCAGGCTCCTTGGCCTGACCTTTTCACCGTGGGCTCTTGGGGCTGTCAAGAGGCTGTAGCTGATCATGTGGGGCTGGAGGTCAGGCAAGGTGTGCAAGGAATAAAAGGAGCTGGACCTCACTAAGGCAGAGAGCTGGGTTGAGATGGCCATTGTTAGTCTGTTTTGCAACCCAGTTTAGTGAATCAGTGATTAAAATCCTCTGCCCGTGCTTGCTGAAAACAGTATAATCTGTTTTATAACACAGCTTGATATTTATGAAATTTCTTCCTCTAAAGGAAATAATAGCAGGTGCCACATTAACATTTGTGAGGGGAATAATAACTGGAAAAGACAAGTTTTCATAGAAAGTAAAGGAAACCATTCTCTTGAAGAATCCAGGTCATCATTTGGTTACTAGATTACATTAAAGCACACACAGTTAAAGTGAGAATTTAAAAAAAATACAGAATTCAAGACTTACTGGGATAGCTTGCCACAATTTTTCACTTGAATAGAAGATGTTAAACCAAGAAGACCCTCTGCACTACTCTGTCTTGATATGTCCCCCACCCATTCATTCAGCTTTGTTACTTTGTCCACTTGTTTCAGAACAAGTTTCTTCTCCTGCAAAACTTGGCCTCAAATCTGACAAGTCATGGAACAATTTCCAGCAACAATGGACACGATATGCAAAGGAACACAAGCTGCAAAAACAAAAATGTGACATGAGAAAGAAGGAAAAGAAAAAAAAAAATTGCAGGAGTCCCCAGGTTGTTGTTTCATTCAACAGTGCGCTGTTCGTCTTCAGTGATATTTAAGCCAACAGCTCCCACCTCACCACTGAGCTGGGCTCAGCGCACTCTTGGGCACACGCGGCTGGTTCCTTTGCATCACCCAGCTGAGGAGAACGTGTTAAACTGCAGAAGCTAAGACATGCACCTGCACACGGAAAAATCCGGGCAGTATATAAGAATTATTACATTAAGATATTATATTATATTTTTATAAGAATTTATAAGTAGATGTTGCCTGAGACATGCTAAAGAATTGGAGAGACAAATACCCCTCTGAGGTAGCATATATTTATTTGGATACAAGGACAGAAAAAAATGGTCAAAATGTGTGGTGAAGCACCAGATCAGGTTGCTCTGAGAGGCTGTGAGATCACCCTGGGGGAGTGTCCAAAGCCAGTTGAACAAGGCCCCGCACAGGCTGTTCTAGTGCTGAATGTGGCCCTGCTCTGAGCAGAGGGCTGGGCCAGATGGGATCCAGAGGTCCCTCCACCACAAATTATTCTCTTACTCAACCTGCACATGGGAATGGTCTAGCACGGCTCTATACGACCTCCCTACCAGGAGGAGGAGGAGTGAAATCAAATCATCTCAGTTTTCACCCCAACATGTCCCTGACATAGTGTTGGACTGTTACAACCAGAAGGGCTGTAATGGGCAAGGATAACTACAAAGCAGGAACTCTTCCTATGGATAGTGCCCTCTTTGGCTATACAATTGCAGAAAACAATGAATAGGTCTCAGTACTTCACTAGCAAAAGCAAAAACAAAACCAAATGACAACAACAACAAAAAAAAGTTATGATACAGTAGGATGCCATCAGAATAGAGAAACATAATTTTACTGACTCTTACATGTAACAGGATAATATTTTACTAGTTCATCCACTCATCTCATGAAGCTGTCTTTGTGCTGTCTTGCTGTCTTGCAAAAGAGATTTTTAATCCTCTCACAGGTACCTCTCCTGCCTGGCAAGCAAAGACAACATCCTGTCCTGCGGAGAGAAGAGAGATCCCAGAGCGCTGGATCAGGAAACAGTAGCCATTCCGGCTGAGGAGCAGAAAGGTTTATGCGGTATCCTGCAGATGGGATCTGTGAACAACTGATTTGCAGGCAAAGAAAAAGATTACAAAACAGATCTGGATCAGATGAAAACAAGCAAGCAAATTCAGATTCTTGCCAAAACAAACAATGTGAAAAATTCTTTTCATGTCTAATGACACATTCCATTAAATCTCAAAGATAAATGTTTTGTTTTCAAGCCACTGTTTAGAAAATGAAAGAAAGAAAGGGCTAGATTTACAAAACCGCCCCTGCCTCATTCTTCTCTAGCCCTGTCCCAGGATTTTCTCCAAAATACCTCAGTTCTGAATCCCTCCTTCACCAGGAACTTTCATTCAAATCCCTTCTCTGCAGGAGTGGTTTTGATTTTATTTTGCATAACAGTGACAGAACACCTAATAAGGGAGGGTCTTGCTCTGAGTCTCCCTTTTTAAGACTCTTTTATCTTGCATTAAATAATTAAAGGTCCAGTGCAGCTGCACTTGACACCTCCAAGTGAGTGTCTAGCCCACTAGGTTACACAGACATTCACCTTCATGCCCAGTTTTGAGCAAACTGCTTGTTTATTTTACCTTCTGACCTTCTGCACCAATGCCCTTTTAGGAGAAAAGAGCAAAAAGCACCATATTCTTTTGTCTGAGTGATCCAAGTAGATCACCCACTTCTGCAGAAATTTTGTTTTCTCATAACTCAAAAAAATTACAAAATGACAATTTGTGTGACATTCTGCATGAAATAAGAACAGAAGTCCTTACCTTCTACAGTGTTGCTAAAGCTACTCTTTTGCCCCACCGTTACGTGTTTATGCTCTGTTATGAAATCATTTGAGTCCATGGCTTAGAGAAGTAAGTCAAGAGGGAATAAGGGCCCTTGAATTTTCTATGAGGGTCTTGGTTCTTTCAGCCAGCTACTAACTGGAAGAAAGCATTTTCCTTGTCAGTAACTTTCCTCGGGTAACCTGTGGATAACCTTTACAGTTCACATCAGTGAATCTAAGCATCCTTTTTTCTTCTCTTTTTTCCTTTTCTTTTCCCATTACAGCCTCAGATTTTTTCATCTACATTACAAAGCATACAGGCATTTTTGGTTTCTCAGTTCTTAAAGGCTCTGCGTCATGTGAGTGTAATGTACCATAGAGCATCACCAAAAATATAGAAACAAGAAACTCCTTTTGAAGTGCATTTTTAAAAGCACAGCTTTGAAGGAAATTAAGTCCATGAAAAACATGAGAGGTAATTGAATAGCAATGATTGCAGCATACTCACTCACTACAAGAGAGCACACTCACAACAAGTCAAGAAATTCCCCCAATCTGCCAGTACTATCCAGTAATTAAAAATATCAATCACTTCTCTATCCCTTTGTGATGCAGGTTAAAACTTCAGATACCTACATTCCTAGGGGTATAAACTATAAATACCCATGGTAATTGTGTCTTGTTTGAGTTTCCATGGAAACAGTGTTTATGGCATTGCCGTGTTATCGGGAAAAAATGAGTTATAAATAATAAAGAGGATAATGTTGTTTCCCTTGGTCTGCTGAACTGCTTCAGGCGTTGAGACAGATGAATTGGAGAGAAATGGGAGACAGCAGCTGTAACACCAATGGTTATTATCATCTGTGCTTTATTACTGGAAAGCCCACATTACTGTTAAAGCTTCATAATGTGCTGGTGCCAAATTACCTTTTATTAACTATTGTAACCACTAAAGATCTAACTTCTTTAGAAATAATTGGCTATGCTATTTTCACTCCACTAATTTGCAGAATTCTAACTCATCTTTTCAAAATGATTCAATCTCAGTTGGCATTTTGCTCATCTATTCTTTTATATTTTAACCAGGAATAAATTCTTGTTTGTTTATACCTCCTATTCTGTATTCCCACAGGCACTGCAGAATCCCTCTCTTACAGCTACTTCATTTCTGTTGATAAGCAAAACTTTTTATAATACATATTTCCCCTAGGTAGGCAACTCTCTGCTATAACATAAATGGGTCACTTTGTAGAGGCAATGCCTTTTATCTGTTTCTGTAGTGTTTAGGAAAAACAAGCAATCCTAATCTATTGCACACTCAAATCTCTGTACGTAATTGACCTGATGGTCAGCACCTCGCTGTGGTCTGTCAGCAATTTCTGAGCTAGGGAGCTTTGAGAACTAGTTCCATATAAATTGATCTTTTGGAAATGTTCTGTATTGTCAAGCCCTGCTAAAGCCATGGGTAACTGAAAGCATGCCACGTCACATAGGAGCCCTTCAGCACTCACGCTCTCATGGGGGATTTATTCCATTAAAGGAAGAGATAGGCATCCATGTCATAAATAAATTCGTTTTCATCTAGCCCAGGGAAAGTCTAGGAGTTTCATCCTGTAGGATCCAATCCAGACAAAATACATGGTAAGAAACTGAGTGTATCTCTACTTCCCCACTGCTTTAATATCTAATCATAATTTTATTACCATACCCATATTATGAGCACTTTCACCAGCTGAGAAAACCCCTGGCCTCCTGTATTTTTGAAAAGGGTTTTTTGCACCATTACCACATTTCCTACAAGGATTTCTTAATGGCTGGTTTTAATCATTGCTGTGAATTAGGTCTCTTAACACTATCCCACACAGGATAAAATGCTTCAGTATTTTTCAGATCCAGGAGACAATTGCAACTCAGTCTGCTTCTCGAACATTCACCCCCGCAGTTAGGGTGAATGCAATTAGTCTTTAATGAAGTCCCTGTGTCCACATAAACAGCTTTGTGCTCCATGTTTGGATCGCATTCGGATCTTTGAAATTCAGAACCCTAGCCATGACAAAAACGCCTGCCTACACAGACAATTGTTACTTCATATTTGTGATTTTTTTCCTCTTCTCCCTTTCATAAATCTTGTTGCCAAACCGGGCACCAAAACAAAAGACTTTGTTTTTTTAAAAAAATTGTCATCTATATGTACTCTCAAACTCTGGATCTATGCAATACAGTATCTAAGAGCTCTACCTGTTCATTACAGTTTGTGTAACAAAAATCTTTATTTTGATTCAGTTTTTTGTTTGTTTGTTTGTTTGTTTGTTTGTTTACATGAAGAATATTGACGCAGGCTTATATGCATAAAGGTTTATTTGCAAGGTCCATAGCTGATGGCTATAGACATTAATTCTAGCAGTTAAAGTTACTTTCTGCAGTGGAGGGAAAAAGAGAGATTCTCACTTCAGCAGCACTCACATCCTATGAGCAATTAACATCAGAAACATAACAATGTTTCAGGATCTGCAGGTGTGAGACCATGAGAACACGAGCACAAGAACAACACAGCAAAATCCCGGCCGCAGCAGCCCGGGTGACAGACTGGGGAGCGGCGAGCGAAGGGCAGCCAGCGGGGCCGCTGGGCAAGGGCTGCAGAGCTGCGAAGGGAAAGCCACCAGAACGGCCCACGTTGAAGCGCTTGGGGCTGAGCAGCAGTTTTAAACGTTCCAGAAAAAAAATACGTAGACAAATGCTCAGAAAGGGATTCATTTCCAGAAATCCTCTGTAGTGTCAGGTGGACCCAGCTGTGGCAATGCTGTCGGAAGTGAGTCTGCTTTATGTGCATCACTATCAGGGGCCACTGTTACCTAACCTGTGAACTCCCGAGTAGCTTTTCTGATGGCTGATGGAGTCTGTGGGTACTACTGATGCCAGATCTGTATCAAGTTATAGTGATTTATTTGGATTACAGAGGCATGTAGGGTGTCCTTAACAGGATCAGAACTCCTTATTGGTAAGTACTGAACAAAGCTGTAAGATGAAAACTTATCAGACATAGACATAGAGGATAAACCATAAATTTCATTCTACAGCTGAGTAATTGAAGTAGAGGAGATTCAGAACTGGAAGTTATTAGCAAATATATGTGGTAGTTCCTTACCATATCAATGATTAGATGCAATTTCCTAACTTGCATCTGGAAATACTTGCATACACATGCATGCCTTCCTGAACTGAAGAAATGTATGCACTTCATATATTTTCAGAGCTAGTCCAGAAGCTTATGTTTGAAATGTTGACACCATGAAGGTGAGAAAAAGATTTATGAACTGCCCGGCATTAATTTAGCAGACTACAATGATCACAGGTTTTTCTAACAGCTCACTGAAAGCAATGGATTATTGCAATTCTTCTTTTGCCTTTAGCAATACCCCAGGAACAGCAGACTGCAAGATTTCTGTCTTTGTGATGTGGTGATTCCATTTCATTGCTCACAGTAAATTAAAAATATTTTTATGAATGTTATTTAAAAGAGAAAATCAATAGTTATTCAGACTCTTGGCCTCTTCAGTGAATTGCCAGGATTATTTTGGAGGATTATTACCTTGGCAGGAGTGCTTAACAAATCTAACAAAAATATGCACAAAGTTTTATCATCACAATTAATTTTTTTTAAAACAGATGCCAGATTTATACACTTATAACCTTATCCTAATGCCTAACTTTGCTAACAAAAGCACTGCATATCCCACAGCTTCTGCAGGAGAAAAAAGAAGACAATAAGGTTTATTTTTGTTGTGGCTTGTTTTTGTTTGTTTGTTTGCTTGTTTTTTAGTCAAAGCAGCTCACTATATGGCATGCCTCCATATGGATTTAGGAGCTGAAAGAGATTAGGAAGAAAAGTCAGACTGGTTTCATCAACAAGGTAAACATATTTCTGCCATTTGCAAATAGAGGGTTCTAGCTACCCCTCTTAACACCCAGTGAGCAAAACTGGACAGCTACCTTGTTTGGCAGCTCTTGAGATACATGTCCTTTAAAGCAAAAAAATAAAAAAGAAGAGTGGTAGATGATAGACACTTCCCAAGGGCCTAGAAGGAGCTTTCTACTCCTTTGCCGTCTCTTTTATATCAGTATTTTTGTTAAATCAACGGCCCCAACATATGATGCAGAGCCCATAGGTTGAGAAGCAAATAGTTTATAATGTTATCAGATTAAAAGTACACTAGTATGTCTTTTAGATAGATGGCAAAAGTCTTTCCTGCAACAAATAACACTCATTTTTGCATGGACTTTTACTTACTAAAGATCATAGAATTTTAAGGGCATAGGCATCAAATTATCAAATCATTTTAAGGGCATCAAATTCCTAAATCATTTTAAGTCAGGCTTTTTTTTTTTTTTTTCAAATAAAGCACACAAATACTCCTAGAACAAGAGCTACTTTCTATTTTTGAGCCCAATACACTTCCTTTCAATAATGAGGAAAAACAACTAAGGTCATAAGCACACAACATCTGAGACCACCCCCGGCTAGTTACCAAAAGACTGGAAGCTTAGAGTTTCCCCTCTTCCTCCAACAGTAGAGGGAATATACGCTTATCTAGGCTGTTAGTGGTACCTTGGAGCCCTCTAGCTCGCACTTCTTTAGTGCTACTCGCAGTTCTCTAATGCTATATTGTGATCCATTACATCACTGCTAATCGTGTTTGGAAGCATTGATTTTAGGAAGAAGATGGAGCACACGACATTATAAAGCCTTTGAACCTCAGCAAAACATACACTGGAAGGGAAATAAAGCCTGGCTTGAACTTATGTGTCACAGGGAAAGGAAAAATGCTTGTTAATTATAGAAGAAGAAAACCGCTGTGGGAGCCGGGGACACAAATTCCCAACTCCAAAGAATTCCCTAACCCGTCTTTGTGTTAAATGAGCTACCCCACCCAGGGGAAAGGAGCCCAGCCCACAACACAGTGCCACTCGGAGCCACAGGAATGAGGAGCGGCGGCTGGTGTGGTAGGGAGGGAAGGTGTAAGCTGCGCTCCCACAGCCTGCCCTCCGCTACTGCCCTTCGCACCGCCTGCAGCAAGGAAACCCTCACGGCTCTATGGAGCAGCTTGTCTGATAGCTGCTGAAATGCTGTGTACAGACAGTCTGTAACGCTGTGTTAGAGCTATTAGAGAGAGAGGCTACACTGCGCCTCGTTGCTCGTAGCTGGAGTGCAGGTAGCAGCCTGCTCTGACCAGCTGTCTTCTGCACAGTGGAGGTAAACTAAGATTAGAAAAAAAAACTATTAGGCTTTGAATGTGTGAGGAACAAATACTGCCCCGGTATTTCTAGAAAAAATAATAATAAAAAAGAAATCCACCTCTGTGGCAAATTATTCCATGTTGTTATATATGCTAGGAGAAAATATGGGGATTTTATAAGCCTGGTGGAGCTTTAGGGCTAGATGCACAGATGTCTTTGTATAGCAATTTGTTTTTTTTAAGTTGAGTTATTTCTAAAGGTTTATAGTGCATAAGATTAGTGCAGCTAAAGAGAGCAAAGCCTTGCTGCATCTCTACAAGACTCTTCATGATATTTGGGCTGAACAGGGCTGAGTTTGAGGAACTAGATGAATAAAACCCATTGCATCGTCTCACAGTGAGTCTGGTGGGACTGAACAGGCTCAAGCCACATTGCATTAGCTGGTGACAACACTGGAAAAGCTGGAGGAGAGAAATTCACTAGTTTTAGCTCAGATGACCAGAATGAGACAGACAGGGAAGCTGAGTTTAAATATTAAGAGGTGTATTCCCCACTTCCTGTTTTTTATAAACCAAAAAACATCTTTATTCCCACTGGTTAAAAAAAGGAAGTGGAGAATAGGTCATGAGAGAGAGCCAAAGAAAAGAATGAGAGAAATAAATAAAGGTCAATCATAAAGTAAAAAGTTTTCAGGGGCTTACAAAAACGGGGTGGATACAAAGAAGGTTACTCGCAGCTCAACTAACAAATGATATCTTGGAAAAGAAATCTGACAGGAGTGGAAAGAATACAAATCAAAATGCAAGGTCCATATTAATAATTCATTTCTTTGCCCTGTGTTTTGTTTTCAGCATTTCAACTCCTTTTTTAACCTTTGCTTTGATAGAATAAAGCAACTTAATTTCTTTTATCTGCAGGTCCCATTTACTAAAGGAGATGACACTGAACAACGCTGTTCTGAGCAGCAAGGTGAGCACAGTGTATAGGCAAAATCACTCAGGGCTTTGCATCCAGAAAGCACTGGGGGAGCCTAGAAAATTGGGGCACGTGTTTCATGCTCCTCTGCAAAGGCATGTTTGGGTCTGGGAAAACTGGCATTCATGCTGTCAAGCAAATTCTGGTTTTGGCAACTGACAGACTTGGAAAGCTGCAGGTCTATGAATCCCCAAATTAAACACTCTGAAGACCCATCAGCAACAGAATACATTTTTCTGAGTTGAAACCAGATGTAATTGGGCATAGTCTATCTAATTGCAAGTTGAAGGAAGGAAGGAAGGAAGGAAGGAAGGAAGGAAGGAAGGAAGGAAGGAA
>VZSV01000020.1:2775966-2788066 GCA_013398735.1 Nothocercus julius | reverse complement strand
GGAAGGAAGGAAGGAAGGAAGGAAGGAAGGAAGGAAGGAAGGAAGGAAGGAAGGAAGGAAGGAAGGAAGGAAGGAAGGAAGCCACATATCACTCATCTTTGTTTACAGCCACCGCCAATATTGTATGTAGGTATCTTTCAGCAAGAGGTACATACCTTCATGTCACCATTACTTCTCATGTAAACATAAGTCTGGATGGGATTGGTTCCCTTGCAAAGGTCAAGGATAAAATGACAAGTGAGCACATGTTAAGAATACAAAGAAAATAATACAGTTTTTAACACAAAATGCTACATAAATAAAGGATATGAAGTAAAAAACGTTTTAGTAGTTTGTTCTATTAATATTAAAAAGAAGCTTCTATTGACATTGTCACTTTTTCAGTGTAGTGTATCTTAACTATCCACTAAGATCTCCAGATGAGCCTGATACATTTAGAATATGAGAATGAACAAGACAAAATGGAAAAACGTTACTGTAAATGTATTGGCTGAGTACTAACATTGCGCCATTTTTCATGTTTCATTCTTTCACATATTTTAAAATGCAATAGAAGTCAATAATGCAAGTGACAACTGTGTACTTGAAGTTTCTCACCAGTGCTTTTCAGTCGGAACTGATCATAGTCTCTATTAGCACCACATGGAGTCATAATTTAAGGCTTGACAAAGTGTCTCAGCTTGTGCTGCAGCACAACAGTGGCCTGGTTCTCTGAGGTGGTTTTTTTACTATTCTCTTTAGCCTGTCCAGTGGCTAAAGAGCATAGTTGGGCCATTCATTCTTTGGGATATCAGGTGGGAAAATTAATTTAGGACCAGATTAAACACCCACTGGCAGTCAACGCTTTTGCAGAAAAATAAACCTAGGCACATATTTTCTGGTTCTCTAAGTTCCTTAAAGATAAAGCCTTGAGAGTTGCAGCTGAGAGTGATTATTTCACCTCTTCATTAAAGTAACCATGAGAGTCCTATGAAAGCTGGGACTATTGCCCAGAAGAATAACTTTGCTTTCAGGTAATCTTCACAGGTTCATGGAATTTGAGTTGGCTATTACATCTGAGGTATTAATTGGAGCACTAGTCAAATGTAACATTTTTAGTGCTTGATGACATCTTCATTAATCATGATTATATCATGTGCTTGATAGCCAAAATGTAAAGAAAAGCTGAAGAGACCAGATTGCAATTACTTCAGACTCCCCCACAGGAGGGAAAAACTTGAGAGCTTGAGCTTTATGCTTTCCAGTTTGTAGGATGTTAGGAAATACAAGACCATGTCCTAATTTTAGGTGTGGGGTGTTTTTTTGGCTCCTGATCCCATTGTCTTTGGCAAGCACACTTCCAAAGTTATACTGTGCACCTCTGCCTAATTATTCATACTCGGTAATGATACAGTAGGCAATCAAATAAAAATTAATTTGAATTTTTACATGTAAGAAGACAGAATCTTTTCATCCTCCAGCATAAATAAGATTTTTTTAATTATTATTATTTCACTTTGTCCTACAAACAGGAGATATCCATAAATTATAGCACTATAAAGGCTTGGCCTTTTCAAATTCTGATAAAGCAGACATTTGAAGAAACTTCTTCATTTTTTCAAACCACTGAAGATGTGCTCTGCTTTTCCCAATGGTTCCTTTTACTCTCAAAACTCACTCTTCAAGTTTAGTTGCTTACCTAATGTGACACTGATGTTTTCATTTATCTCATTTGTGCTAAGTGAAAGGTCTTGTCAATAGGGATTTAGCATTTCTCAAAGTTTCAGTAAGGTTTCTTTTCCTTTTTAATGAAATCATTTCCTAATTCTCAATCTTTTTATAGTGTCACGTTGAGCTGACAATAAATTATTTCTTTTCAAGGTTTCAGAGATTTTTCCCAAGGTAGCTACAACTCAATCAATGCAGAAAATAGTTTTGCAACATGCTTTGGTAGTTTTAAGGGTTGGAGGTCTCAGCAGCTCCTCACTCTGATGTTCAGAGGTGACCCCAAATCTGTAGCTGAAATACGCCAGAGTTAATTCTAGGGGAACTTAATGCAAGTCAACAAAATTCTCTTAGAGGCTAGATGGTTCCAATATGCCCTGTTAAAAAGCACCACAACTAAAACCTAAAGCATCTTCAAAAAGCTCTAGAAGTTGCCTACTCGACTGAGCGTGGACCATGTTACCGGCAGCTCAACGCAATCAGTTGTAAAAGCAGTGACCCTGGAGGGGGTGACTGGCCTGTGTGGTCCGTATTGTGGAAAAGGCTGATGAGGGTACTATTTCTGTGTCCTGAGGGAGAGAGGAAATGCCAGCATGAGGTTGCTGATGGCTCTGCTGGGAGCACTGGAGGCTGCTGCACTATCATAGTGGCCGTACCAGCAGTGGGCTAGGAGAGCTGCTGTTGAGCTCGGGGAGGTGGCCACCTAGCCCCAGGCAAGCCCTGCGCGGTGACAGCAAGCCGGCGCTCGGAGGGAAGAGCCATGCCAGCATCTACTACACAGTCACCAAACTGAGGCACAGAGAGCCCAAATGAGACTAAGCGCTGGAATCTGCTTAGGCTCTTACCTTTCCCATGGACCAGGGCCCTAGCCCCCTCTCTGCCCTTCCAGCCATTCTAGAGCCATTTCTCTCTATATAAGTAGGCATTTGGGTGCCTTGTGCTCTAGGGACAGCCTTAGAAAAAGCCTTGAATCCTAAGGGGTAAATATATACGTATATTTTTTAAAAAATTCAATGACATCATTAATTATTTCAGGATGCAGTCTAGACTTTATTTAGAGAGTATGACCCCAGTGATGATTTGAGTACATTGTAGTAGTCTAGAACTGTTTTAAGACTCCTTCACTTAGGGAAGATTTTTTTAAAAATACCCTTAGGAATACAATTTTTCAGCTTCTTATGGCATAAAAGAACTTTGCTCAGGAGCTAAAAGGAAAAGAACTAGAAAATATATTGAAATTTATTAAAAGCATATTAATTAACAAATTAAATTTAATTCAGATGGGCAAAAAGGCTGGGGACTGAAAATTAGAAGTGTCAAAAAGCAGCAAATAATTTATCAATGACTTTGAAATTTTGGTCTTACATGCCAGAAGCGGGGCACCCATCACAGCCTATGCACGGAGCAGGGAAGGCTGCTCCCAACTTCTCACCAGGCACCCCTTCGCTGCACAAAAGATGGGTGAATTCAGCACCCACTTCACAGAATTACAGAACGCCAGAACGGCTGAGGTTGGAAGGGACCTCTAGAGATCATCTAGCCCAGCCCCCCTGCACAGGCAGGGTCACCTAGAGCACGGGGCTCAGGACCGCGACCAAGCGGGTTGGGAAGATCTCCAGAGCAGGAGCCTCCACAGCCTCCCTGGGCAGCCTGTGCCAGGGCTCTGTCACCCTCGTAGGAAAGAAGTTCTTCCTCGCTTTTTGAAATGGAGAAGCAGAGACAGCTTCTCGTCCTGGGGGAATGATAAGGGCGCTGAAAAGAGTACGTGTTTCTTTGAGTTTTGTTTTTGTTTTTGTTTTTTCCTGGGGAATAGATGGATATTGGGGTGCCCCAGTGGAGATCCCCCAAACCAGGCTCTGGCACCTATGAAGCAGCAGCTGTTAGGTGCTGATGTCATAGCATTGATAGGTCAAATTATTGTTTCCTCTCCTCATTTTGCCTAAGATGAAGGAGAAACTATGATCAGATCTTTATTGCGGTATAAACACATGCCTCACAGCTGGTCTGATAGATGGTACTTCTTGAGTTCAGCACAGGCAGTTGTTAAACTGACTGTGATTATATGAATAGTTAGACATGGCAAATGCTCTTTTGCATTCTTCCAATACACACAGACTGTTTCATCTTTGATAAATTCAAACAATAAAATCAATTGTATGTCAATTTGCTGTCTGGATTTTCAATCTAATTGAATCTGGGAATAATGGGAAATGCTTTCCTGCTCAGGACAGCTGCAATCCCCTCACATAAACAAAGTCCCTTCATTCACTCTTGGCAAAAGCTCATATAACATGTCTAGATTATTTTTGAGAGATTTTAGTTAAATATTCCAAGAAAATAGCTTGGTGAAATGTTTACCAAATTGAAAGACTTTGCACATTTTGCCTAACTGAGGCAGTCAGGAGAACAGGAACAATATGTTTTACTATGTTCCTAGCGTCTTATTAAGGATTTTTTCCAAAGACATACATGGGCAATTCTTACTCAAAAAAAATGCAGATTGCCAGCATCTAAGGCGAGAAGGTTCTTCCACTTTAGATACAGGACACTGAGGAAGAGGGAACCATATTAGACTATGTTAAGCCTTGTAGGTAAAATTTCTAAACCTGGCTATGTTTATTCAAAGGCACAGAATTAGACTTGTTCTGGTTTTTCTTGAATGTTGAGAATGTCTCAAAGTGACATACATGCTATTATATACAGGACAGTCAGTGACTTTCATGATTATTATTTAATAAATTTATTTTTTAATTATTTAAATTTAAATTATTAAATTTAATAGTTTATTAAATAAATTTAATAAATCAGAGGAAAAGTTATGTCTTTTCTATGTGAGTGCAGAGCAGGGGATGCTGCTACTTTGTTACTTTCCATCTCCATTCCTACTCCTTTCCAGCTAAGTTGCAAAAAAAAAAAAAGAGAGTTTTTTAAACTTTTTCTTTAAAATAAATTGTGAGGTTGCCTCACTCCTATGTTAATAAACTCTTTTTGCCAGCTCTTGATACTTTCTTCTAATTATCTGTTCATTATTGTGCTTTAGAGGTAGGATATAATTATAGTAACTCACTAACTCATTTTCTTTTCACAGAGGGACTATTTCACAAGTATTTCTGTCTCGTCTTTACTGCTCCCAGGCTGGAACAGCAAGGCACCGTCTCATTACCTTGGTTACTTGCTTGTTCTCTAAGAGAATGGTGCTTTGTGAGGTTACCTCTGTGGGTGGCTGGCTGGTTTTCTGGCCATTATTCCTTATAATAGGAGGTGTCTTTTTCAATGGAGCCTGATAAATAATCTCTCCTAGATCCCTTCTAGAAGTGCATGGATACTCCCTTTTCAAAAATGGCTCCTGCCTCCTATTATGTTAAATGAGAGGAGATCCAAAGTGTCTCTGAGCAGAAGAAGGTGGAGGACATTTTAAAAGAATTCAGTTCTTTGAAAAAGACACTGATTTTGTCTTCTAGCACAGCTGCCCAAAAGTGAAGACTGGTAAAACCTAAGAGTCAATAATAAGCATCTCCTTAAAAACATGAAAAAATTTCTTATACGTGCAATAGCGAGGGCAGGGGTGAACAGTCTGGAGAGGAACATCTGTATGCAGTTTGTGTTGAAACCAGGACCTGCAGCAAAATGCCCACTATACCCTAGGTAATATGCCCTGGGATGTTGTGTGGAAGGGTGTCTTGGAGTCAAGGGGCACTGACAGACACATGAGCGCATGCATGTGTCTGGATACACCATATAGCGTTCAAATTTTAATTCCTTAGGAAGACAGTCTAAAAATCTCTTATCCTTAAAGCTCGGTTTAACCTGATCTGAAAGTAGTTGGCTAATCACAATCAACCTGATTTTTTTTTTTCTTATAGACTGCTACGTTGTGATCAGTTTATACTCAAGATGGAAGTTCTAATTAGACTTTGCTTTGTGAGAGAAAACAGGAGGCCACAAGAAATAAAAAAGAAGAGAGTGATCTCCATATTGCAAAGTTGGATTCAGACCATATGTTTAGCAGGAGTTGCTTTACTGTGTGAAAACTATGCTTTTGATACAGCAAAAGTCATTACAGGATGCAGAGCACCACATTATCACTTTTGAAGAATCATAGAACTGACATCATCCATTACCTCAAGTTACAAACTAAGAAATGGCCACTACAGAAATCAGCAGGAAAACAAAAGAACTAAAATATTCTCTGAAATTTACAGTAGCAATGTGATGTCACAGGTGGTATTTTTTTCCTGAAGGATTCATCCAAATACTATATCTTCATGGATAATGCTTCTGCTGTGATTTTTCTTATATAAAAAAATGTAGAAAACATTCCCATGCTCTCTGTAATATGCCATTTGTTACACTAGCCATAAATGTTTGGATATTAATCAGTTCTGTGGAGTTCCTCTTCCTTCAAAACTTTTTAAAATATACATCCGAGTTGGATGCTGTCTAATATTCTGGGAAATATCCTGTTTTCTGGGAAAACAAAGATTTAAAAAAAATACAGCAAAACAGATTTGGGTGTAAAGAAATGCTTTAGCCACTGCAGGGAATTTGTTTCAATCTCTCATTTGCACTACCTCTGCAGGATGCCTTTCAAAGGAGAAAGCAGGTATCTGAGAACTTGGACTGGCTGATGTGGTAAAAATCCTTAAAACCCTATCAAAATATCTGGCAAGAATAAGAACATCAAAGTGACAGCAGGAAGGCACAGTACTTAAATCACGTATTTAAGGGAAACAGGTGACTCATCTTGATGGGTACAGAATTTAAGTGAGAGTAATCAATCTTCCAAACTTGAAAACAGCAGTACTTGACTTTTAAAACATAGAGGCCTTTTGTGAACACAAGATCTGTCACTCATCAGATGTAGCTTTTAGTGTACCTTATCAAATGGAATTCAGGAAGTCATTTCCTAAAGGAATGAGAAATAATGCGATCTATTAAACTGTGATATAAAGCAATACACAACAAAAATGCTAAAGACGCTGTTACATGGTGTCTTTCGCAGACTGCTCTGGAATAAAACCTATTTCTGATAGCTTGTCTTCTTTATTAAATTTGTTCCAATCTTTTCTACAGATGTCACTCCCAAAGGCCTGACACCGTAATCCTTAATCCTGTGCATAGCAACATTCCTAGATGACTTTAACGCATGCAGCTCTTTCTCAGCAGGATGACTGATGACTAACTAAAGCATCTTGGGCAAAGTGTATCACCATGTTACCATGAAACACCTGATCTTGCTGTGTGCTAGGTAAAGAAAAAGATACACTGGCATATTCATCATGCAAATATATCTATATTTCAACACCACTATGGTTTTACATTACTGAAAAAGTGCTCAGGCATAGCTGTTTATAAACTGGATTCTTTCTTTTACGTGTGGCTGTACATCAAAAGAGAGGCAATACTGCATTTCTTCTGCTTAAGGGGCATTTCTTAGAGGGGCCAGACACCTCACTGAACGGTGTCAAAATAGGTGCTTTGCTAGAATGTCAAGAATCTAAATGTTAATGTTACCACAAGTGCTAGTAACTTCGTTGGAGTTTGTTTACACCAGGAAGAAATTCAGGGTGGGAGAGGGTTAAAGGCAAACATACGTGGAGATAATATATCGTAGCTGAAGAAGGGGGAGGGATGGAAGGGAGGAAGAAAGCAACAGGCGTGGCTGTCCTGAGCATTTTGCTGTGGCAGATTCAGGATCTGTGCCTGCTGTAAAACAGTGCATAGCTGTTGATTCTGGTAAAACCTCTTTGGCTGAGGATCCGGCCTTCCCCTTCAGGCTGGTGATACCTGGATCCTAGTAACAATTCCCAAGGGGATCTTCTGAACTGGACAGAAAGAAAAAAGAAAAAAAAAAAACACCACTCATTAAGGAACATATATTTCATCAATTCAGAGGATCTAGAGATTAAAGAGTTGCTGCTTAATTAAAGTGTTGTGGTGATTTTTATAAGATATCTCACAAAAATACGGTTTAGAGTTGTCCTAGATTGAGAACTGATTACCATATTTTTGCTAAGGGAAATGACTGATACTGCCTGATAAGGAGTGACCCGGAAAGATGAAGAGCTGTAGCCTCCATAACATCTGCAGCTATGGAGGCAATTCCACCGTCCCTCAGGAGAGACGTTAAAAACACACCTATCTCTTTAGCTGCTTCCTGGATCTGCCTCCAGCAAGGTCCATCCTCCAATAGACAAGTTAGGTCCCCACCGTGAACACTTACCTTAAAACATGCCTTTTTCATCCACACACGCTACCAGGTGTCGATCTAGAATCTGGAAAACAAGTGCAGCCTTCTGCAATTGGTAATATGAACCCTGAAACTACTGTTCCTTTACTCATCTATTCAAGGTCACATGCAGACTGGGAACATGAGCGAGACTTAGGTCTGACCCTGACGTGGCACTCAAGTGGTAACAAATAACAGACCTGGTGTTGGCACATGCCTATCTACCCTTGTGATTTTCAGTGACTGGAATCACTAGACAATTCTCAGCTCAAAAGAAGATGACCATTCCCCCATGAAAAATAAGTAGAAACTCAAAAGTACTCACAGCAACTGAAAAATCTCCAAGAATTGTCAAAAATGACTACTATGGTCGTTTGCCTGTGGTGTGAGATCACATTTGCAGCTAAGCCATTGAGTATTTTCATGGCTGCAAGGGCACATGAACCTCTTTGGCAGACTGTGTGTTCAGAGTCTTAGTTCCATGTTTGTGTGAGCGTGCAGCTGACAAAATTAAACTTATTAAAAATGCAGTTAACTTCTACAGCATGGATTCTGCATCATATTGAGAAAAAAAAAAGGTCGACTTACTAACAGAGATGATTACTAACAGAGAAAAAATAGCCTCATATGTTTTTTCTGTCAGAAATTAAATCACTTATTACAGTTAGGCTACTCCTTTTGTTCTAAGTTAAGTCAATAAGAAAATCAAATGTTGATGAAATGCTTGTGTCAACATTCTTTAATATTTTAGCAATTGGTTGGTATCACTGTATCATGGAAGAGAATCAGCTTATCATTTAGAAATCAGTTATAAGCCTCATTCGCAGTCAGCCCACATTACTTCCTGGCAAGTTGTGGTGCAGGCAAAAGGACCTCCAAAACCACAGGAACTGTATGATGCCACCCTTCCTGTCGGTGAATGATGCCAGATGCAGCCTGGAGTAAGTCCAACAACCTATATGAGTCTCAAATTAATTTTCTAACTCTTAAGGGTGTGATGCCTCTGAATTCAGGGGTTCTCGTTGGCATGCAGGTGAGAATCAAAATCAAAACAAAATTTGTGCTTTCTTTTACAGTCCTATGCCTATCTTTCTCCCAACTTCTGCCTCCAAGACATTTAAGAGCTGTGTGCTGTACATTTTTTTCGAACTAAATGATTCAAAAGAAGATTGACTTATCTCTCTGATGACTTCATTCGTGGTAGCACCGGTGCTCTGTGAGAACAGGCCCTTTTATTCAAAAAACATGTTGTTTTTGTGACACTGTAGCACTGTGGCATTTCAAAAATTGTCACAGGAGGCAAACCATTCCCTGTGTAGCCTGGCATGCAGGATTTATCAGCAAGGGCTAGAGGTATAAGGGGAAGCTAAAGCTATTTATGGAAGGAAGGTGTATTGTCTCTCAGGCCTAGGGACATCATGATGTGGGAATAGCAAATGTAGACTTTACCAAATCGAGTTTTGGATGTTGTAAGTAAACTGCTCTCAAGACATAAGAAGATGTTTACCATAAGGAGACTATAATCCTCCCCAGACTGCATTCACAGGCTGGCTGGGCTCTGGGCTGAAGATGTTGCTCCTGTCAGGGTAACGACAGCTCTTGCTGGAGCAGCCAGGACAAGCCTCCGTGCACATCCAGTGCTACACAGCCCCTCTATCCTAGGTCAGATAGAAGCAATATTTATTTATTTATTTATTTTTACAATTTTTACTTGGAGGGATTTGCAGCTACTCTGAAATAGGCATGGAAGAGAAGGACTTAACAAAAGTGTTTGGGGACTGATAAAGCCACAAATAAAGCTCAAAGGGGGCAGCCTAACAGAAGATGGTACTTAAGCATAAAAGGTGATAAACATGAATAACATTCATGAAGAAAAACAGATTACATTTCTGCCACACAGCAATCATTCAAAGAATGACTAGTTGTCTGAAGAAGAAGATTTGAGTCATTATAGATAGTTTGGTTTCAGATGCAAGGAAGAATTAGAAAAAAAAAATAATAGAACCTGAGTAGTAGTTAAGAAAAGTAGGCCAGGTCCCTCAGTCCTTGGTTTCCTCCAGCGTGGTGCAAGACATGTCTTTGCAGACATCCAGGGTAAACTAGACTGCACCATCCCAAACACTGTGATTATACTACGAACAATCTCCAGCTGTGGTCACCTCCTGTGAAAAATCTGACCTGACCAGCTGGGCAAAGTTGAGTCTGTGGGTTTCACAAAAGCCAGACAGTCAATGCAAAGGGATTTACGTATTAGGGGTAATGTGCTTTATTCCATTTTAGAATGCAGAAATCTTCAAGGATAGTATGAAAGTTATGAGAAGTAATTTTTTCTTTTTTTTTTTTTTTTTTTTTTTCTTGGAAGGTCAAGGAAAAAAATAAAAAAAAAAAAAAAAAAAAAAAAAAAAAAAAGCATTTAAAAGCAGGAAAACCACCAACAAAGAGTAACATGCATTTTCTATTATATATTAATGAATTGAGCTCAGTGAGGCAAACAGCCTTTAGTCCAAAGGAGCCAGAAATCTGGTCTGAAAGTTCCCAGCAATGTCTGAGCTGATCTCCTTAAGCAGTCCATAAGCATAGCCGAATACTCCCTTATTCACAAAAGACATTGTTACTGAGCAAAACCACTCTACTGACCCTGCCCTGACAATTCAGCAAAAAGCATGACCTGTGTAAGAAAGGCTTAGCAGGACTGGGCTTCCTCCAATTCAGTCTTCCTCTCTGTGTTCTACTGACAAGCAAGAAAGGGCAGAGGAGCATCCCTGATGCCAAGACCATATGGCAGTGACTGCCTTGCAGGGCAGCTGGAGCGGTCCAGAACAGAGCCAGGGTGAGAGGTAACAGATAAACAGAATCCAGTGCTTGAGATTACTCCCTTTCCCAGTTTTATTTAATTGTACATATGTAGCCATCACCATAATGTTCCATATTGAAATATCTAAGAAATAGGTGTTATTAGTTTATAGGGACCATCAAGATGGCCTTTATAACACCTGTTCACATCTTGTGATGTATATCACATAGCATTATCAGAAAGGTTTCAGTGGCTTATCGCTCTTCAAAGAGAGGAGCATTCACTTCTTACTAAAGTCTGTTGGGAAAGCTGTTTTTCTTCCCTATCCTCATACTTCCATTCACCCTAATGTTACCTGTCCTAGAAACTCATCTTCCAAGACCACCTTACTTAGATAAAGGAGTTTTACTATGTAAAATTAGGCAAGTTCATCCACTTCTATCATTTGAATTAAAAATGATTACACTATTAACAGTTTTCCTAATGATCTAATCTGTTTCAAATGTAAGTACAACAGGGAGAAAGCAGGTCAGTCTTGGTTTCATTGATTTTTAATGACAAAACATGAAATATCCTCTAAGCTTGTTTGTCCTTTCCTTTCAGATCAATGTGATCTGAAAGTAATAGCTTTACTTTTAGCAAATAGTGATTGTGTTCATTAAAACATTATGCTGTTCCAACTTTGATCTTACTGCATACACTATGTAGGCCACTTGACAAGCCTTTTGCTTTTTAATTGAAATCAATGAAGCTGACTTTGGCAGGTAAAACTAATTGGATCATTAAAGAAGGAGCAATATTTTTAATGATGAGATATATTCCATTCAACTTCGAGTTCTTTCTAAAGGAAATGAGCTTGAATCCAGTGTACAGAAGTTCCTCCCAAAGAAAATTCTTCTATAAACTTACAAAGAGTATCACAAGACTTGAAATTCAGCCTTTCATTGTCATCAGCACTGCAGGAAAATTGTCTATTGACCCTAGGACATGTTCTCCACCAATTTAAGCAGCAGCAAGTATACAAACACCAAGAGATGTTGTGGCTCCTGTATTTGAGAAATAGCTCTCTCAACTGAAGTTAATAGCATCTCGCCTATGGACCAGAAGTGCATCAGCCATGGAGTTCTCACATCTCTTCCAGCATCCCACTACTTCTAACTGGGCAGACAACATCTCCCTTCAAGACCTCCCTGGTAGTTTAGCTAATTTCCAACTCCTCTGGCAAGGTGAAAGGCCCAAAGGATAACAGTACTAAAACTCTGAGATAAGGCATCGGAAACTTCCACAAGTTCCAGGGTAAAAAAATAGCACAACTCAGTCCGACCCTTCTGTTGAGTGAAACAACACATTATGCATAAAGCTGATCTTTAAGG
>VZSV01000020.1:2729433-2768510 GCA_013398735.1 Nothocercus julius | reverse complement strand
CCTCATCTGTCCAGCCAGATGATTTAAAAAAAAAAAAAAAAAAGAATAGTCATTAGCTCCCTATAAATTCAAGGTTTCAAGGTAAATCTGAAGATTTACAGAATATAACTCAGCCCACCTGAGCGACAATCTGTCTCTCTCCACTGAGCACTCAGAAATGGAATAAGAAATGCAAGGTTCCTATAGCTCCACAAGTTTAAAGCTGCTTCATAGAATCATAGAATGCTTAAGGTTGGAAGGGACCTTTGGAGGTCATCTAGTCCAACCCCCCTGCACACGCAGGGTCACCTAGAGCACGGGGCTCAGGACTGCGTCCAAGCGGGTTTGGAAGATCTCCAGAGGAGGAGACTCCACAGCCTCTCTGGGCAGCCTGCTTAATATCTTTGTGGCTGTTTTACATAAAGAAACTGGAGTTCTCCTGTGGGACAAGATAGAGCTCAAGGTGTTTGGGCCAGTAGAGAAATATCAAGTTTTTAAGGTAAGTTCAGTGTGGTATGGCCTCCATAATTATCCCTGAGAAGTATCTCGATGACCAGTCTCTCAGCTTCTTCTTCTCAGGAGGGAAAGTGAAGAGGAAAAAGTGTTTGTTCACACAGCCACCAAAACTAGGCAGCCGTAGAGTTAAGAATGCAAAAGTCTGGGAGAACAAAGCGTTCAGACAAAAGCAATGTACCTGTAAAGGGACAGAAGAGGGATCTCCCAAATGCACTTCCCTGATTGCCCCTATATTAGTCATTAGTGCATATCCAGACAAAAATCAGGTGTAGTACCCTGGTATCAGGGACCATTAGCCTAAGCTCACCTCTTTGCAGTTCACTAACCAAGATATTGAAGCCCAGACTTTTCTTAATTGGCACTTACTGGCTGCGCTGTCCTGGCATTACAGGTTCCGGTTCAGCAGAGGGGCTCTCCAGTGCTTCCACAGCAGGGTATCCATCCAGGAATTCCCCACTCTGGAGGTGGGGAGTCACTCTACAAGCAGGAGCCAGCATGTTTCCAGGGCAAATGTTGAAGCCAGTGGACAGACACTCTGCATAAGGAGGGGGAAGATAAGGTTCTCGGGTCCACCAGGTGAAACTAACCTCATTGAGAATGCAATTAAATTTAATAAACCTCTATGGAGGCTGTTCAGCAGAGCTGCCTGATTAAGCCTGTACCATTGAGGAGATCAGACGACGAGCAGTCACCATCTCTTCATGCCACAGGCTTCTAAGCACGAACGAGCTCTCAGACACAGGCACAAGAAGCCCTGAGCACCAAGGATCACTAAGTTGTGATGCCCCACAACAGGAGAGAGGAGCGGACTGTGTTGGGTTTTCTGTCTCCAGAGTCCAAAACACAACAGGGCTTTTCCTGTCAAAAATGGGAGAATTCCCATCCCCCAGAGGAAGAAAGGGCTCGAGAGTAGCCTGAGATAGAGAGGAATTGCAGTCATACTAGAGGGAAAGGAAGTGCTACACAAGGACCTAGAGAGGGGGCAGTGATATGGCAATGAGCAGCACCCACCCCTCAATCACTGCTGAGTTTATTATCCTTTTGTTAGACAAATAACAGTTTATTCATTTCTTTTCCCCCTTTGTTTACCTGGATGGTCCTAACTGTTCAATTTACTGAAAATATTAAAAGCTTAAACAAAGCAGTTACCTTATGTTGCCACCTGATGTGACATAATGTGACATACAGTGCCAGCTGCAACCACAGGCTGTATCCTAAAATAATTTAATGGAATATGTCATGACATGAAATAATAGGAAATGATGCATGACAAATTAATATCTAAAAAAAGCCGTAGCAGATGGATGTGTAATCCCTTCTTCAATGGTTTTTCATAGTATTCTTGATGGAATGTTGCCTTGTTCAACATTAACAGACTGCACACTAACCCCGCTTTGTGGTACACCAGACCATTGCAAATCCCTTAGCTTTTCATCACAAATCCTCGGATTCTTGAACTTTTATTTTTTAATTGGACACACAGCATGTGAACCTCTTACAAAGCACTTTCACAGTTCATCTTCACCACATGTGGTAGATGGCACCAATGGGATGACTTTGATTTTGATAGGAACGTTTCAAAGGCCACCTGGTTCAGTGACTCAGTTCGGTTCCAGTTAATGTGAAGTGTTGTTTCAGTGCTTCTTAGCCTGAGCCACGTTTAAGTTTGAAGTATCTGCACAACTAGGCTAAATTCTGTTTTGCTCTTTTTTTTTATTTTGCTCTGTCTGCATAGATTTGGTATATCAAGGGTATCAAGGGTAATATTTAGAGTTATATTGCTCTAAAGGATGATAGAAGTACAGGATTTTTCATGACACTGACAGTTTTCCAGCATGCACTTTATGCTCTCCCACATAAGTCTGCTGTACAGTACAGAAATGTGCAAAGAAGCATAGATGCTATTCTTGATATACAATTGAATAAGCTTCAGGGATCATCAGGGAGTTTAAATTGCTTTATATGTGTTTACCAAAATCAATAAAACAAAACCAATCAACAAAACCGATGCCATAAGCAATTACTTTTCAGGCAATAGAGCTTTTGTACAACTGCAAGACTGAACACACTCTTTCAGATCTTAATAGCATGACTACACATGATTTTTGCTACAGTAATAATATGGCATATGCTGCAGCAATGTCTGTGCTAGGTTCGTTATTAAACTTAAATGAAGTAAAAACTGCATTTTTAATCTAAGCTTTTTTTAATGGTGAAACACTCATAAATGAATATTTTATATGAATACATATAAATATACACGTATCTATTGAACGAATATGAATAACACATATGTTTTTGTAAATCAAATAGAATAATTGTGGAAACTGGTTCTTCAGTCCCATATTCTTTTGCATCCTGTCTCATATATTCTGCAACCCAGAATAACAGAGCTGTATCATCTCTACAAGGGTTTATAAGCTTGATAATAACATTGGTGTCCAGGAAAGGATACATCCATGCTTCAGAGCCATGTTTATGTCCCAAATAGCTTTTAATCTCTAAAGAAGAATTTGATTCTCTCTAATATTTAGAAAAAGGAAAAAACAGTCAACTAAGAGTGCACTTGCTTTTATGGGTAATCCTAGTTTATTCATACAGAGATTATTTCCTAATATTACATTGTGAAGTCACAGATATTGTTAAAGAATTACAGAATATTTGGGATTGGAAGGAACATCTTGAGATCATCTAGTCCACCCAACCCTGCTCAAGCAGGGTCACCTAGAGCAGATTCCCCGAGACTGTATCTAGTCTTGCACTTGCTGAAGTCCTTGCTGCCCTTCATGTTCCTTGCCAGTTTCAACAGCACGTGGCCTTTCACTCTCGCAGTCCCATCCCTACATTCTTGGACACTGTCTTCATATTCCGTCCGGGTCACTTGCCCCTATTTCCAAGTCTTGTCCAGGTATACATACTGGTGTTATTAATATTATGTTCTTAAATCCGTCTCCTATGCCTGGCACATTTGCATGGGAACTTCACATCCAGAAGTGCCATCTATTCATTGTAAACAATGGTACGAATATAGTGCTCAGTCTCTGTAGTTCAAGGTAATAAAACTTCCATGTGTTCTGAAGCACCAGCCTCCACAGCAGTCCTGCTAAGGTATACTATAGCTGGCTCTAATGCCTATATGCATCTAGGAAGTTACCCTTGATGAGGAGGGAATAAAAGAAATAAGCATTTCATTGCACAGAATTTAATAAGTTTGTGGAAAATAGATCAGTCATCATAAACCCTCAGACTCTAATCATGTTTCTACATAAAAAGCTTGCTAAAAATGGAAAATCTTATTATCTATCTAGTAATTTTATGAAATTTTGCTTTCAACTTAAGGGACAGGACCATAGATACTGGATCTTTATGCACAGCACTTGAGATCTACCCACCTATTCTGCCTTTAACGGTGAAAATGAAACAAAGCTTACTCATGATCATACATAATAAAGAAGTTGCATAATACATGATGTCTACAAAAAATTACTTTTTGCTAACTGACACTTAACAGACTTCATCCACCAAAGGTCAGGCCAAAATGCTAAGAGTAGAATACTAAGTCAGCTACAGAATGATGAAGAAAAAACAGAAATTGTTGCTTTGTCAAGCACATCAGAAAATGCTACCACCTGATGTATTGAACTTTCTACTTTATACCTTCAAGGATAACAAATAGCCTGTCATGCTAGCTCCAGCAATGTAATTAGCATTAATAGCTACATAAAGTAAGCAATTACTTTCAAAGTGTGATGGATGCAAGTATAGTTCCTTAACAATAACAACTGAGGGTTCCTATCTAAAACCACGGTAATTCATCTTGAATGACTCACGTAATATTACTTTCACTCTTCAACTTGTATAGGGTGCTGATTCAATCCCAACAGTATCTTTGCTTTCACAGAAGTAAAATCCTCGGAGGCAATTTTCCAAAACAAATGTCCTTAATCCTTTTGTAATACGAAACAAAATGTCAATGCAATCGCACAAAGAGTTTGAAATGTATAGATTTATTTCTCACTCCGTAGAAAACTTTGGTCTTTGCACATCTCGCTTTATAAATATAAAAGTTCCTGACAGCCTTTGGAAATCATTTTTCCTTTGGGAATTATAGTTAACTTTTATTACATGTCTTAGCCAGTGCTGGAAAAGGGTTTAAAGTCATATGACAATTCAGCAAAAATATAAACTTTCTTTTTTTATTAAAAATTTAGAAATATCTATATCATATTTTCCACTGCTTTTAAATTTGGTTCTTACAGCAAAAAATATTGGTCTGTATGACATCCAAGGGAATCAGTGCATTTAACAATACAAAAGACATGACTCGCTGACAATAAAGCTTAAAGACATGATAAATATTTTTTGCAATATTCAGCAAAGCTTTCTTGACCAAGTAACAAGATCTGCACATTACACAAGTGCTATCAGCCTAAAGCATCTGGACCCACCACAGTAAATAATTGTGCTTTGAGAAAATAGTGAAAAATCTATACATTGCATGCATAGATAGTATAGGAATCTCCTGGTTTCAGTTCATTTCAGAAATTAGAAGAAAAGACCTAACAATGAAAAAAAAGAGTGAAATGATGGTGCTATCAAACAGTAGTCTATTGTGAAGTTTAAACAAGCCATAGATGGAAATTATGCTGGAAGATATCGATGAGAATTCAAAAGCGAAATCTACCCCTTGCACAAGGTAAAGAATCCTGCAGATATTCAACTGTATATGTATATGTATTACATATACATTCCCTGAGTTCTTTAAGTTCAAATATAATTGGAAGATCTGAAACTGGATCTCCCAATTGCTTCCCTGTTATGAAATATAAAAACAGAAAAAGACATACAACCTCCTGCAAGTACAATATAAATAAAATACAGAAATCACAATTCTTCCATGGGATGAGTGCTTAATATCTTAATGACATTGAGGATGAGTGTCAGCTTAAGAAAGAGCCCTCATTCTGTTTGCCTTGTTATCTCCAACTAATGGATATGGAAACTAAATGAACCAGAGTTTGCTGCTATATTAACAGGGTTTATATTTTCCCATGCTTGCATTTCTGTGGTTTACCTACTTTTCACCTTCTTTGCAATTGTTTTTCATAATACTTTAAATAATTAATTATATAATTCTTATATAATTAAATTAAAATATTTCACATATTCATCTGGAGACAATGGCAGAAATAAGCTTACTGAATGTACATACTGTATATACTGAATGTACATACTGTATAATATATACTGCATACTATAAAGGTATGTGTAATGTGTCCAAGAAAAAAGCCCTGAAGCGTAGTGTGATATTTCTGATAATAATCCTCTTAATTCCTGTAGTCTTTGTGTTTCAGCAATCAAGCACAAGTCTGTGAACAGCCTGTCAAACACAAAATGTTACAGTATTCAACTGAGAATCCAAAGAGAAAAAAATGAACAAATTAATTATTACCTCAAAAACTTGCTGTCAGACCCAAAGAGGTCCTTGTCAAGGAAAGAATAAACAAACAGCAGAGGATCCCCTCCTTCAGTAAAGTTTCCTAGGATCCATTTATTCCCATCCTTTCCTCTACATCAGAATGCAAGAAATCGAACCTTGAAGCCAATAAGGTACCATCAAGAATAAATGGTATTCTTTGTCTTCAAATATCTGCTCTTGTTGCTTGTGCATAGTTTGCATTTCTCTCAAAGCAAGCTGTCCAACTAGTCCCAGGTGCTGCAACCTCATAAGTCTTAGTGTCACCTTCGGAAAAGCTGTACAGCATTTGGGCAGGTCCCATCCGCTTTGATCTACTCTGTCTGTCATGAGTAAGTCCACAAACATGCTTGATGTCTGTTGTAATGTCCATTTTGCTGAGTCAGCCCTACACAAAAAAGTAAGGTTTTATTCTCTTGCATGGACACTTGACTGCAAGATTAAAAGCTATACAGCTGTGAAGTTAATATAGTTTTCCCTTCTGCCAAAATGTACGCCAATGATTGATTATGCTGTCACAAGAGGTTTCGTGGGAACTACAGAAAGTGCAGAGCTCATGTACTCTGAAAATGAGACATCTTTTATGATCACACAGAAACTTTATAAAATACTGAATTTCTAAATTCTAAACATTCTGAACTCTGATTTTATAATTTCTATAGTTTATAAAATTCCGGAAGTTTTTTTAAAGCGGATCTGTCTGTCTTAAAGCACAATGAAAATGACCAATATCCGTGGTGTTTTAGATTCTACCATAAACAGAGGACAATTTCATTAAAAACATATGCTTACCCATCAGATCATTACTCTGACCAAGATTCTTGATTCTTACATCCATCTAGCATGTTCTTTACCTTAGCAAATTTTTTCTCACTGCTTTTGACCTGAGCATTATCAAATAATAAGGGATTGAGAAAGAGCATGGGCTCCCTGAATCATGATGTAGATGAACATTTATTAGGTATACCTTTACTAATGAAGTTTCAAAATTTTTAGATTTGTTGATTTCTGTATAAAGCCATGGCGTGTGTTTCATCAAGATTTTCACACTCTACGACTGCAGAAAACCCAGACGTTGTGTCGTACCAATACAAGTCCCGACAGAGCCTTGCCCCAGAGAGATGTTTGCTCATTTATTGCACAGCTCTCTGAGTCCCAGTGGTACCAGCAAAGTTACTGACTGGTAACTGGTATAAAAAGAAGAGAGAATGGGAAAGGGAGGGGGAGAAGAGACAGAAGATAGAAAAGGTCAGTTCTTTAATAACATTCTGGCAAGCAAAATTTTACAAGTCTGGGCACATAGTAACTATGAATCATGGTATTTCTGTCTAGCTGAAATATCTGTTTCTACAAAATAGGTGAGCCAAAATTATGGATGAAATATCACTTCTACTTTTATTTGCATTATTTCAGTAGCAATTTACAAGTGAAAAATAGCTGTTTACACAGGTATACGCATTTCATATTTATGTTTGTTCTAGTAATTGCGTATGATGTTTTCAAATACTTTTCCATAAGCAGCTTTTTCTACATTCTTTGTATTTAATTTCATGCAAGCATATGACATTGGGACACCTATAAAAGCTTCCAAGTGAAAGTAGCTATGACGATATTTTTTTAAGTCTCTTTTATCCTCAGACATTTTGTGTCCCTCTCATCTAACCAAAACATAATAGCGTAGGTCTGCAGTGAGGGTAAACAACAGCATGCTGTTGGTTTTAGAAGAGGACCTAATCTTTGTCTTATGCAGAATACTATCTGGAATAAACTAGCATCACTCTTATCTGATGGAAAATTAAACGGAAAACTATGACACAATCGACTTAGCTTCCAAAATATGGGGAAGCGCTCACAATTCTCCCTATTTTGATGCAGCCTTCCTGCTCAAAGGAAAAATGCAGAAATCTTACTTCTAAGCTACCATGGAGAATCAATTGTTCAGATGTATTTAAAACCGGCCCCTGACTTCTCTCGGTCAAATTAAAACTCTGATTTTTTTTTTTTTTTTTTTTTTGCAAGGAAGTAAAGTTTTCAATTTAACTATTAACTATTTATTTGTTTAGGTAATTCTTTATTTGATCAACTTAAATGAATGATCCTAAAATAAGCAGTTTTTAAATATATTGCTTCTATTGGACAGTAGTAAAACAGTGCCTGCTCTTACAAGACCCTTTAAAAAGGGTTTGAGAGAAATGACCTTAGCAGGAAAATTAGGCACAGAAAGGGTGCCTGAGGGTAAAGATGATCTGCATAAAGAGAAGTAATATTTTATTTATTCCTTCCTTACCTCGTATTCATGAAATCAGGTGCACCTTGTGATGTGATATCTCTAAATCACAAGAGCAGAAAATAAAAGATAATAAAATGAAAAAAAAAAAAAAACATGAATTCTGGGTCCCCTCACATTTATGCCAGCTAACTTAGCAATAATTAACAATGAAAATTAGTCCCATACTCAGTTTTCATGAGGTGATAGTCAATATTTTTACTGACTATAAAGTTAGAGGACTGTGCTGCTGGCTGAGTGAATTTGAGTCAGTTCTGTTTATAAAAATTTTTGAAAGGTTTCTATTCAGCTGTGGCCTCAATAATAACACCGTCAGCTGAATACCTAAAATCTGATTTCAAACTGAAATGCAGGGCAGCAATATCAGTATATCCATTGGGCATAATTAATGGTCTGGTTGATTTATGGTTCTGCAGATAAAATACAGTAAATAAACAGCACCCTTCTCCTCCTGATAAGAATACACAAATATCAAGATATAATTTTGTAAACAGATTATTTTTAAAGAGACTTCTGTATCTAGAGCAGGTAAACAATATCTGATATCAAATGCACCAAAAAGAAGCATAAATAAAGGCTTTTCAAAAGTAGAAGAAAAGTCAGAAGAGAGCAGAAACTTAAAAGACATCTGTTCTTTCTAAACTTATGATGGACAAGAGCTTAAACTGACAGTCATACATCTGATACATTATTTTCCTTCTCCTTTTGCTAAATATTGTTTCTGGGCGATTACCTCTAGAATTTGTACTGGAATCTGCATCCTAATGCAAGACTCCCTGTGTTCTAGGTAATGCACACTATTAACCACAGTGTTCAATTCCATCCAGTACTTTCTAGAAATTTCACTTTATGCTTAGGAAGATACTGAAAAGATAAACATCTTTCCTCACCCTGCCTAGAGATTTCACTTTATGAGGCAAGTAAAGTAACATTTTTCTTCCTTTTCTGGGGCGGGGAGCGGGAGGCATTTGGGCAGATTTTTTAGCTCAGTCAGGAAAAGATGTATTGAAACTAAAATGGAGTGTTGTAGATGGAAAAAAAAATCGTTGCAGTATTCTTAACTCGCTGATTCAAAAGCACTTCAAGATACAATTCAGTGCAACCTTATACAGGGACATACCTCAGGATAGTAACTTAAGCTAATATTTTTGACTCTGCTCTGTTTGACTGTGAGAAACCACTCACACAGCCAAGAGCCCCTATAGCTCACAAAAACCAACGACTTCTTTGTCAGATCTAATCTAAAAGGTAAATATTTAATTAACTGAACAGTTGCTGTCAGCTTATATTTAGATTCTGTTTCAGACCTCAAGAAAGGACCTGAAAGCTTTTTTGGCTCTGATAGCTGATCTAATAAAGCATCTATCTCTGTCTGCAACCCATGTCAACACTGCATCCGCTATAAAGAAATAGCACAAGCATTTGCTAGGAAACCATGAACACGGCCTTTCTAGAGCACACATAACAAATCCGGAGATTTTGGGATCTGTCTATACAACCCAACAGATGGTCTGTGCATGCACAGTGACCTGTTCTTTCCAGGTGTGGAGGCTGAAACTGTACCAGCCTTGTAGTGAGCGGCCAGCAGCTCAGCCCGATATTTCCTGCAAGTGTTGGCTCTGCTGCCCTTGCAAAACACAGTCATCCTGAGCTTATGCCAAGGATTTGTCTGGAGCTTCCAGATATTTGTCAGCCTGGACAAATACACACAGTCCTCCAATTTCCCTCTTGAAAAAGGGAGGACAGGCCCTCTCTATCCAGCTCCAACACATGCTGTTAGCTCTGAGTTTGATTCATTACGCAGATAACGGCAGGGGTGGTCAGCTCCTCCAGGCTGGACAAGATGTCCTTGAAGAGAACACAAGGGCTGGTAGAGAAAAACAGACTTAAATGCATGGAGTTCCATATCTGAGTCCATACTACCGTGAGTGGGATCTGAAAGGTGATTTTCACTCTGGGCTCTCTAAACTATTGTTCTTCGAAAAACAAAAAATACGGGGAGATGCCCTACTGTGTTCATGAGCTTTCCAGAGACAGGAGCAGTGCAGACACTAGCAGATCCTGGGCAGCTTGTTCTGCCTGCTCAGTTTTCAGTCCAAAGGAGACCTGTTTCTCTCCAAAAGCAGAATGTCATACTGGGCAGGTAAGATCCTGCACACCCTGGGCTGCTGGCAGGAGGTACATTCTGCTGTTCAACAGGCACAGAAGTCTCAATTTTCTGCTTACAAAAATCAAGGCAGAAAAATATCTGGAGGCAAGATGCTGTTTAACTACACCTTGAACAGAGACTGCACAGTGGTTGGTCTGCACAGTGTTCATAGTGACAGCAAAGGAAAGGAAATAGACTTTTTGGAAAGGGAGGAAGGAAAAACAAAATATCTTCTAGCGCTCCGTGGTAACTGAACAGCCTTGTGCCAGTATGCACTCTGGGGCAAAATGAAAGATCTTTCAGACTAGACTGCCTGTCTACTCTGAAAGAAATTCAAACAATTGGCAAAAAGTTAAATACCAGAATGAACTTAGATCTGGTGAAACTTGGCTGAATTTTTACTATTTAAAACATTTTCCTGTAAAATGCAACATCTTCTGCATGTTAATGTAAGATGATTGAGGTGAGATTATCTAACATAACTCTGGATAACTGTCACTGGTTATACTAGGACACTTCTGTGGTCTGTTTTAGGTGTTTCCTAGAAGAACTGCCCATTGTTCTCCCTTGACCGTCGAGGGAGATCAGACAGAAAGAGTGGACAGAAGTGGCTGTGTGTATTCAAATGAATGCACCACACCTTGTAAATGGACAATTTTTGACTAGACATTACCCGTTTAAATGAAACAAACACTACTGTTTTTTTTTCTCCTCCGTAAGTAAAAGGAATAAAATGTCAGCCAACATATCTAATCGTATCTCTTTCCCTCTTTTGCCATAGACGAAACAAGAGGTAACAGGTTTCCAATTTAGGAGAAAGCAAAGATATGAAACAATGAGAGGAAAAAATGGGAAGGGAAGAAGGTAATAGAGAGGATTTTTTGTTGCATGTGCGACAGGGGTTCAGTTTCAGCAGAGGAAGGAGACATGCAACTTGGAAAGACACAGTTGGGTGAAATGACATCCAGAATGGAAGTATCCAGGGGAAAAGTAAAAACATGGAAGTTGTCAAACAGTTTCTATCACTTAGAATCATAGGATCATAGAATGCTTAAGGTTGGAAGGGACCTCTAGAGATCATCTAGTCCAACCCCCCTGCACACGCAGGGTCACCTAGAGCATGGGGCTCAGGACTGCGTCCAAGCGGGTTTGGAAGATCTCCAGAGAAGGAGACTCCACAACCTCCCTGGGCAGCCTGTGCCAGGGCTCTGTCACCCTCACTGTCAAGAAATTTTTCCTAAAGTTCCTGTGGAACTTTTGGTGTTTCAGTTTGTGGCCGTTTCCTCTAGTTCTGTTGGTGGCCACCACTGAGAAGAGGCTGCCCCATCCTCCTCACTGCCTCCCTTGAGGTACTGATAGACACTAGAGGATTTGAATCTGAAATGATAATAAATATCAACAAGAATGAATGGGATAATTTTGAACAGTGCCTCATAAGCTTGGAAGGGACAGGGTGGTTGGTTTTTGTGAGGCACTGGAGAATGCCCCGTGGCTCACAGCTCTCATTGGTATCCATTTTATTACCCAAGGAAGTTCAGCAAAGCAGAGGGAATTCAGAGAAACAGAACAATAAGGATAAAGACTCTGGAGGGAAGGAACTATAATAGAAGTACAGAAGAAGCAAGTATGTGTTATATAAAAAGATATGATCTTGAGGATATCTTGAGTGCAGCAAAACTGCTTAAAATGGGTATTGACTGAGATAATTTCAAACAATATTTTTACATTAAAATGGGATAAAGACCAAGAGGACACAGAGAATTCTTTAAAGAGGGAGTATAAAGAAAAAGGCAAAAAAAACCCCAAGAGAAATATGCAGACAAATTTTCCTGGATCTGGTATCTAGTAGGCTAAGAAGTCTCCCAAATTCTGTTTAAAAGACACACTCTCATGCAATAAAAATATTTACACTTGATATTTATTTAATACTATGATTCTAACTTCTCTATAGATTTTATATGTAGTCTGGATTTTTTTGAACTGTCTTTTCAAACAAAATTATGAAGAACTTTTTTTTTCACTGACTGCAAAATGCTTTACATTAATTCTGAATGTATAAAGACATATTTTCTAGCCTGTGTGATTGAGAAGCAAAATAAAGTTCCCTGTTTTTAAAATGCACATAATGCCTGCAGTTCCTACCTGTTTCAGTGAGGACAACATGAAATACAAAAGAAAGATGGAGTAAAAAATCATCCTATGGCTTTGTCTCTCATAACATTCGTGGCAGACTTTTTTTTTTTTCCCCTGAATTTTGGCCTCATACCAAAGGTGACCACACAATAGGTCACAACCTCGAATGCACCTGCTTTGGAGATTGTTCTTACTGCTACTGCCTGGCGTGTGTTTGACTGTGGACAGCAGGGATTGCAAAATAGACATACAGAACCAGGGATCCTAGTTACCCTAAGCAATCTTTCAAGTTTGCTAAACTAGTAAGAGTCAAAGTGATCTGATTCCCTATGAACCTGTCTGTTGTGCCTGAACCAGAAATAAACTTTTTACTGTGCTCCTGCATTTGACATCCAGCTTCAACTTGCATATAGTGTTCAGCTACCTGGACGGCAGCACTCCTGGCCCTGCGTTTTACAATCCTCTGCAGTCAGAAAGGAGTCAGCACAATATGATGAGTCTGAGTTGGGCTGTTTGCTCAGTCTGAATATCACAGAACCGCAGAATGGTTGAGGTTGAAAGGAATCCCTAGATATTTTCTGGTCCAACCCCCTGCTCAAGCAGGGACACCCAGAGCACAGGGCACAGGGTGGCATCCAGGCGGGTTTGGAAGATCTCCAGAGACGGAGACTCCACAGCCTCTCTGGGCAGCCTTTTCTTCACCCTCACATGAAAGAAGTTCTTCCTCACATGGAGATGGAACTTCTTGTGTTTCAATTTGTACCCATTACCCCTTGTTTTTTTCACTGGCCACCACGGAGAAGAGTTTGGCCCCATCCTCCCTACATTCTCCCCTCAAGTACTTCTTCTTCTGATATTGATCAGATCCCCTCTCAGCCTTCTTTTCTCTAGGCTAAACAGGCCCAGCTCACTTAATCTTTCCTCACACAATAGATGCTCCAGTCCCTTCATCATCTTTGTCCATCTACGCTGGACCTTCTCTAGAAGCTCCACGTCCCTCTTGTCCTGGGGATCCCAGAACTGCACTCAATATTCCAAGTGCGGGCTCACTAGAGCTGAGTGGAGGGGCAGGATCCCCTCCCTCGACCTGCTGGCAACTCTCCTCCTGATGCAGGCCAGGATCCCATTGGCCTTCTTGGCCATGAGGGCCAATCAGGGCACGTTGCTGACTCATGGCTAACGTTGTTTTTGGGGTTGACTTTCCAGCAGGTCAACCCCTAATCTGTACTGGTGCCTGGGGTTATTCCTCCCCAGGTGCAGGACCCTGAATTTGTCCTTGTTGAACCTCATGAGGTTCCTCTCTGCCCAGCTCTCCAACCTGTCTAGGTCCCTCTGAACAGCAGCACAGCACTCTGGAGCATCGGCCACTCCACTCAGGTTTGTATCATGCAAACTTGCTGAGGGTGCACTCTGTCTTCTCATCCAAGTCATTGATGAACAAATTGAACAGCACCGGGCCCAGTACTGATCCCTGGGGGACATCACTGTCAACAGGTCTCTAACTGGACTTGGCCCTCTGAGATTGACCATCCAGCCAGTTCTCAATTCACCTCAATGTTCACTCATCTAACCCACACTTCCTGAGCTTCCCTATGAGAATATTATAGGAGATGGTGTTGAAAGGCTTGCTGAAGTCAAGGTAGACAACATCCACACCTCTCCCGTCATCCAGCCAGCCAGCCATCCCATTGTAGAAGGCTATCAGGTCTCTGAATATTCTTCACTGGAGCAACTCATATTTTCCATAAACTGTTCTTTTAAATGCTGAGTAATAACTCAAGGTTTGTCAGATTGCCACTCATGAACAAAAACTCCACTGAAAGTCCAAGGAATCTTCATCCCCTAATGTCCTTCAGAGATAAAGGGACATAGGTTGCTTCACAGTTTGGACATTTTATTTTTTAGCCAGAGGGATGCTATACAAAAAAGAGTGAAGGAAAACAGGATTCATCCAAAAAGTCTTGGAGATCTGCAGTATACACTTCTAACTTGATCTTGTTACAGTTATTCCCTTCACTGATCATCAAAAGAGGTACCTTTCACTCAGGTACGCATTTCAGATGCAAGAAAATATTACAATGTCAAACAGTCATTGTCCAAACTTTCACAAGTTGTGGGAGTCCGTAAACAGCATTACCAGATAAATGGCAGTAACATTCACAGCTCTGCTTTCTGTCCTCCAGAGTCCCTTCTCTCCATCTAAAAATCCGTGTGCCTGTCCTGCTCCAGCTCTGTCCCTATTCTGGAAATTCTGAGTGAGTTACAAAAAAAAATCAGTGATTTGCTCCTTAACAGTCCCTTAATGCAGAGTGGAACAAGGCTCATGTTTCACTATTTGGCTGCCAAGACCCTGGGTTAAAAATGAAGCTGTGGACATAAATTAGTTATGACAGGTGACTCAGAGGTTTAGACCCCTGAAGCCCAACTGCAGAATTTGTGCATAGGCAAACTGATACTGGGATGAGTTGAGGAAGGGTTTTGAGTCTCTTATGGCTGCATTCTCCTCTAGCAATAGATACTCAGTCAGATTTCTTTAGCCCCTTATTATTTTATTTTTAATGATTGCAAATACTTTCTAGAAATCACATTATCACTTTTTCTCTGTGAGATTTCATCTGGGAAGCAGAAGTATGGTCTGCCTCTCCTCATCTCATTTGGAGACCACTTTGTTAATTTCTCCTGGAATATTTGGATCATCAGCAGAGCCTATATGGGTTTGACTGGAGCAGTGGGGGAATAGGGTCTTGAGGAGAATTTTTAGGATTTTTTGATTCTTGCAGATCTTCCTCATGACACAAAACTGTTCTTTGCTGGATGCACATACTGAATGAGAAGGAGGAGAATCTAGAAGAGAAATTCCGCTCAAGGAATTAAAACACACACATTATCAAAGCAATCCGAAATTAACATTCCCCATCATATGGAGTTTTGGGAAGACTGTCAGAGTGAATATAACTCTAAGGAAGAATCAAATAAAACAGTTCAGCATGAACAGGATTCCCAAAGCATCCCTGCTCACAACAACCATTACACAGGAGAGAGATCAAATCCATGTTATAACCAAAGTAAAATCTACAGTGGGAGCTCAGAAGTTATTCAGCATCAGAGGTTCCTCCCAAAGGAAAAAACTTAGCATAAACAGTCATTGTAAAAGAGCTAGAGATGGTGCCTGAGACAGCATGAACAAATTCACCTGAGAGACGCTGTATAAATATTTGAAATGATAGAAGAGCTTAACCTAAGAGCTTTCTCCACCATAAGGGAATACACTAGCTCCCCTATACGGGTAGCAGCGGTAAGTGATGAAATCAAAGCAAGAGTCCATGTGGGAGAAATAGTATTGAGATGACCAGTGAGAGAAAAAATGCCATTGGAAACACACTCTTGCTAAATCACTGGTCTTATACATGACAAAAACTTCAGGATTGTGAGAGAAAGGAGATGGTCTTTCTTTCACTTTCATATTCTATTTTATTGAAAGCACAGGACACACATAGGACAGAAACTTAGGTAAAACGCCAAACTGGAAAAGATTTCTGCCTGGTTCTTATGGGAAATTCCATGCAGAAGACAGGCCGGGGTGAATGCACAAATGATCCCTTAATGTTCTTCCATCAGAAGTCAAATACTTGAGTAGACATGTGGGCAGCCAGGGAAGGAGAGACTTCCTGACTTTGCAATACAACTAGCCTAGTACTTAGGCTCCTAGAAAAAAATATTTTGTGGAAATATACTATCCCTACAACCAGATTAATATCAATGAAGAGGACTTTTGACAGCTTTTCAGGAAATAAGAAAAGGGTATATTTTTTACCACATGGCTGTTGTTTGATCCCTCAAAGAATTACTGTTCTATATGAACAAACATATTACAATGGCAGTTGCATATGAACATGTTTGTTCATAAAGAACAGTATCCTGAAAGTCTAGAAAGTTATCCTAAAAGTCATGGGAAGTATTTTCACATTTTTCTACCCCTTATAAGCTTACTCCATGGGATCCCACCTGGTTACAAAATCTGTACATTAGCCTTTACTTCAGACATTACCAAAAGATGTAACTGTTTTTACATGTACATTGACATCCTAGAGTATCAATGCATGGATACTCTGTACTCCCATCTGAAGAAAAATAAGCATTGTTTGTTACAATTACATAGGACAAATGCATTTATGGTCTCCTTAGTGTTCATTCTACTGACACCACTACCACTGAAATAAAGTTAAGCCAAATAAGATGCATCCTATTTTGTCTGGAAAAGGTTTTAGTTTTACTTGCATCTTCAGAATTCTTTAGGGTGTTAAAAAAGAAAATCCTGCCATATGGTAGAAGCTAGGGGAAATTCACACTGCTTTAGAATTGTTATGAACTCCATATTGGAGTTCCAAATTAGATATCCAAATACATTGTGACCCCATACAATGCATTAGTTTGGTACATCTCCAAAAAGCTGTTTTCCCTGTGAGAACAGGTATGGAGACCATTAAACACAAAGTAATAGTCAGGCAAATACTGCCTGAGTTCTGGCTGGTCATGTTTCTGCCTTTGGCTGAGACTGCACCTGGGTCTTACAGAAAGGTTCCATTCTGGAGCATGTTAGAAAAAGGAGTATGGAATACCTCAGATAACCCAGAGGGCTGTGCTTCCTTTCACAGGCACCTGGACAGGCTGGAGAGACGGGCAGAGAGGAACCTCATGAAGTTGAGTTAAAGGAAGTGCAATGTCCTTTACCTGGGAAGAAACAACTCCGTGCAGCAATAAGGGCTGGGGGTGAACCAGCTGGGAGCAGTTCTGCTGGGAAGGATCTGAAAGCCCTGGTAGACAAGCTAACCAGGAGCCAGAAATGTGCCCTTGTGGACAAGAAGGCAAATGATATCCCGGGCTCCATTAGGAAAAGCACTGTCAAAACAGGGAGGTGATCCTTTGGCCTCTGCACAACCCTGGCAAGGCCGCATCTCGGATGCGCCACTGCATGGCGAGGCCATCCAGTTCTGGGCTCCCTAGTGCAAGAGAGACATGGAACTACTGGAGCAAGTCCAGCATAGGGCTGCTAAGATGCTTAAGGGACAGGAACATCTCTCATATGAGGAAAGGCTGAGAGAGCTGGAACTGTTCAGCCTGAAGAAGAGAAGGCTGATGGAGGATCTTATCAATGTGTAGAAGTTTCTGAAGGGAGGAAGTAAAGAGAATAGGGCCAGACTCTTTTCAGGGATGCTCAGCAGTTGAATGAGAGGTAATGGGCACAAACTGAATCACAAAAAGTTCCATCTGAACATAAGGAAAAACTTCCTCACTGTGAGGGTAAGAGAGCATTGGAACAGGGTGCTCAAGAGAGGTTGCGGAATCTCTGTTCTTGAAGATACTCAAAAGCTGTTTGGATACAGTCCTGTGCAACATGCCTAGGTGACCCTAGGTGATCTCCAAGGGCCCTTTCCAAAGGGTTGCTTCCCCTTCCCCTATGGCTCTGTGCTGTGCGTGTGTTTAACCAAGTTCTACATACATATCCAGGGAAACCATATCACAAACCATATTCACTAGCAAGATGTGCCAAACCTTTAGTGCCCCTGGGGCAGAGAAGAGAGTTTACTGTTCCAGTAACTATTTGTGACTATTTGTTTGGGGGTTTAATCACACATAGCAAAACACATTTCTTTGTAAATCTATTGATTTTTTTCCTGCTAAGAGCAAATGAATGACTAAACCCTCATTATTTTCAAGGCTCTGTTCAGGGTTCTGTCAGGTTGAACAGAATGCAGGCTGTTCTGCTACCTACTACTACCAGGACTAAAATCTTTATGCTTTATAATGGAAAATTAAAATTCCTGTAATCACATGTTTCTTGGATTTCAAGCAAGAAGCTTAAAAATAAAACTGTCAGGAAAAGTGTCACTTTCCCTGCAGAAATTTATCTCAATTAATCTTTGGCATTTTCAGTGTGTCCCAAAGCAACAGAAAATGCTGTATTTCTTTCTTGTTACTAATATGAATTTAAATCTTTACAGTTTGTCCCTTTCATGTGCTCCTTTTAAATCTAACATGTCTCAGGGAACTGTTCAAACAAACGGAATCTACTCTACTTGCCACAGACAAATATGCCCTGAACTCTTGATATTGAGAAAAATGCATTTAAAAAAAAAAAAAATCTGAAACCCAGCATTTGTTATATAAATTAATGTTTAAAGGACATCGGGTTTTGAAATACAGTTTGCAGTCCTATATTGAAAAAAAAAAATCACTCAATGTAAGCCAAGGACACACATAACTAACATTACATTATGACAGTATTAATACAGAAGAGGTATATAAAACCTACTAGTAGGAAATGGTCAATTTTTATATAACAAAATCATCTGCTTTTCTTATTGGTATATTTTTTATAACATATTTTATAAAACATTTTACCCTTTACATTATGGTTGTCTTTTATTCTATTTTTTAAAGAGCTTTGCTACATTGTGTTTGAGAATACATTGGGATACATCACGCCATTCCATTTGTTATAGCTCTTGTCTAAAGTATATACACTTTTGAAGAATGCTCTCTATTCTTTCTCGGAAAGGTATACTTGTTATCTTGACACAACATTCATTTTTTACTGCAATAATAAGTTAACTCAATGCTTCCGTATAGATACTTTACCTGGTTGTATCTCCATCAAGAGTAGTGCTAAGGCATTGGATTAGTTCTTCACATTGTTGTTACCCATGTGAATGAAAGCAAATAAATACCTATTGTTGTTCTAACTAAATTTAATTCTTCCACATTCATATGGATTTTTTTTTCATTATATACCATGCAATCAAAGACAGTTACATCTGCTTATCATTCTTTCTGACATCAGACCTCAGCTGTCTATTCCAGACAAAAACTACAGATGCAATCTTCCTGAGAGCCTAGGAACAAGAGGAAGCATCTAAAATCTCTGTAAATACTTCTTCCAAAGATGAAGAGATCACAAGCAAAAGTACTGGAAAATCATAGCTTTAATTTAGCTGCAATTAGTACCTATTCCTTGTTGCCACCAATGTTACCTCCTGAAATCATCTGCATGTTCCCATCCTATGATTCAATCAACCCTCACAAATACATCATACATGCACACCTATAGACACAGATATATGTGTATATATGTGCATGTACATATATATGAAGAAAGACCTAACTAGCCAAATCCCAGCCACGAAAGGATTTTCTGGTACATTGTTCAGGTGCAGGAAGTGAGTTAAGGGACATATGGAGATACATGAGACATCTGAATCCAAAAGTAATTTGACGAAATCCAAGAACTCCCATGTATTACATCTTGAAGGAGCAAAGCAAAGGTGTGATTACGTTTTGTCGCGGTCTTAGTTACTTCGACCTATAATTTGAAATGTATATAATTAATTGCAATGGATTTTTAAAAAGTTGTGATAAGTGTCCAAGTGATGTTATATGTCATTTCCAGATATACTCTTTATACTTCACCCAATTTAAAAAGATGCCTGGACATCTCAACCAGGACAAGCATGCAGAAGGCAGAAGGCAGCCAGGAGACCTAAGGTAGTCCTGAGCAGCCAGGAAAGTTAAGAGAGATTGTCTGTTCAACAAACACATCTAAACATCTAAAATTTCAGCAGGTAGTAGGCCTGGTATGTGGAAACACCCCAATTCCATCTCTCAGGCTTCTACTATCTGCAAAATGACAATAGCAAGTACAATATTGGAACTGCAAATAAACTGAAAGAATAATGAGCAAATGCAATGTTAAACTGAAATCTGGTTCCCAGCTGGAGTTTTGTCAGAGCCTGCCAAGCACAATGGAAAGAAGGGAGCAAGGAGACTCATGTGGAGATCAGAGTGGAGGAGTCAGCAAAGAAGAAAATATATCCAGACATTATTCCTGGCAGCAGCCACTGTGCTGATAAGTCAGACAACATTTGAAAACAGGGAACTTACAAGAAGAGGAGAGAGAAAGAAAATGAAGGTGTCTGAGGACTAGATGAGAAGAAAATGGAACAAAACAAAGGTAATGAGAGAAACGCAGGGCCCTAGTATGCTCCAGCTTTGACTGAAGAAATGTATTTGAGATTGATGAACAGGCAAAGAAAATTAGACAAAAGAGAAGAAACAGGATAGGATAGGACGTGAATATCTCAAGAAATCAAACTGAAGTCTACTTCAGGGGTTTTTTTTACAGAATATCGGGAGAAATACCACTGTAACTAGAACCTAATCACACACTGCCATCTATCACCACCTCAGATATGTCCATCTGTGTCATGGACCACGTTATGAATGGGTCCAGGGAACTGGTGGAAAAAGCAGGTGGTAGTTTCTCCTTTCAGGATATTTCTTAGTGGGGAGAACTATGGATTCCTAGAGCCAGTGTTGCCTCTTGCACCATCTCGCCTTGACCTGAAGTGTTTGGCTGAGGAAAGGGGAAAACATGTTCTCGATCAGGAAGTGACAACATGAGTAATCAAAGAGGATGTAACTGGAAGCAGTGCACTAAGCCCTCCAAGTCATTTCGGGGTGTAAAAATATAATTTATATAAAAGAGTCAGCATACAGAAAGGAGGCTGTAGCCTTATTTTTTTTTCACCAAAAATAGCATTCTTGGTCCATTAGCCCGTTTACTTCTACTTCCACTGGGAAAACCCTCATATTTCTTCGCAAACCTTTCACAACTACCTGTCATTCTCTGCTATTGCCTTCCTTCTAGATTCTAACATTTAATCAGATTCTATCTTTCAGCAAACTGAGTTTCAATTGCTTCCAGGCAACAAGAAAAGATACACTCAATTTCTTTATTAATCTCATCCCTGGCTGAATCATTGCTGCAGGCACCAACTAAAGGAAGTAGAGATCATCTGCATGTACCATCATGTACCCTACCCCAGCTCAGCTCAGTAGCGCTTATTTCATGCTCTAAGCCCACTGCAGAAGAATAGTTTCAGCACGTGGATAAGATTGCTATCAGAAGATAAACATTTGGGAATGCCAAATTTCTTGCTGTTTCTTTGACAAGGGATGGGGCATTAATCAAGCTAAATCTTTATGCAGAATGGGGTCAACACTGACTTCTTCTCAGAGGATTCCTCTAGTTGAAGATGGAATTGCCCATCAAAGCCCTTTGAAGTCATTCATCTCAAGAACAGCCATATGTCCATGTCTTAAGTCGTTATTGTGGGAGATCACAGTTTAGCATGTGCTCAGACTGATTCAGATGGAGCTGGCACATTCTAAACAGAAGCCAAATCCCTGAACCACTGTCTCTAGGCCTTTTCCCAAGCCTTTCCCCACAATGAAGCACTCCAAAGATTTCTTTGTTCTGATGTAGAGTGACAGAGTTCCAGTGGTCTCTTCAAACCAGAATTTCTTGAGGTCTTGGCCTAAAGAACACGGCTCCTTATGAGGTGCTGAATAATCATAATGTTCTAAGCATTCCAGGTAGAGCCCTTTAGTCCTGACTCATAAATTATTGGTGCCTCCCTGTTTTCTTCTGATGTTTCCTTCTCTGGGGGCTTCAGATCTGTAGCATCACTGTTGTCTGTTCCAGGCTTATACAAACGTAAAATGTTCCCTATTTATTCTTCAAAAGAACCGCCCCCCCCCCCAAAAAAAAGACACTGTAGAGGTGTTACATTTTTGACACTTCCCCCAAAATATCAGCGAGCTCTTTCTTTTATAGTCTTTGATCATAACTGGAAAAGAAAAGCATGCAAGTTGAAACTGGAAGCATGTAACCTGTCTGTTGTTCAGTTACTTTTCTTTCTAGAAAACATTATATACATATAGGTCTATAACTGCTATACTTCTAAAAGCGTTTTAAAACAAAAATATTCCAGCTGTCAGAATGAGCTTAAGCATTCTATTTTGTATGATTGTTTTACTCTGTTCTGCAACTGTAAACCAGACTGTTCCGGTTCATTAGATAATTTATCATCAAGAGAAACTAATTTTTTCACAACAGTGTTTCTGTCCCATCATTGGTCTGTTGTGACTTTGTTAACTGTTGGCAGAATGAGGTCCACATTTGTGTAAGACTTTCTTAAATACAGGTGCTATAGCAGTTTGGAGAATGGTGGTTTCCTTTTCTGTTTGAAATGTTCAGCTTGAAAATATTTAGCCACTCTGTGTGTATTATTCAGGGAAATGCTATAATTTAATCCATTTGCATTGTAGCAGCTTTCATGAGGTTATAATCTGCTCTTCTTTATAACTTTTTATTCTTGGGTTTTGGACATTTCCCAAAAGATTCATATTTGGCAGCTATTAGTAATTACTACAACAGCTTTCCTATTATTATTCCTTCATTGCTGCTGTTACACATTTATTCCCTATTATAGTCCCAAGGAACCTCAGCACCTTAACTAGCACACCAGCTGCATTCAGTCTACAAATACTAGAAACATTCAGCATCAACCAAGTGAAGGCTACAACAGATGAAATATTTTTTTAAGGGAGTGATACTAAAGCTACATAAAGCAGGGAAGCATTGGTCAGCTAATTTGACTGAGAGACTGTGATGGAGATTTTGCAATTTTACCCTGGAAAAAGTTACTTTTCTTTGGAAAATGACTAGACCCTGCTTTTGTCTCCCAGAATATATGGCTAGAACTCTCTTCATTCATACTTTTAACACCTGAGTGCAATATGTTGAAAGCCGTGATTTTCACACTAGGAACATTTATTTCACCCAGCAAAAATGCAAATGATCCGAAGTCATGAGTGCAGGCTGTGCTGCATTATCTTACCTCAAAGTTTAGTTAGATCAGGTTTCAAACTTTGTTATGGACAATTCTAAGAGTACTGATTGACAGGCAAAGACAGTTGTCACTTAGAAGAACTTTCCATCTCAGCTAAAGAATAGATGTGGCTATAAGCACTTTGCATACAGCATATGCCGCACAGAAATATGGCAAAACACTACATGACCAAAACCAGATTCATTGGAAGTTTTGCACTCCTAGCTATCCATTGCAATGATCACTGGGAAACTAGGAGCCTGTAGATCTTATCGAAAGTACAGAATTAACTAAAATTTTTCAGTACAAAAAAAACTCCATTGAAGATTTCATTTTTTTAGTGATACAATTTACTAATCCAGAGGAATTATAGTAGAAAATAGAGATATGTGGAATGTTTGCAAATATTCCTCTAAATATGCGTACTTATTTTGGAACCTTAGTTGTGATTCTTTTCACAACCTTTGAATAATTTTCTTCCAAGCACAAAATCTCAGAGAAAACAAAGACCCTCGGCTATACATGTGCAGACACTACTACCTATGCTGAGGAGGGCATCTAAGTCAGGAGGCACCTGTGGCAGGGACCCGCACCTAGGAGCTCAAGAGCACACGGCAGACAGCTATGGGGAGCTCAGTCCTAGTCTTGACTACATCGGTTGAATGGAGGTCACATTGTGACCTATCTTTGAAACTGTGCAAGAAACATCTTTTTTTAGCCCTGCCTGTTGCTAAAGATGAAATTATGCTTGGACCTTGACCAACACAAGCAGAAATTTATCTACCCATTGCCACAACATGTTCACTGGAAAAGATTGAGTTGGACTGGATTGGATAGTGAGCAGTAGACATAATGCCCTGCTCTGCAGCACCAGCAAAATCTAATTATCTGCTTTTCTGCTTTTAATCTATCAGTCTAACTTTCTTTGTCTTTTAATCACTTCCAATAAACCTTAGCGGTAATTTTCTTTGGTCTTTTCATTATGTTTTTCTTATAAGATGAATGGATGTCATGGATTTATACTTGCTATCAAAGTAAACAGTATTATTAATTAAAAAAAAAAAAAAAAAAAAACAAGGAAGGTCAAAATTACAGAATATTTTTAAGGTAGAAAAAGTTTTCCTTTCCTGTTGCTTAGTGATTGAAAAACATTCTTATTATGAACCAATTTTCAATGAGCCTAAGTGGATAAACTAGAAAGTTTACCTATTTACCTAGCTGTGGGTAAACTAGGAAGAGTCTAGAGAATGTGGGGCTAAGCCTTTGTTAAATCATAAAAATCTTCACTCTATTTTCATTTGTGTGAATACCTGAGTAAATTATATAGATTTCTCAAGGCTCTAAATAAGTGAAGTAATTCTCTTACGTCAAGACTTTTTGCTGAATGATTTAATTTAACTGTTTTCTGTTGGACATGACTCCTTCCTAACGCTTTACACAGCAACTGCCTCCTGTTGCTGTCTTCTTTCTTTCTTCCCTTATCTAAATACAACCGTATTTTTTTCCACAGTCTGAATTACAAAGAAAAGAGCCAACTCTTGATTTTTTTTTTTTCCCAACCACCTCATTCTATAGTCCACTACTTGTTCAAATACATCTTAACTGAGTCTTATTACATATTTTACCATTACCAGTGCACTGTTAAGGAGATTCATGTCTTCATTTTCCTCCGCTAAGCTGCATGGAACCTAAGTCCCCAGCAAAATGTTGCTGGCAGAAAGCCCTATTTTTCCTTACTTTTGGCCCTTCACCACACCCATTTTCAAGAGAAAAAAACACTACGAAAAGAGATCCAAGTCTACCCTCAAGGTTGAGGGTAGCTTCTGAAGGTTTTAGAAATTATTGTCATAACAAAAGTAAAATATATAGCACCATAAAACTAATGTTTAGAGTTAAAAATCTAAAGTTAAAATTAGGCATTTGATTCTATTCTTGCAAAGGAATAGTTCTTACTGAGAAAATCCGAAGCTGAATCAGATGTTGAAAATCCTTACTTTTACCTACTAGTGAACTAGAGGAACACAAGTGTAGATTTAAAAGCTTTTCCCTTCTCACCTGAAACAAAATTCAGGGAAATAGTAAAGTGACTTCTTCTATTCCGTGTGTCTTATTTAAATCTATGTTTCTTTTATTGGAATGAAGCAAACTGGTGATAAGTTGCATTTGTCATTTAATACTTCCATGGCCTCTTTTGTTGTCGTTTGTGCGAAGTATATATTTTAAAAATGTTCAGAATTTCTGTTTGTGAAATCCTGGTGTCTGCTTTGAAGGGGTGTGGTATGCCAAGAAAAAGAAAGAAGTTAGGAATAGCTATGGCATCTTCTCCTATGGCTTGAAAAGATGCATTCAGTGTCATTGTTTAATGTTCTCCAAATGTAAGTCTAAAACAAGGCAAAAAATCCTGTTTAATTGTTTGCAGCCCAAAGATGTGTGCTTTTGTAATTCTAGCTGGCAGTTAAGATACAAGCAGAACTGTTTTCTCTTACTTTGTAGTCCTGGATCAGAATACAGGAAGATATTAAGTTCATCCAAGAAACAGCAGCTATTAAGCTTCAGTTTTCACAGCTAATACTGCACTTGAAAGAGTTATCAAGGAAGCAAAGCCTGGCCATTTGCACTGATTCAACAGAGAATAAATTAAATTTCTTGTTTTTTAAAAATGCCTGGGTTGCACAGAAATATTTAATCTCCTGGGGAAAAAAAAAAAAAAAAAAGAAAAAAAAAAGGGAGGAAAAGAAGGAGGAAGAAAAACTGCTCTGTGACAATTTGCATTTGCAAGAGCACTAAGGTGCTCTTTGGAATATTAAGATCTTAAGACTGCCCTCTCTCACCCTTCTGAAGCTTTTGTCACATATACGACATGTGATTCAGCAAGAGTGTGTTTCAGATAGCATTTCTTTTCTCACTGGCCATTTCAATAGTATTTCTCCTTCATGTGTACTTCTCCTGCATGAACTCTTGCTTTGATTTCATCATAGAGTTACCCTTGCTACTCGTATAGGAGACTGCTGTATTCTTTTATGGTTGAGAGAGTTCTTATGGTAAGCTCTTCTTTCATTTCAAATATTTACACGGCATCCCCCAGATATGAAAGAATGTTATGAGCGTGTGTATGTGCGTGTACACATGTGGAATTTAGATATATATAGATAAATGATATGTTTAAAACAGTGTTTTCATACTGTTAAGCTGCGTGAAGGCTCTTGAACTCCTTTTGCATCTTTATCACTTCCCTTTTCATCCTTGAAGAGTTCCTCTAACACATCGAGGGCAGGATCTAATGCTTCTGTACAACACTTAGAAAAAATATATTCGTATGAAAGGCTGGAGAAAACAAATATCTTCAAATGAAGTGAACAGGCCAAATACTGGAGATGAAGCAGGCCTGAAGCTGCTCTGTGACACTGACACCAAGCGGTGTGAGACGGCGTATCCATGCGGCTGCACTCTCATACCCTCCGCAGGGCGGCTGCAGCTGCACTGCACTTGGAGCAGTCCTTGGCCTAAGCTGGCTCCTGAATTGTGCCTGGGAATCACTTGGGGCAGTACTATTTGGACAAAAGCTTGCCAGGGGCCATTTCAATAATTTAACAATATAAATAATCAAGCCTAGCGATGCGCCCTGGCACTTCTTGCTGTATTAGCGCAGCCACAGCGGGCCTGGCCAGCTGCTGATCCCTTCATAGCGCAGAGCACGGGCAGATGGCAGGAAGCTGCCCCGGCCTTCAAGGCGGGCTGCGGGGAGCTTGCCAAAGCCCGCGCGGCCCTTCATCAGGAGGCAGAGAAAGTGCCTTTGCTGCAGAGCATGCCAGGGACCCCGCTGGCAGCAACGCCGCTGTCTTCCAGCGCTGCTGCCTCCCCCGCTGCCCGCTGTGCAAGAAAATAAGCCACCTTTTGCTTGGTCCCAGGGCCACGAAGGGTTAGAAGGTGCTTCTACAGCCTGCTGAGACTGCAGCAGTCCCCTACGCAGCAACCGAGGGGGCGGCAGCCAGGAGAAGGGGGAGGCGAAGCTCAGGGGCTGCAGGCAAAGCTCTCACTGGCAGCTGTGCATGGAGCTATGACCTCCTCTTCCTTTTCATGCTGGTGAGAGAGAACTCACTCAGCTTGCATGTAAATACTGAAAAGGGCAGCTTTCATATAGAGCTTTTTCTTTATAAAAAGGCATAAATTCTTCAGCGCTGAGAAATATGGTTGAGATTGGGCTTGAGAGACCTACCTCTCGCTGGGGCACGGTGTGCCTTGTGGGGCCGAGGGGGTGAGAAGCAGCCCCCTCAGGCAGGCTGTAGGGACCCAAGGAAGCCCAGAGCTCCAGGATCCGTAGCAGGAGGGATCCGGGGAATGACAGATCTAGCTTTTCAGATTGTTATGTTTGAAAAGTAGCAGAGGGAAGTGTGGGATGCGCATATGCGGCAGCAGAGAGAACAGGCGGGCTCAGAGGAGGGGAAGCATCATGAGATGCTAATGTGCACCCTCGGCAGAAGGCCTGTCTGTATAGGGGCATTTCCAGAGAGGCCTTTGCCTGCTTTTCTCTCTTTCTTTCTCTTTCATGAGGAAAAAGAGGCCATCCAGCAGCACAGAGGAGCACAGAGGTGAGGGTTACATCAGTGGAGCTCAAGATGGGCCACAAGCCTGCAAAAAGAAGCAAAGGCAAGAAATGAGAAGATGTGGAAACCAGGACAGATTTGTCTGTTGCACCCTGATTCTGCCAGTAATGGACACCAACACCTTGTTTGATTGGACATCTCTCTGCTATCTTAGTGTTAAGACTTGCTTGATATCCACTACCAATAATTTCAGAATTGTCTTTTTAGATTTTGCCCAATGTAATTTAAGTTAGAATGAAAGGTTCTTTGTGTACTTCTGAAATAAGTTACTACCACCATTGCTATATATAAGTATAAATTCATTCTGTATTTTTTTTAATTCTCTCTTGTTTAATAGAATAACAGAATCATAACCAGGAGAAGGATTTTTTATGGACTTTTTCCTTTACTCATGCATATCTTTTGCCTACATAGCTTACAGCTTACTTTAAAGGGTTTGCACACTTTCAGAAAGGATCAGGAGGTGTGAATGGGGAGGTGCTGGCCCAAACCTGGTACTACAAGGAGGTGGGACCATGCCTGAACATCCACCTGGACCCAGAAAACTGCTTCTGAATTCAGTAACACAAAATTCAAAGGAACTAATGTATCTGTAAAATGTGGTGCCAGTCTCAGACTTCTAACATCTGTGGATTAATTGATCCTTCTCAGCTGAGTTAACTAGAAATGGCCACGTGAACAGCGGTGTCTGTGTCCTGAATGCTGATCAGGACCTTCACAGGCAGTCTTCTGCAGGGGATGGTGGGGTTGCTCCATTGCCCCGGTATCCTGACCACTGGAGCGGCATCATTACTAAGAGTGCATTGCTAGGGATTGCTCAGGTTCTACCGTTCATTCCATTTTCCTTTTCTGCCTTCACAAATACTAGATTTCTTTGTTGTCATATAAATGCCTTAGAAGCTTGTTTTATTGAATGTTGCTGTTCAAATATCAACAAATCAGCCTTTCTGTCCATGCACTACGATTTCCTGAGGCCTTCGTTGTGTCTAATTAATTTGCAGTTCAAAGTTTTCCAGAGTCAAAGGTATATTTGGATTCAACAGCACTTGAATTTTTTTCTTCTATCCTATTTCTTTTAAACCTGTGTAAAACTTGATCACCCACAAACTCTCATGAGAATGAGTTCCACAGCTACCCCAATAATGACATGTGGTGTGAAGACCTATTTAAGCTTGTTTGTTCTAAGATTGACATCCACTGGTATCATTGCATGTTCCCTTTTTCCTTCACTTATCATAAGACAGCTTAAACCTGTAGGCAACTTCAATTTATTGTGGATGCCAGGTGCCATGTCTTAACAGTATTGCGTATTTCCAGGGCTGGATACCTTGCCCGAGGAGTAATGTAGGTATAGATGCAGAATTGCAGAATAGTTGACTCAAAGAGATCTGGAGATCATCTTATGCACCTCCCACTCAAAACATGGCTTTCATCAACATTCGGTCATGTCATCGTGGCTTTGTCCAGCCCAGTCTTGAAAACCTCTGAGCAGAAAATCATATAACCTCTCTGGGCTTCTGTTCCAGTGCTACATGGCTTGGTAGAGAAAGAGCTTTTCCTCATATCCAGCCTGAATCTCCCTAGACACAGTCTGTGGCTGTTGCCACCTCTTATAATATACTTTCACTACCCAAAAGAATTTGCTCCCATCACTTTGTAAGTGCCTTTCAAGAAGCTGCAGGCTGCTGTTAGGTCCCCTCTCAGTCCTGCCTCGTAGGATCATGTGGTCAAGCTCCCCTACAATCTCGGTTATCCTCTGCTGGAGCTTCTTCAGTTTGTTTGCATCCACCTCGAACTAGAGAGTCCGTAAGCTGGATACAGTGTCCTAGGAGCAACTTCACCAGTGTCAAGCAGAAAGTGGTAATAACTTCGCTTGATTTGTTAGCCACATTCCTCTTAAGGTAGCTCAGTATGCAGTTTGCTTTCTTTGCAGAGTTTGCAGTTTGGGCTCATATTCACCCTACAGTGATTATTCCATGGTAAAGACCTGGGTTTTTTCAGCTGGGGTCAACATGATTCTGGCTAAGTAATTGCTCTCCACATGTTTAGTGCAATATATAACATTACTTCTTCAGACAGGACATAGATTTGGAATCTCAGCACTCAGTTTAAACAGTGTGTTGCAGAGACCACTACAGTAATTTTCTTTATGAAATGTTTGTTTTCCTAACAGGAACTGAGCATCCTTCATATATATATTATCAAACAAGGTAATTTCTACCCCATAAGGACAAATTTATGCAACGGGAGGTATTGTACAGGAGCCATAGTAGATAAGCAAAAATGAGATGACAGTGAGTGTAAAAAGAAGCAGTTTCAACATGTCAGCTGTCTAGCTATTGGATTTTGTTGATATCTTCTCTGTTTGATCAAAATAACTGTGTAGAAGTGTCATGAAGAATCTCATTTGGGCTACCAATACCATATGTGAAGTCTTTTTTGCTGAGTCTCGTACAAGATAGCCTGGCTTCAAAACGGATGAAAACCAAACGACAATATGAGCAGGCCAGGGCCTTCTTAAAAAGATAAGCAAATTATGCCAGTAAGAAGTTAATGCCAAAATACTGAAGGTGTTCAAACTCTCTTTGGAATTCCAGCACGATTTATTAGACATCTCCTGGGAATGTTCTGTCTGGGAAATCTGTAATGTAAGGCAAGAGGGCAACTGTCATCTAAGCAGTGAGTGCTCAGTTTGAGACGGCTTTTCTCAAAGCGCTACCTGGAAGCCTCTGTCAGTTACAGGGGACTATACTATCTTTTTAACCAACCTCATTAATCATCTCAATAGAACCAAATGTCTGAAACTGATGAAAATCAGATGCAAATAAACTTTTTGACACAACCTCAGCAGTAAAGGTGATTGGTGAGGAAATAAGAATTGTGACCTTTTTTTTTGTTAAATGTGCATGACTATTTATTGTGAAAATTTGAAATCTGAATTTATAACGTCACTGAAAGAATTAAGAGTAGCAAAATTTTGATATACGACTTTTACTGCATTTATAGTATCACAGAAAAACAAAAAAGAAATAATTCTTCAGAGAATTATTCTGACCCTCTCTCAGTGGTCTTAAAGCACAATTTTTATCCAAAAAAAACACTATATTCATGGGAATATGAATACATTCAGGACCATAGATATGTTACCACATTAAATAAAAATGGAACATAAGCAGCAATCTAGTCTGATCACATTTCCAACAGAAAGTAAGTACCTTATAAACTATAACAGAAAAAGGCAAATTCTGTGAATTCAGTTTTTGCTAACACAGTTTACTTTTGGTAACATCTGAAATAAAAATTATTAAAGAATAACATTTTTTTGAGACTCGCAATGCAGACAGTCTCTTGCTCCAAGAGAACTTGTAAATCACACTAATGGCATTTTAGTCACTAAGGACAGAAATCATTTTATTCCTGCTCTATACACAGTTAAAAATCCCAGTAGCCATAGCAACTGGACCACTGAATGTCCCAGGCAGGCAATATAAAGGTCTGGGAAACATCCCCAAAGTCCAGAGCAAACATTGTTTAAAAGAAAGGATCCTTCTTCATTTTTTTGACTGCTGTCTCCTAGTTGCTGCGGAAAGAGACAAGTATCCTAACTCCTAATATGTTATTTCTGTACTTTAGTTAGAATAAAGACTACATTCAAAACTAAATCATTCAAATAGAAATTCACTGCCTAATTTACTGTAATGTTAGGCCCCTGGTTCCTATTTTCTTCAGTACATAAATGCAGATTAGCTGGAAGGACGGCAAAACACAAAGCAATAACATAAAATACACTGTTAAAGCAAAAGGACACCATGTTCTATTGCACACCCACGCACAAACACCCACACATGCACAAAAGCTTCTCAGGAGTGAAAATTCTAAAAAGTGAAAAGTCCAGCATACAGAGGGGCTTTAAAATAGCCTTATTACTTTTTTTTTTTTTTTTTTAATGTACATGCCCTATGCCATTATGCCGTTTCCTAGAAAAGGAGATGGGACATTCACATGCCCTTTTTGCTACTGCAAAGGTAATTGGTTTTTCAACTCAAGTCATTTCAAGTTGCGTGCTGTACACTGAGTGACAGACTGGACAAGTAATTTTGTGCTCCCACAACAGCAAATTAAAAAGTCAGCAAACCAACCGAATAACCAGACAACTCCCCTTCTCTCTCCACAAGTTTCAAATTTTTATATTGTTCACTTTAAAATACCAGTAGATTTTTTTTTCATTTGTTAACAAATCATTGGTTATGTCATTAGAATTGCCTTTCAAAATTTTACTGCCTTACAATAGCCCTTCATTCGTGCATCTTCATTCAGTAGTTAGCCACATTCACAAACCCCTAAGTTCATGCTGGTCAAATTGCTCCTTGTGCATCTTCTCACAGCACATTCCAGTAATACCATGCTGACGTAGTTGGAGAATTATCTGCACCTGTAAAAAATGGCCTCCCACACTTCCATGATTAATCGTAACACTTTTATTGTGGTAGCTGTTGTTAATTCAGATGTCTAAATGTCACAGGGACGGTATTCTCACCATCCACTTTCAAGGGTCTAGTGTTTCCTCACGAGCCTCTTCCCACGAGCCGACCTTTGCGAGCACCTAGCTGAGTTTCAGTGTGAAGATTCTGCTGTATCTCTAACTTACCCTCATGCCACTGCTGCTCTCCATAAAAAAAAAAAGTGCCAACTCATCTGACCTGTGAAGAAGCAGGGCAGATAATCCCAGTTATGCCATTTGCCCAGTAATAAAGATACTTTTTTGTACACTGAAAGCAAAACAAAGGCGTTGGGACCTCAAAGGTTTTAAGAGGTCTGAACAAGAGAGAAAGGACTGTCATAATCCTGCTGAAAAGGAAAGGAAAACATAAGAAAATCTGGAGCTGCCGCCCTCATACTGGGTGCTACTGTGCAGACTGGATTCAGTGATGTGCCGAGATTGCAGCATTCCACATCTAACAATAGATGTTTTACAACTCAAAGAAAGCTGAGGATGGCAAACATCAGTTTTATTCCCAAGTAGGCTGCCTATCTCAAGAGAAAGAAATTCTTTGATATCCAGCTAAGCTTGATTCATATGCAGAGGCTGCTGAGGAAGAAAAAAGAGATCCAAGTAGTTTTATTACTGTGCACTCCACACACTTTCCCAGAAGAGTCAAGCACACGTGGACAGGAAGTAAATTAGATCCCTTTGGAAGGAGCCAGCTTATTTTCACAATGTGCACTGTCAATCATAAACACAGGAAACTAAACAAAAGGTTAATACTGAAAGCATCCAAACCCCACTTCCAAATGCATGATTTTTCAGGACAGGCTAACAGAGCTTCTTGCAGAATAAATGGAGCAATACAAAAAAAAAAAAGGAACGTACTGAAATCTCTACTTTAGTACTCTGATAAAACACACAATTTAAAGCAAGCTTTGCAAGTAACTTGCTAACTGTTCACTCAGACTCCATGACTTTTTATAAACAAAATGACAAACATGTAAACATCCAGGTGCAGCACCTTGGTTCTCCCAGCTGCAAATCCAAGTCCACAACAAATTACTTGCCTTCTCTGCTTGGACTCAGAATTTAAAAAAAAATGCAGAGCTTGTTCACTTTTGACTCAAGACATTGGCTTGCTGAGCTGCGAGTGGCAATAAACTTTCTGTTTGTAGAAAATAATCGTAAATTTGGCAATTGTTCTCCCTACAGTCGTCTGGCACAATAGCATCTATTCAGACTGCCCACTTTGGCTGCGTAATGCATGGGCTGAATGTCTCTGAGCTGGATGCCTGACCACAGCAGGCATCAATAACAAATTAACTTAGTACTCAGCTTAGGGCCACTCAGCCTACAGGAAGAGGCAGGCCTGAAAGAAAGTTTCTAAAGGATGATCCAATGCACTAAGTAAAATGCTGGTCCCCCTGGCACACACACAGACACACAGAGCCTGGGACCCTCTGGAGGATGAAGAAATAATCCCAATGTTTCCAACTTGACCTACTGATGGGAGCAGGATCTGCATATTTAGCTCCCACCCAGGGTCAGCAGGGAGCTGAATTCCTCCGCACTTTTGGCAGGCATGTGCTGTTTGCTTCCTCCCTAGAGATCATTTAGCGAAGTCCATCTTCACTCAGCTCTACATACCAGGTTAGCATAGAGGGCACATATCCCCTTACCTATCAATAGGGATTGAGATTGATAGCAATCAGTAACTTTCAATATATATTGATATCCATCTCCATCAATAGGCATGGATACTTCTCTTACTCAATAGACATTTATAACATTCAGCTTTGGGAGAATTTTGCTTTCAATAGTCATTAATGCCTATCAACATCCATACCTCTTGCTATTGAAAGATATATATGTCTGGCGATTTCCTACCAACAGGGGTCAATATCAACAGATATCAATAGATATCATATTGATATCAGACCCTATCAATAGACAAAGATACTTCTTGATCTTGAAAGGCAGCTATAGATTTTGCTCTTGATTTGATTTGGTATTGGTAATCATTGACACCGATGGACACCAATAACTTTCGATAACAAGAGGCATTGATGCCTGCCAATTTCCATACCTAACAACAGGGACTGATATTGATATTGACAGCTATTGGTATGTATCCTGTTGATAGTAGTTTAACTTTTTTTTTTTTTCTTTTAACTTAACTCCAAGCAAGGGTAATGTTAGGCAGGCACTACAACCTATGCTAATAAAAGTCAGTAAAAATATTTTTTGACACTAACCTTATTATTTTCCAATCCCTTATCCTGCCTCTCTTAAATGTGCCCACTTCCAAGTAAGCACTCAGCTGTGCTCTTTTCATCTGTATCTCCACTCAGGTATACTATGCTGCAGGGGACCGCCTACAGCCAAGACTGTTTGCTCAGGAGGATGCTGTTGTGCTTGGCCCTGCCCTCTCCCTTCCCTCTTTAAAATGCACAGATAGACATCTGTGGAGCAAGCTTGATTTTTTAAGGAGGCAGAAGTTATTTCTGAAAGGCAAGAACAGAGGAAAAAGTGGAATATGTCCAGGAGGAGACAGAAAAAAGCACTGTGCTTTTTTATAAATACTGTGGATGCAGAGGAATTGCCATTTAAATGTTGATGCTTGCAAAGGTAAATCAAATATTTATGGTAGAAATCATCTTTTTGGGTGGGAAACTAGTTTTGAGATGTGCTTACCTTGTGCAAATAAAGTCTTTTTTTTTTTTTTTTTTAATAATCATCTTTTATAAACAAAAGTAAAAAGCAGATCTTGATATGGCATAGTCAGAGCAAATATCCTGCACTGTAACATTTGGAAATAATCCAAGTTTTCCAACATTTGGTACCTAATGCAGCTCAGCTTCCATTTCTAAACAAGCCACAGTCACTGCTACAGGTAATGTCAGTGAAGCAGGTTGTGCTGCACGACATTCTGATGGGGGGAAATTCTGCTTCATTTTACTGCTCAAGGATACATGATTTTGCAACAGTGTGATGCAGTGCTTGATTATACCTGACTGAAATACAATATAATGATTCTCACCAGCAACCATGATCATCTAAAAAAAAATTCAAATTGCTATGCTTTATCCCCCCCCCCCCAAAAAAAAGCAATAAAAAAAAATCGTATCACTTAGGTTGAATGATATCACTAAAAAAACTTACATGAAAGAAATTCCCAGTGGTTGTTTGCTTTGAAACATATGGACTCACAATTTTGCCTCAGTAATATCTCTACTGCAAGCAAACTCTAGTAACCAGAAGGCATAATACAAAGAGAATCAAATGATTTTATAAATGTCTGTTTTCCAATACCCAGACTGGAAGTTGTTCCCAGAAACGTTGTGTGAAACTTTTCTACCATCTAGTTAGATGCAGAATAACCTTGTTCTTTCTGAATATTTGTGGCAGTCAATGAATTTGTCATAGTAAGTCACACAGATGCACTTAGAAAAGGCTCGTGTCAAGGATATTTGAATGTAGCTATACATCACAATTTGCAAGCACCTGGACTTCAGATTAAATGCAATTAAGCTATCAAAAAGAAAGGATTTCTTTTCTGCTGGTCTGCTTTTTCAGCTATTATCTTCTGATGTCATCATTTTTGGCAGTCCCAGATCTGTTTATTTGATAAATTATGAAGCACGATATCAAAACCCCCTGCTGTTCACGGTCAAAAAAACAGCTGTGAGCAGCTGGAATATTCTATGATCAGTTATGACAAGGTTATACAATACCTTGTGTGAGTTACTATCACAGCTGAAAATTCTCTCTTCTCACTGTGAATTGTCAGATGTTCTGTCTCCATCTGTAACAACCCACATAAAGAATACTAGAATCGCAAAAAGAAGTGGATATTTCTGTCACAGTTTGGAAAGTAAAAATTGCCAGTGGCAAGAAGAGCAATTTAAAGAGATGAAACCGCTGCCTTGGTTCAGTTGTTAAAATGTACAAGAGCTGATGTACATTTTTAATATAGGTACAGGAATACTATAAGAAGCTGACAATTATACTTCCAAAGTTATCTAACACTTTAGCCAGCTTCCATTCTCTTTCCATTTTCTGTTAGCTCGTCCACCCTCCTGCTCCCACTTCCTTTATAAATACCTTATAAAAACAGGTACCTTCACTCTCAGCCCCAAGCCCCTTCTGAATTTCAGGCTCCCTCCCACCACTCCCGAGTGTAGCCATCTCTACGTCACTTTCTCCAAAAAAATCCTTGTCTCACAAGCCAGATCCAGCCCTGTCTATCCTGTCCTTTTCCATCCCGGTCATCATCACAGCTTCCCACAAGGATTCCTGGCACTTTGCCTATACAGCTCCCCACACACCTAAGCAGGTCAACCTGAAAATCACTCTTCCCTTCCTGCTTCTGCTTCCTGCATCCCCCAGAAACAGCAATAAGTCTCAACAGAGTGTACACCTCCACCACCACCCCACACCCGCACTGCTCCTTATAATAGCTGGCTGTCCATACTTTATTACACTCCTTCTATTTTCCTTGTCTAATGAAGACTAACGGACTATGGCTTGGTCACACACATGCAAAAGCTGTATCTCATTAGTTGATAACACTCATAAATGTGTCAAAGACTAACTTCTGTAAGTGTCCTAAGAAAAGGATTTCTATAACCATTAAAAGATAACAAAGACCTTAAGATCTCAGTAAAATCTAGTCTAGAAAGATAAAATGAACTGAAATTAATCTAAAGAACTCAAAGATTATGTTTCTTGAGGATTTGAAAAAAAAGTGCTGTCCTATGAGCAATATCCAAACAATCTAACACTATGAATTTTTAATGATATTTAGATGCTAAGAGAAAGCAAAGAGCTCCATTTCAAAATGAAAAACAAGTTATGGATTTCTGCAAATTCTTGAACAATAAGAATAGTATATGAGGGGAGAGGAAGAAAGGGGGAAGGAATTTACTTAAATCCTTATGATACAAAGTTTTGCTTACAATTTTTATTATTATTATTATTTTTGTAACAATGCTTTTCTGGTCTGGGGCTTATATAATTCTTTTTTTTTTTTTTTTTTTCTTCTTTTCCTCTGGTTTCCCTACCATCACTATTTTGAGTGTTTACTGTATCTGTTTTAAAGAACTTTCCAAAGACATTGGCGTGTGCTCCACAGCACCCTTTTCTCCTGGGAAGGCATGCCGCTACGAGGACTCAGAAGCGTGTGCCTATGATGGCAATTGAGGAGCAGGGGCTAATGAGAAGCATCTTTATCAAATCACCTCCTCCTTTATCATGGTTCCTCCTGTGGTTCTCGGCAGCCTGGCTCCCAAAAGTACACTCACCCCTTCGGTTACTAGAAGTTCTTTTGTGCAGTCGCTAATGGACTTTCCCCATCCACCCCGCCAAGCTTACCCCACCATACGATCTTCCCCAATCATCTATTCCATCCCTGGACCCTCAGGGGTCCCTGTTCAGGCACCAGTCGTGGTGGCCATTGAGCAGCAGTGGCTTGCAAGCTTACTCTTTAGCAGGTCCTGATTTTCTAATTCTGGCCAGTCCATATTTGTGCACTTTGCCAGTCTATATGCATAGATAAAATATTCCATTGATCCTTCTGGGTCAGAGGTTGAATTCCTAGTCAATGCCCCCACTCCTTCAGCCCAGCCTCTGGTCTACATGCCCTTAGGTTCTTCTCCTAGGGTATATTCCTTTTAGGGTTGTACCAGCTGCAGCTGTGGGCTTCATTTTCCACATGGTTTTCACCTGCTACAGCAATGTACGCCTATGCAGCAGCCACGGCCAGCAGCCTGGATGCCTAGTGCCTTTGAAATTCATCCTCAGGGATGTCAGCTCCCAGCTGCAGGACATGCTCCACCAAAGCGCTGTCTCAGCTGGAGCAAACTCACGCAGCTAAGAGACAAGGGATTCCCTCTGTCCCTTCACAGCCCACCACTTCCAGAAAATACAGCGAGGATGCCTTTGAAAGCAGCAATACCTGCTCTGAAGCACTAAGACTGCCACTTTCAAGCTGGATTTACTGCCAGTGAGGCTGTGCCCAGGAGAGGCATTAGGAGTGCTCAGCACAGTGTTTCTTGCACATCATATGACAGCTACCATCTCCATCTTCACTGCATCTCCAGTGCCTTGATTATAGTATCAAAGTGCATCGAAAGGGCAGTCGCTCCGCTAGCCAGCAAAGTGATTAGAGGCATCCTTAATATATACAGCCCCTGAAATACTTGGACACAAAGTTAATGCAAGTACATTGAGCAGACATTACTCTGACCTCAGCCCACAGGACTGGCACCAGAATGCAAGCAAGTAACAGAGCAAGCAACCACATGTGGTAAAACAAGCTGCTCTGAGGACTATCCCCCATACTCACCCAGCAACTCAGACCATTACACATAGTCATGCCACATACACCAATAGCAGTCATTTTCTACTGCTACCCCACAAATATAGCTGTCAAACCCACTGCCTTCTCCTCCCCTAGTGTTCACAGCTGCAAGCAAACCTGGCTCTCCTCCTGGTGCCTTCTACATGATCTTCAGGCCTGGCTTACTCTGACGTCTTTTGAAGCCAGTGAGGGTGTTTCCACAGAGGTAAATGGTACAAGTCCAGGACAATTGTGACTGCAAGGGGGACTATCTGAAGACTAATACAGCTCCACCGAGACCTTATGGAAATTATCACCATAGCTGAGAACAACTTGGCTTTATTATTGCTCAGAGTAATGAAAGGCAGCAGCCATCA
>VZSV01000020.1:2682409-2727390 GCA_013398735.1 Nothocercus julius | reverse complement strand
CATCTTTATATAGAAATTGTATCCAACAAAGAGTCTATTATCACACTGGCCAGCTGTTTTTGAAACCCAAACTACAAGGGACAAGTAACACACCCTTGTGGGGACCTGGATCATCAAAGCAGAGCATCACCTTGTGGGGACCTGGATCATCTGACAATGCTGATAAAAGGCTTGATTGACAGAGAGGATCTCAGCTATGAAGAGAAATGGTGAGACCACCAGAGCAAGCAGAGAACTAGGTACACGCAAAGATAGAAACCTCATAAGCAGAGGAGAAATCATTGCAGTTGGGGAAGAATTCTGGGCACCCCAAGCACCACAGCAAAGTGTGGTATGGGGATATGTGAATATGCTGTGGCTCTAATTTCTTCTATTGGGTAACAGAATAATTGTTTCCTGGAAAGCTTGCCAAAATTGTACTGCTAGGTTCGTCTTTCCAATGCCTTCTGTAAAGCCACCATCACCATGTAGTCAGAGCTCTGAGAAAGAATGAGCAATGGCAGTGTAAAGGAAGGCAAGGGATCACAACTGCTCCTGGATATTTCAGGCTTCCAGGTAGTAAAGCCCTGTTTTTGAGACCCCAATAGAGAGCCTCCATGTAGGAAGGTTGTCAAATTGACCAAGGAAACATTAAGAAGATTATTCAGATGACAGTGAGTACAGGACTAACAGCACCAACCTAGCCATATGGCATGTATGCAGTTTCTTTAGAAAGCTTAGTTCAAAATTCACATCTTTGCTTTTTTTCAGAATTTCCATACTGTACCTGGGACTTAAAGCCAGAATGTCTCAGTCAAATGAAACCTAGCCAAAACAAGACTCAGAAGCAACTACTAATGAACCCGCAGAGGAAACTCAGCTTCCATACCAAGACAGATTCATTTAAATTCACTTCCATATTTTATTTATATTTACCTGAAATTTCAATTGGTCTGAGTTTCCTGGAATGGCCCATGAGAGGAGATTCCAGAGGTTTCATTGCACCTGCATAGTCCAACTCGACAGTACCAACTCAGCAACAACAAAACTGAATCAAATTTCCAGAGAAGTAGCAGAGGGTCTGTAGAACAAATCTGGTATATCCAAGTTGTCTTGCCTTTCCTATGGGGGAATCTTGTACAGAACCCTTGATTGAAGGTGGGAGAATTAGACAGGAGAGATAAATACTAGTTGTCACGATAGAAAAAGAAAACTGTGGGAAATCCCGCCAGTATCTGTCCTTGCGCTGCTCAGCATCTCCGTAAGCGTCTGGAGGAGGGCATGGATGGGATGGCCAAGGTGCAGTGATGGTGCTCGGTTACCTAGCTAAAGGGTTTCATTCACCATGAAGCACAACATCATAACACCAGGTAGCGAAATCGCAAGGAAAATTCCAGGCAGCGGAGAAGGAAATTACTGCACAGGGAGGAAAGCTACACTGGTAGCAACAGGCCCTCCACTGGCTGCTCGCGCATGGTCCTGTGAGGGTATCAGCTCAGCTGCGCCCCAGAAAACGAACAAAAATTCTAGGAAAAAAGAAATTTTAGGAAACAGAAATTTCAGGAAACAGAAATTTCAGAAAACAGGAGTTTTAGGAAACGGAAATTTCGGGAAGCAGCGGCCTTCCCCCCCAGGGCAGCGGCGCTTCCGCGCGGCGCCACAAGATGGCGCCGCGACCTCGGGCAGGGCAGGGGCCGGGCGGGAGCCGCGGCGGAGGCTCCGCGCGCCGGAAAGGGGAAGGGGAAGGGAAAGGACGGCCCGGGAAGCAGGAAGCAGCGCCGGGGCGGCCGTGCTCGGCCCTGCGCGCCCGCAGCAGCCCCGGGTGGGTGCGGGGATGGCGGCGCCCGCCTTCCCTCCTTCCTTCTCTCCCTCCCTCCCCATAGGGGGGGCTGTCGGGGCTGGGGGGAGTGGGGCGGCTCCAGCGGGAACGCAAGCGCTTGGGGAGGGAATCAGGGCTGTTCCACACAAATCGGGGCTTTTCCTTGGCTTTCCCTGTGGCAAACCGAGGAGTGTGGGTGGGCTGAGAGAGGCTCGAGGGTAATTTCAGGAGCGAAGGGGTGCGGTGTGCGCCGGGGTCGGCGTTGGCGGCCTGCTGGGCATGGCGGCCTGCTGGGCTGCCTGCAGGCCGGGCAGGCTCGGGGCTGTTCGCCTTTTTCTTGCCTTTATTTCTCTCTCGTGTGTGTATGTGATCTTGGGATGTTTGAGTGCTGCATGTCTTGGACTGGGAGGTTCATTTTGCCTTGGAAAGAGGAAAGCTGCAGCCTGGAGGTTTCTTCCCTTTCCTATCCATGTCACCATTATTTATGACTAAACTGTCAAAGTCACATGCAACTAAAGCTCCCTGGGGCTGCTAATAATGATACAGCTTTTAGCATCTCACCCTTGTCTGAATAGCTTTGGGTTTGTTCTCTGAATCGTGGGGAAGACTCAGTTTTTGGGAGCACCATTACATTGCCTCAGGCTCTGCTATGATAGAAATATGCCGTAACTCAAATACTACAGCTTGGTCTGTGTGGTGTTTTTTTTTTTTTTTTTTTTTTTTTTTTTTTTAAAAACACAGAGTTAGCATTAGAGAACTGTCCTTTCTTGAGTATAGTTTTGTCATGTATGTAATTTCTTTCCCTTCTGCTTGCAGGAAATACCAGTGCTGGTGTGAGGATGTTGATGTGAAGCCATCGTAGTGGTCGGTAGGTTTTCATAGCTCAGCTGACTCTCCTAGTTGGATGATAGCCGGCTATAGCTGAATCCTAAGTGCTGGTCAGATCCTGTGTTCACAGACAATGCTGTATGTAGTGACAAGGATTTCTACTTTTTTTTTTTTTTTTTTTTTCCCACTAGAGAGTTATTTGTACTGCCAACTGCCTCTGCAGCCTCTGCACTCACATGCTTAAGTGCTTATGCATGACTAAGGCATTTTGGTATTAAAGTTAACATCTTACACCAGCATTGCACAGTATTAATCTGAAATAGAGCATCAAAATACTCTTCACACTGTTGGTTTCCCCCCTCCAGGTGTTAAACTCACACTAAGAGTAAGTAAGCATTAGAAGTGTAAAATGAAGTAACTGTTTGTGGGAAGACACACACACTATTGATATTGTTATATGACACACAGTTTTTCCTGAACTCTTGGCATATGTTCGAGAACAAGTAGTAGAGCTTCAATATTTTATGTATCTGACACATTGAAACATACAGAGATGGTTGATTTATATATTTGACACACAGAGAAGGCTGGTTAATTGGAGATGTCTAACAAAAGGCATGGGGTTTTTTTGAACTACTTGGGTAGTATAGTCAAATCTAGCAGAGCCTTAGGAGGAGGATGCTGATGATGAAGAGCATGGAGGGTGTCCTTTTGCACCTTGCTGTCATCAGTACCAGTACTGATGGCCTATTCCCTTAATAGGTGATGCTTTTAATCAGAATGTTAAACCACATGGTTTCTGTGTTCACAGGTTCTAAGGGAGGGAGCTTTCTTTCCGATCAATTTAATCTCTGAAATGCAAATTGCTGTAGTAAGTAATCACCTTATTTTTGCAAAAGCTCTTTTCTGAATGCTTTAAATTTCTGCATCTCTTTTTCAGGTTCAGCCAGTTTTGTGCTTTGAATGATCTGCTGACCCAAAATTCCATTCACTGATTTGAAGGAGTGGAATAAAAAATAGTATCCTGCAGCAGTACTAGATCTAGTTTGGTCCTTCAGTGCCTTTATGTTTTTTTTTTTTTTTTTACATAGGTTTCTAAAAATACATTTCTGGAGATCCTGCTTTTAAGATAATGTGATGAGAATATCTTGTCCTCCCCTTTTGTTCCCCCTTGCAAGTGTTATAGTGATGCCCTTCTGCCAGAGGTACCAGTTTGGGTAGGAGGATTTTCACTTGAAATGAACATTCTGTTTCTCGCACTGCCTTGCATGCTACTACTCTCCGTGCTTGCATGCTAGTGATGTTTGTCCCTTCTTACAAAATCCTGATGACCATGAGCACGTTAGTCTTTTCCCATTCTATGACTAGAAATTTTTTTTAAATACTTTTGTAGTTTCTGATAGCTTCTTGCTCTAAATCTGGCCTATCTTCTGCATATAAAGTCTCCACTCAGTATATTGCCACTCATGAGAGGGGTGAGTTTGCCTTGTACAGCAAAATCAGTGTTTAACATAGTGCGCTGTTGAAATGCCAACCTCCCAGTGCCATGGGAGGCTGCATAAGCCCCAAGTATTCATGGATTCAGAGAAATGTCACATTTATGAAAAATAAGTCAGTTGTTAGCTTTCCAATGCCAAAAGCAGTTTGAACCTGATAAAGTATCTAAACAGCCTCTTGTAATCAGAGGAAATATGTCATAAATATGTTTTATGTTGTAAATATGTCTGTATGCTGTATTTTAGTAAGTGCCTGTTACTGGCCATTTCCAGAAACCAAGTATTGAGTTAGGGACATCTTTGGTCTGACAGAAGAATTCAGGTCACACAAGTTAAAGGAGTGGAGACAAAAGCAGCAGGAAGGAGCAAAAAATGTGGTCAGCTTAGGTAGTGTTTTTGGCATTTCTGATTCAAACGTGGTTTCCTTCTTCAGGAACGCTTTATATAGGTTCTTTGCTGAATTTGGTGTGATTTCACCTTCCTTTAATTACATCCTGTCCTTATGTCTTAATATTATAGAAGAGGTTGATTAATGCTGTTCTCTCAGTCTCCTGAATGAGGTCAAAGCCTCTGTGTTGCCAGTGGGTCCTTTTGATCTCTGCCAGTAACCTCAAAAACAGCCCGGTATTCAGGACTCCGCTAGAGGGCCCTGCTGCTGTAGTATGAGTTAGATTACCAGCAATAAAAAAATAAAGCATTTCATGGCTATGTCTTGCAGTATGACAGGCGCTGTCTCAATTTCTTTTGAATCCAGTGGAACTGAATTGCATTGAAATAAGCATTCATTAATGCTTCCTTCCTAGGGAGGCAGTCATATTTTGTTGAAAGGCAGTGCATCCATTCTTAATGGAAAAATATTTTAGGCTGAAAAAAGGAAATAATAACATTTATTGAAAGTAACCTTATGATTAGTTATGAGCATAGAAAAAGAGATTTCTTATTTAAAATTATAAATTTTCTGGGTAATTTTGTATGTTCCATTGTTTCCATATTTTATTTAAAAAATATGAATTATAGTAGTATATTTATCACATTTGTTCTCTGCTTCTTACCATATTTACTATCTACCATAGTGTCTTTTGGAAGAGTATTCAGCATAAAATAAAAATTAACTCATTCTTTCATTTAGTGTCCCAACTTGTAGATGTTATGCTATGCCTTTTATTTCTAGTCATGTTTTGTACCTAATTTCTGAAAGTAAAATATTCAGTTTGGCAAAACATTTTTTTGTGTGTTTGGTAAGCTAATATAGTTGGATATTTGCCAAAACTTTTTCTCTTTCCTCTGTTTTCCCTTCAGAGAGCATATGCATATGCTGTAGACTAAAGAAGTTTCAGACTTCGTCACCTACTGCTTTAAAAATAGTGAAAACAGTGTGTTTACGTTAGACTCTGAACCTGATTTCTATTTATGCTGAAGCTAGTTCAAAGACTTCTGCCAGGTAAGAGCTTCTAATACACATAATTTTTCTGAAGTGGAAAATGAAAGAATTGGCTACCAAAAGCTTAGATTTTCAAGTATGAGAAAAAGACTCTTACAGTGACCTTTACACTGCCCAAGCGGGTGTGTGGAAGAGACACTGAGTACGAGTACATATGTAAACCATAAGAATGGAAATACACGTTTTGAAGAGCTAACATGAGTTTTTCCTTTTTGTTCATTTCAAACACCTAATTTCCTCTGAGTCTTTAATACATCTCTGGGTTACTAGTGCTGCAGGTCGCTGCAGTGTCTTCTGAGTAACCATCGCTCTGCGTTTTATTCTTTCTCCTGTAGGCAGGCCGGGGAGCACAAAATGAAGTTGCACATTTTGGCTTCCTAACGCCCAGTTGTACAAGCCTGCACTTGAATGAGGGTTCCCGCTCACTCTGATGAGACTGCTCATGTATGCAGGACTTCTTGCAGATAGGTTGGTGTGACCATGGGTTTGTGCGTGTGAGCTTGCTGCGAGCCATGCAAAGGGCGATAGTTTGTCTTTTGGGGAGCTTCATGATTTGCATTTTCTTTGAGTGTTACCCATTCCCATTCTCCTTCCACTCACTACAGCTTAAGAGGCAAAAAGTTGCTATTTAATTACTATGCATCAGACAGAACACCAATATGGTGTATGTCACAGAATCACAGAATGGTTGAGGTTGGAAGGGACTTCTAGAAATCATCTAGTCCAACCCCCCTGCTCAAGCAGGGACACCTAGAGCACGTGGCACAGGGTGGCATCCAGGCGGGTTTGGAAGATCTCCAGAGAAGGAGCCTGCACAGCCTCTCTGGGCAGCCTGTTCCAGAGCTCTGTCACCCTCACAGTGAAGAAGTTCTTCCTCACATGGAGATGGAACTTCCTGTGTTTCAATTTGTGCCCATTACCCCTTGTCTTGTCACTGGCCACCACTGAGAGGAGTTTGGCCCCATCCTCCCTACATTCTCCACTCAGGTATTTGTACATATTGATCACATCTCCTCTCAGTCTTTTCCAGACTAAACAGACCCAGCTTGCTCAGTCTTTCCTTATAAGATTGGTGCTGCAGTCCCTTAATTATCTTTATCGCTCTACGCTAGACCTTCTCCAGAGGTTCCATGTCCCCAGATGTCCTGACCCCATGTCATGTGTTCATATGTAGTGGGAGTAATTCTCATGTTATGCTGGGATAAATCCACTGTAGTGGTGAAAAAGAAAATGCTATGTTGGGTATATTCCAGTTAAACTAGAGGTAGCAGTTGACCATGTTTTAGTAGTAGTTTACTGCATTAGTAGTTTAGGGTAATTTAGTGCATTGAATTCCTGTTATTTTTCACCAGTGTCAAGTTCAAGTTGTGAGTGACAACATGAGATGAATGTAGTCTTAATGTAATAAAATATTGCCAGGTAGGGAGGGAAATAGTCAGAATGTTTCTAAATGGTTCGTGCTGGTAAATCACATTGAAAATAATCATAATTGTGAGTCTTGCCTGGTGATTATAGGTATCTTGTACTCTCTGGGGTGGTTTTGTTAGTTTGTTTTCTAGTTGCCGCTGTTTCTTTCCCTTTTTCCTCATATGTGAGAATATGATTACAGTCCAAAGTGGACTGCAGTTTCCCTTCCTAGTGGCAGGAATGGGATGAGATGTCTGAAGAAAAAGAGAAATAAAGCAAAAGGAGGGAATTGTAAGCAAACAGAAGTGCATTGTAGGTTTAATCAGAAACCTTACTACTTTTGTGTTGTCGAAATGGGTTTAGGCATTTTGCTGGAATAACTACTTTTATGGATGCCTCCATGTAGGTGCTGCTAAAAAGAGAAAATAGTGGGCTTCATTAAGTCTATGATTTTATGCCATTAATTTGGAAAATAAAGGTTGTAGAAGCTTAAGTTGTGGGAAAAAGTGGAAAAGATAAGGGTAATGAAACAAAGTGCGTTCTTCAATCTCAGCATTTTAGACTACATTGTGGTAAAAGGGTCCTTTTTAACTTTCATATTGTGGTGAGGAATTTCAAGGACTGAGATCATTACTGACCTAATCAAAAGCCATAATTAAGAGACTTTAACTAGCCAAAACAAGGAAGGATATTTAATAGTTATTGACCATAGTATTCAAGTTTATTAAAATATATTCATTATTTGTGCCTATCTTTGTATATATCTTTATGAATTAAAAAAAAAACTATTTTCTTTCCTAGTTTACCTTGACCACTGGAGCAAACTCTGAAAGAGATGGTAAGCAATCTTTATGGGTGTCTCTGTGTGATAAGCTAGTCCTATTTATGGGAAGTGCATATAAACACTTTTATTGATCTGACAATACAGACATGTACAAATTACATATGAAAGAAGCTAAGCTGCATTCAAAATAGAACTCATATTACAACCCTATATGATTTGTCTCCCCTTGGGAAGACTCCAGAGTCATAACAGGAAAAATAACTGAGGACGTTCATCATTTGCCTTTAGATTTATAGCTTTTGTTCACTTGAGGAAATCTCTTATTTCCATTTATTTCACAGCTGAAAAAGCAGAGACACAAGACTAAGTTAGACTTTAAGGGATTCCTTTCCTTTTTCCACCCCAATGTGAAACATTTCTGTAACTTTTCTTTTTGAACAGATGGATTTTTAAAATTGAAATGTAAAAGAGGTTTTCATGGGTCACTTTGAACAAAAAAAAAAAAAAAAAAAAGCCATAAAAAATATTTGGACAGGCACCAGCGTCACAGTTCTGCCTCCATGAACTGGCTTTTTGTCTTCCTCTCACTGAAATTAGCTACTGGAGCTCGGCAGCCAGGCACTTCAGCCAGCAGGATTCCAGTGCTTTCAGTAAAGTCATCAAGGGCCTTTTTAGAAACATTTAAAAAGAGCTGAAGATAATTTTTGAGCTCTAGAAGAATGTGTTGTCCTTTTCAGAAATACATAGAATGTGTGAGATGTCTGCTTCTGTCAGGCTGCATGAACTGCTTTATTGTGTTCCATAACTGGATTTTTAAGTAGTGGAAAAAAATAAGCAAAGTCTTCCAAAAGTAACCTGTGAATGTCAGATTGGACAACAGGACCTTCGCATTTGACTGCTGAAGGTTGAGTCAGTCTGAGATTCCTGAGCAAAGCAAGAAAAATAAATAAGGAAGAGATTGTACATCCTAGTTTTTAGGAGGTTGAATGATTAAGAATGGGTAAATTCTTTGTGGAGGGTAGGTGATTTTATTGCACCAGTCATCTTGGGAATAAGTGTTCTGAAATGAATGGTCTTTTAGCAGGATGATGGGAGACTAAGGAGAATGAGCCCTATGAAGTCTTGCTTCCATGAACTGTTACTTTTCAGGAAAGATAATTTGAGTGTTTTAATCACATGGCTGAACCCCAGAATCCTTCACAGATAGGGTGACATTTTTGATCAGGCTTTCTTGAACAATGTAATTTTTTAATGTTTTTCTCCAAGAAATTTGTTGGCTGGAGACCTTTTGTACCTAAAGTCTCTTAGCAGTAACCTTCAAAAGAAACAATATTTATAGACCTCTTCTGGGATAATAGGCTCAATTTTGCAGAAGAAGGGGCAGTTGTTATTGTAAACTCCAGCATTTGCGTTATTGTCTGAGAACTGGGAACTGAAAACAAATCCAAGTAAATGAAATTAACCTCATGTGGTATTACCAGCATTGAATGGAAAGTATTTCATAAGTTTATTTGATACTTCATTCTACAAGAGATCATTCTTTTACGGCTACAGAGTGGTGCCAGTTCAGATTGGGAAAACACATTTCAAGAAAGTTTTTTTTTTTTTTTTTTTATCTTGTGTGTTCTTAAAAAATATATGATAAAGGACTGTAAAATGTCAGATTTATCTCAGAAAGTCTCAGCAAACCTTCACATAGTTTGAGCATATGCCAAAGCATGGTTTAATTAAAATTCTTCTGATTTAGATTAGATGATCTCTAAAGGTCCCTTCCAACCTTAATGATTCTATGATTCTATGATATAAAAGTACAAGCATTCCGTTTTGCTTTTTTCTCTGGGAATTAAGATGTGAAAAAAGCTGTACTTGGCATGTATGTATGGCCCTAGTTTACTGAATGGCTATCAGCATCTCTTCTTGAGAAGAGTGTGAGGCGGGAGAGAAAACGGCCTGTAGGTAGGAGGGCTAAGGCTGGAAGGACTGGGGCTTTTGCTTGCTGGTGAAATATGAACAGAGTAAAACTATGCTGTTTCAGGTAAAGTAAGATTAGCTGGTGGACAAGGATGGTGTGTGTCATTTTATCCCTGAATACCTCTCTTCCCATCTACAGTGCTTTATCATTGGGACTTTATTACTTCTTTCCATATGCTGGTTGGTGGTGAATACGAAAGGGAGATTTGCAGGCAGCTCAGCACTTGGCTAAATATAGTCTTGTTTTTGATCAAAGCCATGATGGATATATGAACTTGACTCAAGTGCAGTTTGACCTTTTCTGTGAAACTTATCTTGGCAGGCAGATGGAGGAAGTATGTTACAGGACGAAATTAATGCCTTTGTTCAATATGGAAGAATTTTAATCTCTTGTGTTTTCTGTCTGTGGATTTGGAAAGCAGGTGTAGGTTGTAATGCATACACGTAGACATGATCCAGCTCTTGCAATTCATGATGAGTGGTAAAGGAACTGTGGAGTACATTACACTTGCACTACAGTAGCAGGAACACTTGGGAAAACATCTTCTGTGTATTGCTGCTTTACTGGCAGTTCTTTATTGCTGGTTGATAAGGGAAAAACAGTCTCTTGTAAGAGTAGTAAAATGAAATGTGCTTGAACTGTAGTAATAAGTATTCTCCTTCAGATATGCATTGTTTATTAAAGAAAAAGAATGACACGGTCAAAAGGTAAACTTAGAACTTCATTTTACAGTGTTTATTCTGTCAATTACTGTTTGTTTTCTCTTTTTTATTTCCCTCCCCTGTTGCCCAGGAGGAAATGCCTCTGGAAGACGCTGAGCCGTGGTACTTCCAGCGAGTGTACGCCAGATACTGGAAGCACTACGATGTAGCCATGCGCTGGATGCGCAAGCACCAGCAAGCCTATAGGAAGGCCATGGAGTCCTCGTGCCACTTCCCGTGGCAGCCTTCCGCAGCGCCTCCGAGCAGCCGCTACTCCGACTGGGATGGCAACGACCACGCGTGGCCGCGCGGCTGCTCTGCCAGCTGCAGCCCATGTGGCAGAGCTACGTGCCATCGTGGAGCACCGTGGCCTGGCAGGGAGGGTGCCGAGAGGGACTCCGTGACCGAGGAGGGCTCCGAGTCCGAAGAGGAGATAGAGTGTGACTTGAGTAACATGGAGATCACGGAGGAGCTTCGCGAGTTTTTTGCGCAGACAGAGAGGCACCGGGAAGAACTGCGTAAGTCCCTGTTTGTCATGTGTTTTTGGGTGCGTGATGGCCTTCTCTTTGGGTGAGGGTAATCTTCAGTGTCCAGAGTTTTGGTAAACAATTCACAGAAGTAGGGAGCACTGCAAACAAGCAAGCCAGACAGGATGAACCGGGCAAAATCTGTGAGAGCGCTTAGGTCAGTACCATTTGTTTGAAATAAAGTTCAGAAAACATTAGAAGGTTTTCATATGAGAGAGGAAAGATGATGACTGTAAAGAGGAGAAGACAGTATTCACTTTCAGCTCTGAAGAAAATTTGTCCATGCGTAGAATATTCAGCATTGCTCTTAGTTACACAGGTGCCACCAGTATTTTACTTCAGAATTCATTCTTCCTGGAGTCGCTCCCTGAGTCTTTTGCCAATTCTTGCCTTCCTTTTCTAACTATCCTTTGGTTTATTTCACAAAGATCTGCTTAATTTAAAAAATTTTAAATGTCTTAAATTTTAAGACAGTATTTAATCAACTAGCTTTTCCTTTAAAAGCATGTATACATATACTTGTATGTCAATATCCAAAATTAATTCATGCCAAATTTTAAAACTAGAGTTTTTAAGTTAGCTGAAGGACTTTTTAATGGTATCCAGTATGAAATATTGTCAAAACTACAGAATTTTTAAGTTTAAATCTACTTGCATAGTATATCTCTGAAAGGGGAAGCCAGATGCAGCACTTTACTACAACCCTAGGGTAAACCTCAATGTACTTTACGATATGGATCAGCCGTTTTATTTGTTGTTCTTTGACTAACCTGACAGCAAAATTCCAAGACCTTTCTCTTCTCCCTCAGCATCCCTTGGTCCTCTGTATTGTACCAAAATTTTTTCTTTGTTTTGCATCTTGATCTGGACGCAAGTTGTTAAGCAGGGGGCATTAGACAAAAACTTGAGATTATTTTTTTTTTCCTCAGGTCTTGATCCTCAATTATTGGCCATCTTCATTTCTTTAAAATCTTAAAGGAATTAAAGAATTGTATTGTACTTTATTAACAGTTTACTGCATGTACAAGTCTTGCCAGAAATTTATGATGCGTTTTGAGGAAACAGCATGATGAAAATAACTTCCCATGTAAGTCATGTAGGAAATGCCCAGAATCACTGTTTAATAGAACTTGCAATGCATGCTGAAAGAGAGAAGATCTCTAAAAATGCAGAATAAAGGCAATTATTGGGAGACAGAGTTAAAATATTGTCAAATTCTTTGATCATAGAGGATCTAGTGATCTGAAGCACCCCAGTTTAACTTCACACTTCCTTCAGAATGACATACAGTTCTCTAGTTTGCAGAGGAGTGAGTTGGCACGAGTTAAGGAGCTCAGTGGTAGTGCCCAACGTGCAGCCCTTGCTGATCAGCACAGTTCTGCTTTTGCAGAATGAGTTTGCTGTTCTCTGTTGAAACGCTTCTTTGAAGAGGTGTGGGATGCTTTGAGATGCAGGGCTGCGTCCAGAAGTGCAGTCTTCGAACTCACTCCATCTTTGTGCTTGGTGCTGTTTGTAGGTGTGTTAGATTAAGGCGGTATGCTGGAAACTGGGAAATCTGGGCTCAGAGACTCTTTGTCACAAATAGCCTATGAAACTGTGGTATAGATATTTTATGTCTTTCTGATCTCTCACTTGCTGTTCTTGCTAAAAATATGATTTGATTGTTTATGATGAGCAATTGGATCAGGAAGAGGCCTGTGACTGAGAGCAGAGAGATTCGACCGTTGTTCCTTCTGCCATGTAAGTCCTTGAAGCCTTTGGAATAATGAGGTCTCACCCCTGTGCCATTTAGTAGCCTAGTTCTGGGTAAGTTTAATTCCCTTCGCCTTAATGACCGTATTGCAGATCTTGGGGCAAATCAAAGCATACTCTGGCCTTTAGTTTCTGTGCTCCTCAGTTTCTTTGTAGTTTCCCAGATAAAAGGAGGAGGAGAATAGTTGACTGTAACTCTTTAAAGCAAGCAAAAGTGAACAAGTACAGTGCTCAATTTTAATTGAAATTAAAAGTGTTGCAGAACTCTTAGATGAGTGGTGCTATCTAAATGCTAATTTTGTGAGTAATTAAAAATACAGCATGGGCTTGTGCAGAAGTTGTTTTGTTTCTTTTAATGGGAAAGAAGAAAATTAAAATCATCAGAAAATTATCAGAAGAAATAGTACAAGCAGTAGCAAGAGAAAAATAGTCATTCTTCTGATGGTATGGAAATGTTGAGCTGTATGGAAACCCTGTTGATGGCAGTGCTTCTCTGCTTGTATGAGATAGTGTTACCCATTATTCTGGGTCTGTTTCTAAGCAAAATGGAATTTAGGGGTTCATTAGGCTGGGATCAATGATGCTATGAGGTTATATCTTTCATAAGGTGTTGAAGAATCATTGTAGCCTTTTTTTCTCAGTCCTCAAGGAAATCGGAGATTATGCTGACACACACAAAACTCACAGTTGCTTAATATTTTCTCTCTGACCTTTTACTTTCAATCCCTAACTGTGAGTCAAGTCACCCCCCACTGTACAAGCTGATCTGTAAAGGAGCACGGGCACTGTGTTCCTTGCCCAGCAGGGCCAGAAATGTAGGCATCTGTCTCTGAAAGAGACACTTGTAATGTTGAGATGCAAGTTTAAGTTTTCCCTAAACTAAGAGGAAAGATTTGGGCTTACCAGAGAGGAAGACACAGTAGCCACCTTGATAAACAGACAAAACTGCAAGCCAGCTTTAGGGGGACTCTGAGTGAAGTTTTCTTCCTCTGCCATAGGTCAAGGGCTCCGGTGGAGTTCACCACCTCTGAACTCTGCACCTTGCTGTGCGTTTGGGAGCAGGCACCTGTTTTGCTCGTTTTAAAATGAAAGCTATGTGAGAGTTTGCTCTAGTTGACAACTTAATGAAGGTGTGCAGGGAAGAAATAGCAATTGGCTGAAAACAAAGCAGAATTTCATGTAAGGAAGAGTACTGATACAGAGGGCAGAGGACTGATTTGTCTTTGCAGGATGACTGCCATTAGTCTGGTGATTTTGAAGCCTTTCAAAACTAGGAGATACTACACAGCCTTCACGCAGCTTATTTTGGGCATATGGGAGTCTTAATCAACCAAGTTATATAGGGTTGGCTCCCCCTCCACAATCCATATAAATAGATGATGAAATGAACTGAAATGAATCCTAGTTCATGTCAAACTCACGCTCTTACTGCCTGATATAGTATCTGCTAAAGGTAACAGTGGTCGCTGACAGCAGCAGAGAGGATCTTACAAAATGGCAATGTGGAAGACTTAAGCAGGACAGTGGTGGAGCCAGGAAAGGTTCTTGTGCCTGGATGGTTGAATATCAATATTAACATTATTGCAAAGAGAAGAGTTTGAAAGTGAAGCGAAATCTGTCACATCAGGCTGAGAGAAGAAAACTTCGTTTCATTTTTCAGTAACTACCATAAACTTTAAGAGCATGCAGATTTCTAAGTTATGTGCTAAGTTTTGTTTTTGCAAGGAGCATTTGCAGTGACTCGCTGACTCGTACAGTAAAGCCGCTGAAACTGGCAAACTTGGAGCCTCTCTGCGTGATTCAACACTTCAGCAGGGAGAGCTTTTCACAAACTTTTTTTTTTTGGTCTTTGAATTCAAGTCAAGTTCTTCCCAGTTTTTGCATTATGTCATGTGTTGCAGTCCAAGTTACGTGTTTGTGGAATGCACCAAACTAACTCCGTGAGCAGAATTATACTGTATGAACTGTATCTGACACATTAATGCACAACAAACCTATCCCATGCTCTAAGTATACTGCAGACAAAGCCATTCAGTTTAAATCCCTTACAGGCAGTATAATTTCTGCAGTAGGTTATAAAGATTCTTCAGCTATTTCTTCATACACAACCATGGCAATTTCATTATTTTATCCTTGTTTTTCTGTTGCTGTCAGGCTAACCTTCTTTAGTTCTTTGGTAACTGGTGATCCTAATAACCTTTGTTTTCAGTTGTGCTTTAAAGTCTTCCATAGGCGGGTGAAAAATGTGAAGTTATTTTTCTGCATTGCCACACCTGTCAGACCTAGCTAGAGCACTTTAATTCCCCAAGCGTCATGGATATAATGGACAGAATATAGTTAAGTAGCTTTTTATTTGCAAGCAGCTTTTAAAAGTTAAAAGGACACATATTTATTATATTTTTAAGTTTAGCCTTTGAAATATGTAGCTTGGCTTTATGTTGTTTTACTTTTTTTTTCCTTTCTTTACATACATGCATTTTAATAAATGAATAATATAATTGTGTTAATGCAGCATTACAAGTGCATAGAGAACCTTTCTGCAGCAGTCACCAGGCACTGAGATAGTGTCCTTTAGTTTAGAAACAGAGAGAAGTGAAGGAAGCTGCAGTCACGTCAATTCATGACTGAAGGATAATAGCCTGTCAGTTGTTAAATGCCGTGACTAGGTTTTTCCTTTAAAGGCTCTGTGTTGTGAACACATACCCTCCAGCTTTTCCCAAAATAATATTGCCTAAACATAAAATTTTCAAACCAGATGGAAAACCACCTAAAACAAAATGAAAGGGAATGGTGAACAAAGAGGTTTGCTTCAAATCTGCAACTTGTAGTAGTTTTCCCGTTGGGTTTCTTTTTCTCTGAAAGATGACTGCTGCCTCTGCCTGTTCCATGAAGTGAGGGTAATGGAATTTTCCTTATTTTTAATTTACTTGGATAGCATCAAATCCATTAATCTCTTAATTTTATTCTTCTTTAAAGCCTTTGTGATGCTTTGGAAAATGCTGACTGCTCTATAGGTCGTTTGCCACCATGGGGTTTTTCCTCTTTCCATCAGTGTTGGTAAATACTTCTGCCTGTTTTTCCTCTGCCTGTTCCACCAGACTCCAGTTCAGATTCTTATTTTTCATCACATTTCCTTCACTTCTGCTGTGCCGGTGTCTGCTTGGCTTTCAGGGCTTTGCCAGAGCTGTTTCACATAGGCAAATTTTTTTTTCTCTGAATTGCTGAAGCTTCTGAGAAATGTCTATGACACAGGGTTTCTCTGCAGTGTGTACAGATGCTTAAGGAATGACTTTGAGATGTGCTCTTTCGTAAACTGAGAAGGAAGTGTGGAAACCTCTCCCTTTGTACCATATCCCTGCTCTTGAGGACTGAACATTTTACTGAGCTTCTCTGTAAAGTTTCAGAAGGTAAATGATGTTTCCTGTAGCAACAGAATCTTCTTGAGTGCGTACACTGTGTCCAATATAGAAGTAGTGTTATTTCTTACTAGAAGCCAATAGCAGAAAAATGTTTTCCTGAAAGAGAAACAAGGAAAATGGCACTGTCTTCACCAGGTGCATACTGGGGAAAAAAAAAATCTGTGTTTGCAAAAATACAGATTCTGAATTGGTTTTGGAAAACAACAGTTGGCCATAATTTTGTATCAGTTTCATAAAGGACAAAGTTTTCACTGTGCTGAAAGTATCAGTTTGGGAACACCGACTTTCCTAGAGAATTTTATAGTTAAGAAAACGTCCTTGGATCTCATAGTTGAAAAGGAGCTTTCCACTTGCAAAGAAGCCCATGAGCAGGCACGGAGCACGGACGCCACGTTAAGGGGAATGGCGAGGGGGCGAGCACCGCCACTGCCTCCCGCGCGTGGAGGGAATGAAGACCGTCTTCATTCGGCTGTCTTGCCAGGAGAATGGGGGCTTTAGAGACCTGTGCTTGAGTAAGTCATCTCCTTACTTGTCTACCCAATGTATTGCCAGCGATGCAGCGGAGACGGTGCTCACCTCAGGTGGTTTGCTGAGGTGTTTGGCTTGTTCACGTGTGTAAGGGATTCTGCCTACCTCATCTGGAATAAGCAGCAGGTGTGAGGACAAAGTGTGCAGTCTGAGAAGAGTTGTTAATCTCAGCCTTTTGCTTAACAGCTGTTATCTCCATGACCAGCAGACACACTTTTCACAGTATCTTTACTGGGCAAGTATGGAATTTGAACTACCCATTCTCCCAGAGAGCTTCCATCCCCAAGTTAGTCGTGAGCCAGTAAGTTATGAGTCAGCAAGAGCAGTTGGGTAATCTCGTAAGTCAGTGCTGTGGTAAAATTCCTTCTGACTAGAACTGCCTCTTGAGGATACGCAGATAAGACACGTAGGCTGGGGCAGATACTGCCCCATCAGCCACCCCTGTCTTTTACCATCCATGGGCCACGTCTGTTTTCAAGAGCTCTTTCGGGATACTTGGTGATCTCAGAAGGGTGCTCTGGAATCATGTCAGTGACTTGCTGTTGTGTGGGTTGTCACTTTTACAGCTCTGATGGATTAACTATGGGGAATTGCTCTTTAGAGATAAAACACAGGAAGTTCCCTCTCCATATGAGGAAGAACTTCTTTCCTGTGAGGGTGACAGAGCCCTGGCACAGGCTGCCCAGAGAGGTTGTGGAGTCTCCTTCTCTGGAGATCTTCCAAACCCACCTAGATGCCACCCTGTGCCACGTGCTCCAGGTGTCTCTGCTTGAGCAGGGGGGTTGGACTAGATGATCTCTCGAGGTCCCTTCCAACCTCAACCCTTCTGTAATTCTGTGAAATCAGTTTTAGGCCAGACAAGTGGCATGCACTGCCCGCTTCATGTCCACGTGGCTCTGAGCCTGTGATGTACATGGGCTCTGTGATGTATGTCACTGCAGAGATGTACATGGGCTCTGCAGAGCTTTGTCAGGAACCACTGAGCAGATCCCCAGAGGCCATGTGTGGAAAAGAAATCCCTCCCCAGCCTTGTTTTAAGAGCAAATATAGCTTTGAGAGGGCTGTTACAGAAGGCTCCCTCGCATGGGACCAGCTTGGTGGGACTGTGGGCACAGGCCCTGCTTTTACTGAGTTTACTGGTAGCTTTCCGAAGGCCAGTCTGCCTGCTTGCTTATTCCGTCAGCACCTGCATCTGCTCTGAGTGGCTCCCCTAGTTTTCTCTTCATTCTTTTATCTGCAGGGGAGCCTGGGAAAGCAGCTGCAGCTGCCGTGGAAGCGAGCAGGTGAGCCCATGCTGAGAGGCAGAGCTCTGATGAAAAGGGCTAGGAAAGCTGCTCTGTGCCAGGCGCTGCCCTCAGGTAGTCTGCCTTCACAGCTAATGCACTCTGCTGCTGCCTCTGAGCTCTGCTGATTGCTGGTGCCATGTAGGTGCCATGCACAGTGTTTCTGGATCCCTGAATGGTTTCAGTTCAGGAGAAAGCTCTGACTCAACTCTGCACTGATGACTCTGAATTCATACCTCTTATTTTTAGTTTTTCATAAGCCTCTTCAAGGTTTGCTTGAAGACTCCTAAGTTACCCCTGCGAATTTTAATAGGGTGTTATTAATGGCAAAACTTCAGAGACACCCTGTGCTTTTCAACCTTTCACTGCTTGATGGTTTTGCCAGAAACATCCAGGGGGAATTCTTGCCTGTCGTCACAGTGGAATTGTTGGAGCTCCGGAGGCAGAAAGTTCAGAGACTTCTGCCTGGGTCTTTTTGAAACTCGCTTCCTCGTGTGTCCAAAATCAAGTGTGAGAGAAGACAGGGGCTGTTCAGCTACCTGTCTTGGGCTAGGGTGACCTTTACAGCCTTCCATCATGGCCTTTGCACTTGTCATGTGGCACTGGGACCTTTCAATGTGTGTGGAGTTTAAAAGCAGATATCCAAAAGAACAACTTTACTCATCCAGCCACCCCTCCAAAGTAAAGGGGAGGAAGCCTTTCAGACCTGAAGGAAGACATACCTCACACCTCCGCGTGCAAGGGAATGTTGTCACCCTGTCTCTGTCAATGGCTGGGTTAAGCACGTGAGCCACCTTGTGAGGCAATGTCCTGCAAATCCCACTGGGCATCTACTCTAGGAGTTTGTGCCCAGGGTTCCTTCAGGGATTTGGAGATATATTATGGGGATAATAGTCCTTCCCTGCCTCTCAGGAATGAACCAGGTGAGGTACTCAGTACAGCACCCAATTCTTCATTGGCGTAACAGCTGATATTTGCCCCCCAAATACAGAAACCTCTTTACCCCGTGTCAGAGTTTCCCTTGATATTTTCAAGGAAATGCATCTAAATTGTCAAAACACCATTCTGCAGTGCGCTGAAATCGTGACAACAGTATAAAATAAGGAATAAATCTTAAATGGATATTTGTACTGAAATTAGGTTCATACCGAAATAAATAACATGGGTATTACACTGTTGATTGTTAGTGCTCACATTTGGCTGGGTGAGAACGTCCTTGCGTTTAATTTCATTTGCAATTGCTGGTATGGTGGTGGTTGCTCTAAAAGTCGCCCGTGTATTCGCATAGGAATTGGGGAAGCTTTCCAGCGGCACGTGGGCCTGTCCCAAGGCTTCGGGCCTTGACTTTAGTATGGCTGCTCACAGATGCTAACAAGCCATCCTGCTGCCCTCTCGCGCGGGACAAGACTTGCAGATCACATTTATTTGTAGGAGGTTTGCGATCTCTGAAGCAATTGCTGAGCAGGACTAAAGCAAAGGCACTGGAATACTTGCTTTAAAATTCTTTAGTTGTCATTACTTAGGGATTTTTGGCCTGTGGCAAGGTGGAAAGGAGGCAGAGAAACCCTGGAAGACTCCAGATTGCACGATTGCATCAAGTGTGTGGAGGAGGTGTTGAGGTGGAAGCTTGAAGAGCATCTCAGCAGCTTTGGTCCTGGAGTGCAGGAGAAGCCTCTTCCTCATCTTCCCATTTCTCAGTGGTTAAAATGGTGATCTGTAGTTGTCTGTATGGCCTGATTTTGCTTTGCATCACCTGCTGACCTCTGCTGTGAACAGGCTTTCACCTGGGATGGGCTTTTGTTCAAATGGCTCTTCTTGCATAAAGTCTTCTCTGCATCGAGTTGCTTCCTCTTTCTTTCTGTGTGAATCGCCCCCTTGAAATTGCTGAGGGCAGATGTCGAGCTCATGCTTGCTAAGATGTGTTGGTAACAATTTTAATGCCAGGCACCTTTTTAAAGCAGGCTGTGCCTTGACTTGCACTTCTATAGCACCCTCTTGAATTGCTTCCCATGTCACAAGTGCAGTAGAGGCACTTCTGGGATTCTCCCCTGGCATATTTTCTGTTTTGCTATTGTGTTTTTAGTCCTACAGGTAACAATTAAACTTGGAACATTTACGTAGCTCCATTTAATTTACTAGGATGCTAAAGCGTGGCTAGGTGAAAGCGTCCAAAACGGAACCCAAGAGTTTAAATCAGTGTTTGGTTTGTGTGTGCACTTCCTAGTATTGCGCTTAAACTCTAGTGATGGCTTGAAAGTACCCATTTGTCAATCAGTATTGATGTCTGTAAATGATACTATTTAGCAAAGGGAAATAAGCAAAGGTTAGAAGGAAACTGGACTTAGCCCTTTCTTTTGCAAGCTGTGATGCACTTTGCTGGTTTCTTTAGTTTGACCTTCTGTTCAGATGCCCCTTACAAAATCCTGCCCACTGTAGTTATATCTTAACTTAAAATACGTATCTTCAAATAAAACAAATAGAATTCATCGGTGCAGCCTGTGGCTGGAATCAGGAAAGGAATTTCACTATAAAGAGAATTTTGATCTATAAAGCTGGTGCAAGCTAAATCTTTTCTTTTTTCTCCTCCTTTCTTCCTCCTCTCCCTAGCACTCTATACATCATGGAGCACATTCTTCCAAGTGCATGTATTTAATTTCTATTCAGAGCACATGTGAAAGCTGTCTTGGTGGGGAAATTTCGTGTTTTTTCATTGCTTCTGTTCTTGTTTAAGGAAGAGTTCAAATGTAGAAGTGTTTCTTTGAGAAGCTGAAATGTGTTCAGGCCTCTCTGCCTGTGCAGTGTGTTTATATGTGTGTGTATACAAATGCAGTTATATATAGATTTAAGTAATCCTTCTGTTTACCCTGGCGCTGGTGGCTTTGTCTGGCCTCAGCCTTGTTGCCATCAGTGACAGATTGGAGGTGTTTGGGGGGGAAGGGAGCTCAGACTCAGCTGGGCTCTGTTTAATCTTACTGCGCTGGGCTTGATCCTTGCTCAAGGCAGCTGCTATAATTGCTCAGGAGTGGGCAGCAACTTGCTGGCTTTTTAATTCTGTCACATGGATAAACTTTGCGGCAGCGTCTGTGTTTCATCACGTGGACATTGGGGTCTGTGTGGTGTAAATGATGCAGGACTGCAGCTCGGCATGTGTTTTGTATCTTCCACGGAGCTGCCAGAGACGTGTGTGTGTATCTGATGATGGGTTGTGCTTAGAACACTGCAATTTCTACTGTTTTTATGGTCAGACTTGATGATCTTGAAGGTCTTTTCCAACCATAGTGATTCTGTGTTTCTACAGCGGGCCTTCATTTGAGGTTCCACCAAGCAAGGTGGTTTCCTAATATTTATTAGTTTTGGCTGTCTTAGTTAATTTCATTGTTGGGAATTAGAAGATTCCTTCTTAAGGGTTTCACTGAGGTAGGGAATTGAAGGGAATAAAATAAAGGTTATTTAGCTAGACAGTAACCGGTGTAGTCTATTGCTAGTAGAAACAACGCAACCCTTCAAGCCTGTGTTTACATCTAGGATCTTTGACAGTTTGTTTTGGAGACAGCAAGACAACCCTTCTTTGTTCTTAATCCTATTTGTAAAACAGAAATTAGCTGCCTTAATCTCCTCCTCACTGTGTACCTTTCTGCAAGTTATTTAACCCATGGTTTTCAAAACAGTGTGTGATAATTAATCCTTCAAAACCCTCTGTCAGGTCAGAAGGTATTAAACTCATTTTATGGGGTCATTAGCACAAGGTATGATGTAGTTAAGTAACTTAAGAGTGGTATAGACCACTCGCTTCCAAATCTGGAAGTGGAACACATCAACTCTAACTCCATTTCCTGGCTTTCTAGTCACTCTGATTTCTCTGTTAACATTTAGTCACTTGCTGGCTTGGTGCAGTTAACTTTTCTTGGTGCCAAAGCCGGGTTAAGCAGTTGCTCTCCTGGGCCATTCGATGCAGCTCCCAGACGCCCCATTAGCCCAGCACGGCTGGTGCCAAGACACTGGGCCGCACCAGTGCTGAACCGAGCGGTTCTTCTGTGCAAAGCATCATCGTGTGGCCTCCTGGACGACTCTGCCGGCCTCCTTGAGGGGCCCGGGGGCTGGAGCCTGGAGCCAGGGCAAGAGGGAGCAGGAGCTGCATAAGGCAGCTCTGTAGCCGAGAAAAATGTCCGTGGAGCCCCGGTCTCCGAGTGCTGCATGCTTGCCAAGGAGCTACATCTGCTCTTACTCCAAAGCCTGTAAGAGGACGCTTGCTCGCTTGCTTGAGACTATTGCATTGCTTATGGATACTTGTGGCGAAATACTCGCTTTCGTTTAACTCATTCCCTCCTCAGCTAGCACATGGAAAACCTATCAGCATAGAGGTACATGTTTTTAATATCTTTAGCATTTGTGGTAGCTCTGTTTCATGTTTGGTTGTCACAGTGGAGACTGAGAGCTAATCTGTGCAGGCAACTACTCCCAAGCAAAGTCACTGTTAATACAGAAGAGTGTTTTCAAACCAGCTACAGCCATTGATTTTTCGTTTTTAATTCTTTTTCTGCATAGATTGCACTGCTGATACAGTAAGATGTAGCCTGACTGTCTACATTGCTTTGATGATCAGACTCTACCTGTTAGAAGAGGGAAGGGAGACGTATCTCTATCTGTTATCTGTAATCCTTTCCTAAGGTGTTTTTTTTTTTTTTTTTTCAAGCACAGCATTTTAATGAGAAGGTCAAATGTGAGTCTGTTTTCCCTAAGCCAGTTCACAGCTACAGCAGTGTTGTTCTGCTGCTATAAAATCATCACTCTCTTCTTTCAGTACGTCTCTACAATTTCTGTAAGTCACCTAGTGTTTTAAAGTAACCCTCCAGAAAACAAGACAACGCTATTTTACATAATCCTGAATACTTTATCTTTACTGATGTGGGGGTGAGTCAGTTGTTTGTGTATCACAGGCTCCCACACATGCAGACTGTCGTCCTGTGAAGCACAGAGTAACACTGGAGATCTCAGCCCTCTGGGAATCTATAGTTCTGCAGATATTTAAAGAGTTGAAATTAAACTCCCCAAAGATCCTGTACACAAAATCTTCAATTTGAAATCCTTATTTCGATGGAATTTTTTAAGGTGAAGATAGCATGCAGCCCTATGGTACATCTGGTTCATGCAAATACTGGCATAATAAATATAATACATAATCAGATGCAGTGATGATCAGATGCCATCACTTTGGAAGATCTTGTGGTTTATGGTAAAGCTACTTAGTTTGTCTAGGGAGCTTCTGTCGAGAAGCCTGCGTGGGAGGAATATTTAACGCAGCAGATAGGCTTGTGGGAAGCGGCATTCAAAGGCGAAGAGACAGGTTTTTAAGCAGCAGAAATGAGTAAGGCCTGACTGCTGGTGTGTGCTGCTCAAATGGGCCCAGGCCGCGCTGAAGAAAAGATGCAGAAGCTCCTGGCGCACACGTGCTGCTGTGATAGAAAAACCATTCGTTACTCAAAGTAAGCAGACAGGTACATGGGCAGGGGTATAGGTCAATATGAAATCACATGAAAGCATTTTAAAAGCCTGGGGAAAGTGAAATATTTCCCTGAAGAATAATGTGCTAACTAAGCAAGAAGCTGAAAGTCAATTAAGGAGAAGCCATTTGCCACTTTGTGTCTCGACATAAATATATCATGGTGTGTGGCAGAACACAGGAACACCTAAATAACTGTGGAGAAGGCTACCTTTATGAGAAATGTTGCCAAATTGTGTATTTTCATTGGCGGCAGTAAGCTAGGGGCTAGCTATATAGATAATAAGAGCTAAAAACTGTACAAGAAACCACCCAGTGCTGGATATGAATTTTCTCTAGTACCTTCATTAAAAATCTAACATAGATCATTACCCTCCCTACTTTTATCGCTATTTAATGTTGAAAAGTCTCTTTATGGAGACTTGCTTCAAATAAGAGTAATTACTGGAGTTTTGAATTTGGGTTTTGTACTTACAGAAAGCGTTTCATGTTCTTTTTATAAAAGAGGAGCAATGAGCTCAGGACCTAAGCTTCTGAGATCCCTTAAGAAAAATCACTTTCATCTTGAGAATGGCCATAGCCTTGGTAGAAGGTATTTGTGTCAATACGAATCTCCAAATGCAGGGAACAGCTAGTATATTAGTTACTGTTCATACTGCCTTTGGCAGTTGGTGGGGATGGATGTAGTTTTAGTTGTTTATACTGGTGTACATTTTTTTTCACCTAGTATACCCCAAATTAAAAGTCATTACTCATAGCAAGTAGAAAAAGAGAAAAACTTCTTTCAGAAGGCTTGGAATCACTGATGATGCCCCAAGACTGAATGAAGGGAGTTGCATAAAGATCTTGCTGCTCCTGAAAGAAGAAAGCAAATCAGCTATTGTTTACTGCACTTGAAAAAAAGGCGTCCCAACTGGTTTGGGCCAGACAAGGATGACCTCCCTGCAGAGCTGTATTTAGCAGGAATAAGTTACTTCTGAAAAGAGCTTCCAGAGAAAAGAGTCTTTGGAGAGAAGCGGAACTCGCCAATTATAGAAATGTCAGTAATGCTTATTCCTGGTGCAGTAACCAAACAACACCAGAGCTGCCTGCCCAGCTTTTTCACATTTGCAAAATACTGCTCCACGATTAGGGGAAGCTTGCCAGCAGTCAAATTTGAGTGCTCCGAAGGAAAGCACATTTATTTTAGTCCTTATGAAATGGAAGGAGGAACTGCTCAAAATTGTGTAAAACTGTTTGTTTTGCATTTGTTATATGGCAACACAGTGACTTAGGAGTTTGGAGCATGGACCTCGGCGTTTAGAGAGCCGAGGACTTCTTCATTACGGGCTGAGAATACCTAGTTTGTTAATTAGTATCTGGCGCTTGCTTCAAAGAAGTTCTGGATGCTTCCGTAGGTTATTGTTGTTATTGGCTGCACATTATTTTATTTTTCCATTATCAGATGCTCGTCGTCCTGTCTGAGGAAGAGGTAATTGCACACTTAGCATGGGTGGCGTCGCTCTGTGTTGTTTTTAATGCAAGTCTAGATGTAAGGGAAAAAACGCACAGACACTGCAACTAAGGGCAGTCCTGCTTCCCTGCCACTGCCCCGCCAAAGAAGGCTTTAATAGGACGAAACCTTCTCTGCCTTCATCTTTTACTTATCTCTGTGTTTGGCCAGTGTTTTGCTTTTGCAAAAGTACTAGCGTACTTTCTTTTGCATACTTTCTACTTCCATGGCTTTTCCTTCCGTGATTATCCATAGTGGCAAATGGCACCCTCGCTGGTACTGGATGTTCTCATGGTCATATCTCGCACAAGTAACTGATTTGAAACTACAGCACCTCCTGCACAACTGGAAAATTGTGTTGTTAGCAACAGCTGCCCCATTCAATGTTCAAATTCAGCCTCTGCTCCGGGAAGTCGTGCCCTCTTCGGGGAGTTGTGTCCCCAGCCTCTGCCTGGATTCTGTAAAGTGCTACTTTTAGATACCTGACACTACCTGTGAAAGAGTTGCTGTCGAAAATTTTTAACAATAAAACATCACAATACTACTAGTTAGTTAGAAATTCAAGGCCAGCACGTGTGATCCGTGTAAAATACTATATACTCTGGAAGCTCAGTGTGTAATTCTGAGAGAGGAATCAAAATCGCTGCTTGGATTCTTACCAGTAGGATCTGCAGGTTTATAAATGGTGCTGTTTGTGCCCCAAATTGAGATTTGTGTACCCAAAACTACAGTACACTCATCTGTCATAAAACTTTTGCTAAAGTCTCATTACAATTCCAGTCAGGAGCATTCATTATAAGTCTCCAGAGAAATTAGTATTTCTCGAGCATTGTGTGCAGTGAGCTATCCCAGGGCATCCTGGGGCGAGCCAGGTAGGAAGCAGCCCTCTCTAACAGGCAGCGAGGGAACTAAAGGGTAAAAATCCTCCATGGGCAATGCAGAAATCTAAGGAATCATCTTTGTGGCCCAAGAGAGCCCACAAATACGAGTTCAGTTCGTAGCCCCGCCAGAGTTTTGCTGTGTAACCTGTAGCGGGAGACACTGTTTTTGCAGCCTGGATTTCACGTTTTTTATCTCAGCCCATTCAGGGTGACTTGGGCGGTCTGAGTGAGGCTTGTGCCTGAGGGCAGCGCGAGGGGCCGGCTGCGAGGGGCCCGCTTGCCACCACTGGAGCTGCGGCCTGGCGCGCCATGCTTCTCCCCTTCCGCACCTTCTGGCTCAAGTGGCCTGGCACCGAATAAATCCCATCCTTGTGGAAACGTGCGTGGAGCCGCATGTGTGTATCCGTGTGGATTCTGGCAAAGCGGGGCGCTTTGGGAGCGTGGGGTGTCTGGGAGCGGAGCAGCTCCCTGCGCGGGGTTCCTAATAACGCACCAAGCGCCCCTGCCCTTCTGCTGCCGGCACGGAACTGCGGATGGGGTTGGAAATGGCGGGACTAAAGCTCTCCCTGTGCCTCGCAGACAAACGGATGCCAGGATTGAAGTTTCAGATTATACTGCTTAAAAATGGCTGTTTTCCATGAGGGAGGGAGGGAGGGGGGATAATTCATTTAGTGAGGCTGACACTGTCAGTTGGCTGCTCTCTACAGTACTTTCCAGTGTAAAAATAAACTGCAGATGTTGGACACAGATAGAGTAGGATACTTTTGTTTAGGGCTTGCAGATGTCATATGTTCTGTGGGAGTTAAATCTCTGTCTTGGGGGAAGGAGGGAAGAGGTCCGTGGCACCGAACACAGAAGCACGTGCTGTATGTGGCTGATAAATCCTCATCTGTGGGTGCTCTGTCCCTTTTGTTACTTTAGAAGAGCTTGTTCTGGAGCCCATGTGTTCATTAATAAATAACATTAGTAACAAACTGTTTCTGTGATGGAAGTGCTGAGAACCGTCATCTGGTACTGGTTGGTGAAGGAGCTGAACACCTGGCAGGTGATTTTGTTCGTCTTCTGGGATTGTCCCCTTAAGAGAGGTCCTTTTGTAGCACTTAAGTGTCTTAGCACTTCAAGAGCGCAGCTCGTCATCTTGCTGCAGGGTTGTTTGTGCAATCAGTGCGCCACCTGCTCAGCGGAGCTAACTTTGGGCACACAGAATCATTGAGTTCTTGCCCACAGATCGGGCTTACGAAAGAGGATTTTTGATGGCAGATTGGTCCTAGTCTTTTACCCCTTTGAACCGTTCAAATCCTCTTTAAAAGCTGTGCTGGAGAGATTTATGTTGGGCCTTGTTTTGTTTTGTCTTTAAAGCAGCAGCAATAATGCTGTTTGTTTTGAAGTTTGCAAGTCTTGAGGAACGAATGAGGTTGGCTGGGGTGTCTAAACATGCTGTTTGCAGTTTTGTGTCATTGGATGGCGTCTGTGTGGCAGACCGGCTCGTTCAGTCCCACAGAGTGGGAGCTGACTGCATTTTCTGCTGGCCATGACTCTGCTAGAGTTACATTTTCCTGTGCATCATTTCATTGTCTCAGCTGCTAAGTAATTACTTTGGAAACCAACTCTCGCATTTTTTTTTTCTTTTCAAGGTACACATATGATGAGGAGAAACAAAGCAAGGCTTATTTTTACTTTTTATTGTTAATGCAGAGGTTTTCCACAGTTTCAGGAGTCAATTCCAGGATGATCTTCCCTTCTCACTGCTTCCAATTTGATTTGGTTGCGCTGCTCAGTAGGGATTTGTCATTGTGCTTAATGAGCGCAGCATGGCAAGTAATGTGCAAGTTGTTTTGTGAACTGTGCAAGTAAGCAGCATTCGGGGGCATGTGGCTCCTGGCTCTCTGGACCTAGCACAGATTCGAATCTGTAATAGTTAAAAAGTTAGCCCAAATTATTAATAGATTGATTAATGGTTGATAGATGAGTAATGTGTGATTGTCTCCTGTGGTTTATTTGTCTAGGGAAACAGCAGCAGCTGGAAGCTGAGTACGAAGAGGTGTATGTGGATGCTGGTCATGATTTTCACATGAAGACGGGGCGTTCTGTGCAGCCACCTACAGAAAGACCTGGGGAGAGGCAGATGGCAGAAATGAAGAAACTCTACGGCGACAGAGCTGCCAAAATCCATGCGATGGAGACTGCCATGCAGCTTAACTTTGATAGGAACTGTGACAAATATCAGCCCAAATACTGGCCCGTTATTCCCCTCAAGCTGTGAGTACTTCAGCTGTGCTCTGGCCTGACACAGAGCTGTAGCAACGAGTGCCTCAGCCAGCGCGTGCAGCTCAAAGAACAAATTGCAGTTTTTGCTTTTGTTTGGGTGGTTGATTTTTTTTTTTTTCCGAGGGAGGGATAGGAGAGGGAAGGAGGGGGGATTGTTCTTTGCCCTGAGTTCTTTTTATACTATCAGTCGGTGATGGTCACAGTCCGTTCTACGTGCAATTACTTGTCAAGTTGCAAAAGGACGGACAGTGATATTTCACCCATCTAAAGCCATAGTTTCATTCGATGCCAGCTTGCCTTGACTGTGCTTGCTAGAAATGCAGCCCTATTCATTTGCACACAGTAAATTTTATGCTATAAAAACCTCAAGTGATGACAAAGAAAAAATAAAAAAGACCATATGAGTTGTCTGCTCTTCCCATTTAGGAAAGTGAGTAGTCCCTGTTTTTTATTATTCTTTAATATAGTAGTTTTTGGAGCCCATTTGACATAGCACAGCTTGAAGTGTTGTGTCTGCTAATCTTCGATATTTGGGAACCAGGAGCCACTGGCCTAGATACAACATATCAAATTACTGTAGCCCAGGCATTTGAATTCTTTTTCAGAGGTTTGGAGTAAGTCAGGAAATTTTTCTTCCAGACTGATAGTTAGCTGGCAGAAATTCAGCACTGAAGCAAAATTATATAGAAAAATGCTTTGATGAAAGGGAACAAACAAACAAACAAAAAACAAATGCCTGACATGGCACCCACTGTTAGAGAAGATGCTTGAGAAGAAAAAGCACTAGCAGGGCCAAGGCCAACAGCAATTTTTGACATTGCGATAAAAAGCATCTAAACGGTTTGACGCTTTAAGGAAAAAGAAGAACCTGGTCCGGAAGCCCAAGGCTGCATCTGTACCTGCACGTGCAGGCTGGAAACTGTGCAGCAGTGAGAGCTACCATTGTCTGGGGTGTAGCTTCCCCGTGACGACGTTTGTGCTGTAGGCACACAGCCTGAACAACACCGATGGATCCCACGCGCCGCTGCGTGCGCCCCTCCGTCTGCGTGGGCTGCTCGGCCCTGCTTCTGTGGCACTTGGGTCATTTGTGCTTCCCATCCGAGTAGCTGGTGTGTGGAGGGAGGCACAGCTGGTCTGTGCAAGGGAAGCACAATTAGCCCCTTAGAATTAGTAACTCCTTAATAAATGGTACCCTGATCGCTCCTTCCAAAAACTTTTTGCGAAGCACTGCTGCTGCGTGTCATTGTATGCCCAAGATCTGTAGTTTGTTACGCAGCATTTCCACAGCAAGGCAGGGAAAAATACATGGTTTTAATTCTCAGAAGCATTCATGTATGCTTCTGGGAACAGAAAGTTGCAGCTGAAATTCTTACTGGAATTCATGCCCGTCGGGTTTCCTGTAGTAAGTGTAGTTTGTAACACACAACTGTAGTTGCTGTGCCCTCGGCAGCAGCCACAAAAGAAGGCTGAAGTGCAGTTTGTCATCAGCGTGTTCTTATCAGCGTTACTATGTTTTTAGAAGCACCATTTTTTATTTCAGTTCCACCTCCTTCATTTCAGTGCGGTGAGATGGAGTTAAATTGAACACTGAATTTAAAAGCCTCCAAGACTTGTTCCTGGTGGGACTGATCTGAAAAACTCCTGTGTGGGAAGAGAGGGAAAAGGGTTGTGGGTGAAAGTCCTGCATTTGTCTTCACTCTTGTTTTTGGAGAGATTTGTCAGAAATTCTGTGTTTTGTTTGGGTTTGTCTTTGTTGACCAAATAAATTCTCTTTGTAACATCCTGTAGTTGATATTTTACCAAACTTCCATACTTCCCTTGCATTAAGTTGTCAGGTGCTAAAACTTTCTCTCTGCTGCTGTGTTTAAGGAATGTTGCACTGTGAGTGAGTGCAGCTTCAACACAGGGAGAAGCACCAAGAGTCTTGACAGGACTGTCCCAGGAATGCTGATCAGTGCCCCCATGCCATATGTGTGTGATACAAAGTGAAGGAAAACTTTGCATCTGCTGGGGGAAACCCCTATGTCAGGTTATGTGCACAGAGCTCTGAGTTTCTCTTTGAAAGGGCTCCTCTGTGGTGGTCATTTCCTTGTTACTTTCTGTCCAAATTCCATTTCTTGCCTTGGGTGTTTCTGCAACTTGGTCTGCTGGTAGAAGTAGAAATTCTGGTATCCCAAAGTATTTGTAGAGACCTCGTGCAAGGCAAACTTTGCATTCCTTCCCGCTTCAGAGAGAATACACAATAAACATCTTTTAGCGTAACTGTTTGTAGGAGGTTTCAGTCCACTACAGTATGAGATTGAAAGTAGAGAGACCTGGAGGTAATGTTCCCAAGGAATCACCTGCATCCTAAAGCCCAGAGGAGAAGAGTACGCTGTTGCAGACAGCAGAAGTGTGGTGCAGGTTTATGGACTTCATTCTTCCTGTCCAGAACTTTATGCTATTGTTTTCAGTTATGTCAGCTGCTCGTGCAGCATCATCCCATGGGAAGTCTCAGATGGCTGATGGCAGAATTTCTCCCAAGCTCCTATAAAGTCACAAGCACAACTTGTCTTATAAACACCTAGTCCTAATTTCAGACACTTGACTTCCGTATCTGCTAGATGGAAATAAGAAGACCAGCCTCATGTTTGGAAGAAGAGTTTATGACTAATCAGTCATTAATCAGAAGGATACTTTTGAATATTGGGGGGAAATGGTAATAGGTCTGCAAGCACCTTGGGGAAAAAAGAAAAAAAGCCTTTTGGAACAGGCAACTGTAAGTTTATCATACAAATGAAGCAATGACCTCTACATTTCGTACTGAAAGAAAAATTGCTTACACTTATACATTGGTGACATTGGCAAGAATGTTTGTCCTTGTAGAATTATTTCCCTTCAAAGCAGCTGACAGTTTGGTATGTCTGTATGTACAGGCCAACTGAGAGGAAATTAAACAATTTTCCTGCATTCTTATTGATAAGTATTCTTCCTCTTTGATGGAAGTTTTGTATAATGACTGGTTACAAGTATCATATACTAAGAAGGAGCTAAATATTACAAAACAGCTTAAGTGTTTGTAACAGCCTTTGTGAAGGATAAATACATATGTATTCCATATGTTGTTCTTTCTTACATGCCTTTTTCTGTTTGCAAAAATTTCAGACTTTGTCCTGAAAAGAGGTGTATTTCAAGTATCGTCATCATCATCATCATGTTTGTATTAATCAGAATTCGAGTCTTTGAATAGAAATTAAGGAGAACAAGACACTTGATTCAGTTGCTTAAGTTTAAATGTATTATTTTTTTGGCACTCTGGTCTGAATATTTTTGCTGAAAAAAGAGAGGCAAGATTATTGCCCAGAATGCAAAATTCAGTCTCTCAAAAGGAAACATCTGGACAGGAAAGCACCTTGTTTTCCTTATAGTTTCTTAAAAACATAAATTACTGGAGAAAATATTATCTGATACATCGTATGTTCATGCCATAACAAAAGTTTGTCTTGGTGTTTGTGTCCCTAGTTTATCAAACATCTACCCTGCTAGACCTGCTCTGTTGTCTTAACGTCATCCTGCCTGAGGAGTCCAAAACAAAATTCTCGTGGGCTTCCACCTGTGCACAACAGCAGCCTGGAAGGGAGTTTCCACAACTGCTGAAGGGAAACTGTGCTTAAAGTGTGAAGTTCAAGACCTTGCGCCCATTCACTTATTCTTACAGGGCTGCAGCTGAAGAGCACAGTGGCTGTGTCCTGAAGCTCCAGGTAGGTGAGAGACCACAGGTTCACTCCTGCTCACGTACTCTCTTGAGGCCTGGCTGTTATATCACAAGAACTGTCTGCACTCAGCCCGTTCCTTGAAGTGGCTGAGCATGTGAGGATCAAATAGTAATTTAGGCAGGGCAGGACCAGCTCAGAGATACTGCTTGACCAAAGGTGCAGAAAAACTTGCGCATCTTGAGCTTTGAGCTTAGAGTCAAGATTCTTTCTAAATAGACTCTATTAATTACACAATCAAAGAAGGATTTTATTTTCTATTTAATCATGAATCATTTTGTTCTAACAATGCAAGTGAACAGAATGAGTGGGAACATGCCTAGTCTTTGAAAAGAAAATACTTTTCAGCCTGGTGACGCCAATTCCACTGCTGGTTTCCTGAACTACACCGAGTGTTTTTTTGCCTCCAAAGCCTTATGAAAGGCCAAAATACATGAAACTGTTATCATGACTGTTGTTTACACTCACCCCAAAGAGAAACATTTGTGGAGAGGATGGGAAGACCAGGAGCAGAGAGGATTGGTAGGGCTGTTTTCCAAACAGGGCTCAGAGTGGTCCTCCTAACATTTTAACTTAGTTCTAAATAAAACAACAGTTTACTAAAACATGGGTTCAATAAAGCAGTGAGGCAAAAATCTATGCAAAGCTATTAACCATGAAGCTACAAGCCCTGTCTGAGGAAGTGCCTGAGCTACACCTGACTGGAAGCTGGGAAGGGATCTTTATTCATGGACTGTTTTTATACTCTTCTCTAGACAGTTGCCATTGCGTAATGGCACAAGAAGCTAAACAGACCTTTTTTTATTATTTATTTATAGCAATTTTTAGAGTCTGTCCATGTGCTTGTACTGAAGAACAGGAGTGCAATATTGGCCCAGAGGTTCCCTTTTCAGCTGCCCCACACATCCTTTTTCTTAGCGGCAGTAATCACCCTCGTGGTTCAACTCTGCCAAAGTTCGTTGCCATCTAGGTCCACAGCAGCTCTTAATTGCGTGCTCACTCCCTAGCTGTTAAGTCAAAATGAATTGATTTGGTAGAGCTTTGATACTAAGCTGTTTAAAGGAACCCAGCTTATTTGTAGTGGAGGGATTAAGGGTGGCGTTCCGTAGTGCAAGCAGAGGGGCAGATCTGTGGAGGTGGTAAGTGTTCATAAGGCTGTGTTGCCTCAGCTAGAAGAGAATGCATAAACACATTTTTGTAGTACTCAGAGCCTTCAGGATTTTTCTCCTGCCATGGTATAAAACCCAGCCTTTTCATTTATTTCTTCAGGCCTCAGCCAGCTTGCTCTCTTACAAAACACCTAGAAATACATGTACTTATTTTCCATGTTGAAAATAAAAGGTAAAGTTCTTTTTAAGACAAATCCAGAGAAGGGTTTCTGTAGATATGCAGAATTTCTAACAATTATCATTATTACTATTTTCTCTGTAAATATGACTGTCCTGAGTTTGCAGACACTGGGCTGAGGGAGCATACGTAAAAGATTCAGCATCTTACCAGCTGCCAGGGTGTGAACTGTAGCAGGAATTGGAGGGCTGAGATTCGGTCAGCCCTTTTGGTTTAGACATGTACAAACATCCAGCGAGAAGAAGTCCATGCTTTGTGTTTCATTAATTTTGACTACAGCATGGCTAAGTCGTATTCCTTTCCTTTGTTCTGGAGAAGAAAAAATCTCCTGGGTCCTCACGTCTACCTCAGACAGTCACATTTTCTCATCCAGTTCAGAAAATAATTAGGCTCCATTTTAAAGCAAATTCTCTTTCCTGCCAGGCCCCCACACTAGTTCAGGCTGTGTGGCCTGCTGCTTTCTTACTATTGATGATAAAATACCAAGACAACCACAAGCTTACTCTGAGGTGACCTTTGGGAGACAGCTCCAAAAGTCTAAACTCAGGTATAGATTATTTGGGGTTTCTTGTTTGTTTGTCTTTTTGGAGCTTTTTTTTTTTTTTTTTTTTTTTTGGTATTGATTATGATATTGTAATATCTTTTATCTGAGCAGCAGGAAAGGAGCTACTGTTGTGACAGAAGTAAATGCTTAAAGCCTGTTCTTACTTAATAACACACCAGATGCAACACTCCTGATCTGTAGCACGTTAAATGGAGTGGTGAGTAACGGCTGAAGGCTCCCGTCCCACTGCCCTCTTCATGCAAAACGGTGAACTAAACCCTCAGGCTGCAATGGCTGAAATGAGCTTGTAACATGCAAGTTTACAGAGGTGCTCTGAACAGAAAAATCCTTCCTACAAGGCTGAATATAAAGCTGAAATGAACTGTAAAACAAATAAAAATCAGTAGTGGACATTAATCCATTAATACAAGAAGGAATATAACCACTATTTGTGATTTACTCTCAATTTACTATATATCTGTTAATGAATTTGGGATTTTCCGTGATGTCAGATTACCCTACCCCAGGGACAAGACGGAAGTTTTTGTTACACCCAGTGGCCCTGAGTGCAGCTCCACATTTTCGTTTGCACTGCTCTGCCACAAAGCACATCTCGGCAGCACCACCAACATCTTTTGGTCCTGTTTCGATGCCAGGGGCCCAGGCGTTACAGGGGGAAATGAAGCTCTTCCTCGACACCTCTACTGAGAGCCCTTGTGGCCGAACAGCAGCAGCCGAGGTTGCTCTTCCGCCAGCTGTTGAGGGCGAATGTGGAAGCCAAGCTGCTCATTTTGAGCCTTGCTCCCGCTCCAAAAGCCGTATCGGAGATACTGATTTTGATTCCTTGCAGGGACACACCAGAAGGGCAGCTGCACTGCAGCAGAGAAGGCCCTCATTTGGAGATTGCTGTCTACTCGCAGCAAAGAAAATGCAAAAAATTATCGACGAAATAAATGATCAGTGCTCCCTTGTGCCACTGAGAATATTCTTCTTCATCTGAGAATATTCTTCAGGTCATCTGCACCTCCGGTATTAAAGCATAAACTTGAATCTCTGGCAGTGCCTTTATAGAGCACTTCAGAGAGATTGATTATTTGCCCTTCACAAGTGTGTTTTACTACACTGACCTGCTCTAAAAAGATGTCCTATACTTTCCCTGTCAATAGCAGTTAAATCTTGTTTAGAAGAAGAAAAAGAGCTGCCATGCTGCTCTGTCCCTTCCCTTCAATAGCTCTTTTAGTCCCTCTGTATTCAAGTCTAGCAAAATGAGGTGTTTCTGCAGCATGGCCACAGCTAAAGCTTTTTTGTGGTAAATACACTGTGATTAACCACACTCATGTCTCCTGTTACGTTGCAGAAACTGTCACTCCTGACATAGACTGTAGTCTGTGAAAGACCCTTCAGTTTAACTGAGTTACAAATTCACTTCATTGCAAGATGATATCACATCCTACTGGAATAAAACATATAAGTAGTTTATATTGCTGAAACTTTAAGGTGCCACATTAAAAACTGCTAGTTGAACAGTTTTATTTAGCTAGTTTAACTTCTTTCTTGCCAAACTTCTAAGGTATGGAATGACCTAAAACTTCATTTTTCAATGCTAGCAAGAGTACAAGAGTCTCAATTACAATTGTGGATTTTTTTTTTTTCTGATAGTGTGCCCAAAATTATAGCTAGCACAGTGAAGAAAAGAAGTTTTGTCTTGTGTTTGTTGATATTTCAGACTTATTTTCATTTCTGTTTTTAGAAATAAAATTGGAGGGAAAAAAAAATACTTCTTAGCTGAGGAACCTTTAAAATGTCAGATGCCTTAATAGTCACACTTTGTGGGACTTGAAATAACATCTAGATGTAAACTTAACATAGGAAAAATGCCTACACTGCCTCTCCCACTGTTACCGTCAGCATAAAGTGGCAGGGAATTCAATGGACGTGCCTGGCGGTGCATTTTTCTCAGTGTCGCTCATGCTTTGGATCTCCGAGGATCTAGCTGAGCACTTCCCCGCATTTCTCTGACTTCAGTCATTTTTAGTTCACCTGTGGTCCTGCACTTCATCTTCTTCACAGAAGCTTCCTCCCCAGCTCCTATGGCTTGTACCCCTGTGCCCGACACGCTTTTCAGCCACCTGATCCTGCCCTCTTACCGCTCTGCTCCTGCACGCTCGTCTCGCTGCCACAGGTAGGTGTGAAGCGATGCTCAGGCACTCGGGGCAAAAGAAAGGGACTAACCTGGATGGAGCAGCTCCATCCCTGATCTGCAGGTGGTCGAGGAGTTGAGCTCTCCTCTTTTCCTAGACGTCTCCTGCTGAGAAGGTGATGGGAAGGGTATCCTGCTAATTCACCTCTCGCCACTCCAGGCAAATTCCAGTCAATCCCTAGGGGTAAATATCTCCACCTGTCTGAACTACTGCTTAAAACCTCTTTGAAGTCCCAGGGGAACAAAATCACCACGGTCCTTTCAAGCACCAAGGGAAGTTTTGTAAGATCTTCCCCTTAGCAGGAGGAAGTGGTTACTGAGTCTAAACTTCAAAATGCTTATGTTTAATCTCTGGTGTGTCTCAAAAGCACTTCCCTGTCCGTTCCATCCCTCTAGCGGATAGGCCTAGTTCTGTAATTTAGGAGTTCAGCCATTTGAAAGGCCAACTAACCAAGATCTATGCTTGCCTAGCAGATGAGGATGTTGCTGAGGCAGTTTCTCAATTTCATGCTCATTTTATGTCTAATTCTCTCTTTTCAGCCCCCTTTGCCAGCTGGCAGTTCTTTTTCTACTCTTCCAGTAGCCATTGCTTCAACTCGGCTTGATCATGACGCAGAGAGCAACAGCCTATTTAGAGTTTAAAACACACATAGACTTAATGGCCGGAACCCCAGAGAACAACTTAGTAAGAGGCTGATAGTGACAATTAGCCGGATCATCTCCAAAGCAATATTATTGAAAGAACCCGATATGCATGATATTTCTTTAATATCATATATTACAAAGCCAAGCACATGTAACATGCAGATAATAGTATATGGTAATAGGCCCTAACTCAAATTAATAACAGCTTCATAACTACAGGCAATTCCAATTGGCAATCCTAATGTCCTCTGAAAGGATCATATCTGTAATATAATAAAACTCCCACAGACTCCAGCAGGAGTTGGATTTAGTGTTAAACTCTGGCAAGGATACAGGGAGGATATTTCTTTTTCAAGTGGTCCAGGAAGTAATTATATAAAGCCATTGATAGTTCATTTGCATATAAAATAAGAACAGTAACGGGGGCTAAATTATCCCATCTATGCAGAAACCCGGGGTGGTCAGGATTGGCTCGCCATTAGTCTCCTGTCATATAAGCAATTCAGTTTGCAGCTGCATTTCTGTCTTGCAAATCCAATTCAATCAAAGAACTGAAACATCATTAGCAAACTCACTGATTTATCCACCACTAAAGCGCTGATACAGGCTTTACTCCGCCTGATAATAAATTCTCTCCGTAGCAGTGTTTGCTCTCTCTAGGGATCTCCCGTTACTCTGATGGCTACAGGTTTCTGACTTCACTGCAGGCATTTTCAAGCCTGAGCATCTATGAAGGCAGGGCCCAAAGACCGCGGGAGTCATGGGACAGAAAGCAGGACACAAGCCAGCAGGACTGGGCACGTACCCAGTCACGGCGAGGATGTGGCTACATGGAGCTGCAAGGGAAGCAGCAGCTGGTGCCTGAAGAAACTGCTACATAAGATCTTTTTTTCTCTTTCTGAAAAATAACCATTTTTCTTGTTCTCCTCACCACCTCCTCTCTGTATTTCCCCTACTGTGCTTGCCTCCAGAGCCTTGCTTACCTCCCTACTCGTTTTTCTGGTTCTCACCTGGTTTGTTGCCCTAATTGCCACCTTGCTTGGCTCTGGCTCATACTTTACCCTCTCTCCTACAGAAATACAGCAGCTCTGAAATCCAGTTGCAAGTGTCGTGTCCTGAGGTGATTCCCATTCTCCCTCCTGGGTGTCAGCGATGCTTAATGAAGGCAATGCAGCTGCCTCAGGGCCCTTTTCTACTTCCAGGATTCTGGACAGTCAGCTCTGAGCTCATCACACAGCCTTCTCATTGCCACTTTAATACACGTAAACCATTACACACCATTTTAAGGTCAGGGCTCGTGCTTCAATGTCCTATCAAAGTGGACTCCAAACAACAAAGGCCCAAGGGCTGCTAGAAGCGCTGTTGCTTTTAGGAATAATTTCCCAAGCAGCAGTTTCAATAACTTGTTTGAAAATACTGGGTCATTCTGTCTGCTAAGTTCATGTGATGTTTGGTTTGCCTTTGGCCCTTTCATGTTTCAGACATGAAAAAGTTATTCCCTTCAAATGTGGGAAGCCAGAATTAATGTTCTGGACTGTCTGCCACCTTAGAAACACTTCAGTTTAACCTGAACTTAATTTAAAAAAAAATGCACGAGAAGTAAGAATCCAAATCTGCCAGTGACAGTAGCCCATGTTTAAAATAGGTATAACAATAAGTTTTATTAGATTCCTGTCTTGCAAAGGCATTATTTTCATATTCACTGAGCATAATATCTAAGATGATGAGAATAAGAGCCTTAAAAACAAAGATCTTTTTAAAAATATACAGTCTCTCTGGCCTTTATTATCTATGCTATAAAGGAAAGAAAATGACTAGCAGTGTAAATGACTAGCAGTTGGAGAATGGAAGGTGACTAGTGTGCTCTACTTCTCTAATCATATCCTCATGCATTTGCAAAAGTCATTCAGTGCCTGGACCAAAAAAAGGAGAAAAATGCCTATATGTAAAATGAGTATTTGGATTTTTTTAAATATTCAAGCAAGTTTATTAGTCTAAGAGATGAGATATTAAATGAATTTTCCAAAACTGAGATTTAATACCATACTTGATCTCGCTGTTACTTTTCAAGTTCTTTGGTTGCATTCGCTTACTGATCTGGCCTTCCTGGAGGGCTGTCACTCATCACTGACCAGAATGGCTTGTGCTTTCTTTGTTCTCAGAACGTCACATTCCTGGCAGCTCCGGTGTTTGGAGTTGAAGGGAGACGGAGCGATTGCAGCGCGTGAGCCAGCGGGAAGCCGCCCCTGCCTTCTGAAAGCCTCACCTCACCGAGTCCTCCTGAGGGAGGACTTCAGGTCTTACTAACATTTACATTATCAGCCTGTGAAGAACCTGTTAGACCGTAACCACCATCATATCATATCTCACATGGCAGCCCAAACATCCATCCCGTGCAGCCCGTGTGAACTGCACGGCTGCGCTGTTGCACGCAGAGCGGGTTACGTTGCTGCTGAGTTACTGAGTCATTCCCATCTTTTCTCCAGCACATTACATTTTTGCCACAAACCACAACTCTGACTAAAGCCATTTGCTAGAACTGGACTATGCAAAGCATGAAAAGCTCTGCAGGAACAATAAAAAGTAATGGGGAAACAGGGAAAAAAAAAAAAATAATAATCCAAAACAGCATTTTGAAAAGTATGTTAGAAAAAAAAAAATAAAGCTGGGTAGCCCATTACGAGACAATTTAACTCAGGTTTATGCTATACTTTAAATCCTAGGCACCGTTCATGTTTACAGAGCAGAATCAAAACCTTCTGTAATAAATTAAGAGCTTTTTCCCCCTCAGAAATGAAAAAATGAGAAGTGAAATCAGCTGACTGTTATTCAACCTCCATTGTCCAATTGGATTAGGGAAAAATGTTAAAATGAGTCCTGTGATTTCCTTCCCCAGCTCCTTAAATTTGATTTTCAGTTTACAAAAAAGGCACCTGAGAATGTTCTTAAATGCGCTCTCTGACTGCCATCAAAGGAGTTTTCTACTTTGGAAAAAGAGTGAGAGCCTTGTCTCAAAATATATTTTTGCCAGAAATTCTGTCTTGATTAGGCTGCCTTGGAGCAATTTCTTGGGTGAGTGCCATAGTGAAGTTGTTGGATGGCAGCCATGTGTTCAACACTCTTAAAATAAAGTCTACTCCCTTAATTTGCAACTCAACGTAAAAGTTAAGTCTATTGATATTAGTGGAGGGTGTGGCTAACATACATATGTATGCAATTATTTCCAGCATATTCCAATGAATAGATATAGTCACACAGAAGTGCTCTGAAGTTGAACGCTAATGTTCCTCGGGTAAGTATGTTGCCCCCATATGGTTTTTTCACTTGTAAATTATTCCGCATTCAAGTCCTCCCACTGGTACTAAGGAAAATGTTAGATAATCCATGTGTTTAAGTCAGCTCTTCTGCAGCCCACATCACCCTGCCCCGCAACATAACAGTAACTTAGCAGAGCCCTTCGGTAATTATTTATATCCAAGTCTGCTAGACCGATCCTATCATCTGTGATCAAACTCAAGTGCATTTCCAAGTCCAAAAGCGTTAGGAGGCAGTGTGCCGAAGAGTGTTTTCCCCTGGATCATCCCAGCAGGAGGTAAGATTTTTGTCTCCCTCGCCCAGGGGAAGGTTGTCAGGGAGCTTCCCGTGGACATTTCCCAGGCCCATTGGGGAGGGTGAAACAGGCAGGCTGCATATTGAGAAGTCCGCACCAAAAAATATTTTTTTTCTGCATAACAGACATCAAGGTGTCTGATTCTTTTTTCACTCACTAGCTTTCTACTCCTTGTAGAGCACTTTACTGAGACCTGCAGTCCTCCCATCAACTCCTGGGTTTTCTACACGGTGTGCAGAGAGTTTAAAGGCACAGAATTAAATACGGGAATCCAGAGTGGAAAGGAATGTGATGAATATTGCTGTTCTCTTCCCTCTGCGCTCCCTCCGGACCCGTCTCATGCATGTTCACAACATAGCCACAAACATAAGAGCAAAATATTGAGTGGGCAAAAAACTTCAGGCAGAACTGAGCGGAAGATTACTCGGCAGGTGCTAGAGGTCCTACTCTGAACATTAATCCTTCATTTTCAATAATATCTTCTGGCATGTTTTTTCTATATACTTAAAATCACAAAGTGACTTTGGTTATTCCACAAGTGACTCGGGTTCTATGAAAGAGAGATGAGTCTTGTCTTTTAACACTGAAGATAGATTTTGTGCTCTGTAATTAACACCAAAATGATAATCACTAATTTTCAGATAAAATTAACTGTGGTTCACTGGGTAAAATTATGCATTCTGCTGAATATATAATTACATCTATTCTAAAGCAATCACTGCTCATATTTACATACTGAGAAATGGTTGCTGGAAACATGACCTACTTGGTAATAAGAAATAGTTTTGATTTTGAAGAGTATTTATTCTGTACGCTATTGTACCTGAATGTTAAATACCAGAGGGAGTATCTACATGCTGGTTAAATTATCAAATTACCTTTCTTTTTTTATCTGTTCCTTTTCTCCATTTTTCCCCAGACTATGTAATCCTGACAATATTAACAATTTAGTTCAGCATTTTCCTAGACAGACTTTCCAAACAGCTCTGTGCACTGAGGGCAAGAAAGGTTTTTTTGGTAGCAGCAGTTGGAGCCTGAAGCAGAGCAGCTTCACATGAAAGGTACAAATGACATAGGAGAGCATGACTCACTCTTCTTAATCTACACTGAGATGCTGAGTTCAAAACGTGAGAAAGGTCACTGCTTCTATGCACACAGATGACGGTACAAAGTGATCCAACTCTCATCTCTTCTCAATTCCTTTTACCATCCATGGTCTCTGTAACGCCACTTTCAACAGAAGATCACATGGGAGAGAAAAACCCCAGCATGTCCCTGGCTTTATATGGAATCCTAGAAGTTCAAGAGAGGTAGGCCCGACATAGCCTGGTGAGAAAGGTCGCAAGGCACACTCACTACAACTAAAATCTGGTTTTATTGCTCCCGATGCTCTTAGATTTAAAATGCGCTTATGTTTAACGTGGAAAGGGAAGATGTTTTATGAGGTCTTGGAGACTCACAGGATTTTTGTAAAATCAAGTTGAGGAGAGGAACCCTACATACTCTAATTCTCTGGAAGTTGAAAATGACTGCACCCATTAGCATGGCCTGTGTATTATTTAGAATGACCAGCATTAACCAGGAGCTTCACTCCTAGCACAGGGAGCCATGGGATTGGGGCTCACACAGAGTCCGCAGTAGGACACTGTGTGAACGCAGAATCCACAGGAGGAGACACCCCATCAGGCTACTTTCCTATGAAGCCACTGCCTCTATTGTAACAAAATATTTAGCCAAAGCTACAATATTCAGTGGAAACCTACTGACTGATTCTATGTCTAGTTACACATCCTGAGAAAGAAAGAAGGAGTGCAAAATGGAGTCAAGGAAACAGGTAGGTGCAGAGACCGCACCGTTCCTCCTGGCTCCGAGCAGGTGAGGCCACAAAGAACGGGTATTCCCCAGTGAAGCAGAGGCACAGATGGAGCCTGGTGTCTTAAAACCAAACATGAATAACTATGTACAATCAGCCTTCATTTCCTCTGGAAATGGTTCACTACTGACTGCTGGATATGGTCAAATATGGAAAAATTTGCAGCTTCAGACCAATATTGTGCCCTCAGTTACAACTCCCTTTCCATCTTACTTCTTCCTAGCTGAGCTTGATACTGAACTTGCGCTTCAATTTTCTTCTGCAAATCTAATGGCCCCCCTGAACATCTCTGGGGAACAACATGCTGCTCCAGGCTAGGCTGGGAGACACACCAAGCGTATTTCTGCAAGAGGTGGAGGGGTAGAAACACCTCCGCCAACCTTAGAGGCTAGGTATCATCACACCGGTATTATAGTCATCCTACTTATGCAGAAGTGTTCCCAGGTTATCCAAGTAACAGGAAAGACTTCAGGAACCTCAAGTAGATAAATTACATCCATCAGTACAGATTTATGACCTTTGTTTTCTCTTTTTTAGATCAAATCTGAAGTTAATCCAGGTTGTTTTTATAATCTCCTGATGTCGAGATTGTCTGAACAAATCTGGTCTCCAGTGTAATTTATAGCAGCCTTTAGCACCTTGCTTTATTTACTTCATGACTTTACTTTTTACTTCAGCACTTCTTTGCTACCAGCTATAGCATCCATGGTGTCATTTAACCTCGAAGACTTATTGAAAAGCTGCATATCCCAGTCTGTCCTTCCTCTCCATAATGTGCTTGATACAAAGAAAGAGCATGGACCAGAATGGAGTGCTAAGTTTTTTAAGTACCTGCTCCTACAAGTATCTTAGCTCTGAAATTAAATCCATAAGTCTCTTCCCTGTAGAACTTCCAGCTGAATTCCTGCCTTCTTGACCTTATTTGAGTATTGTAACCTACTTTTGCTCAAGGAATCACAAGCTAACGTCAGCACCATTAACTTCTCTCTTTACTTGTCGGAGACTTGGTATGTCTGACTGGAAATCCCCATTGACTGCCGAGCCATGACCAATATTTGGACAGCTGTTCTTTGCTCTGCTCTTGAAGAGAAAGGGAGTCTAGCATTTCTGAGGATGACAAAAAGCTAATACAGAAGAGTCATGTTACTGTATATCACATATACACAGTTCCCTGGGCCCTGTCTGAAGAAGGGCTAGAAGGTGCAAGCAAGTAAAGCCAATCCAGGCAATGCTGACTGTGTTGATTCACCTTCCTTGCACCGCTAGTCCCACTGATTTTAAGGACACAAAGCAATGCAGAGGTATAAGTATAGTCAGAATCGGGGCCTTATTTTTCAGCTGTTTTCAAACTGTCTGTTGCAAGTGCTTCACAGAATGAAAAAATAACTAAATTTGTTTTTAAAAACAAAATCTAAAATGAATTTATACATAGAAAAACACAGCGGGATGCTCTTACCCTTTGCCTTCAGCTTCCTCTGTAGTTATGTGCTATGTAGTGCCACTCTAGTTAAGGTTCATGTGCTGTTCCCATAATTAATCTCATTTCTCAAAGTCGTAGTGCTCAGCTCCTTTCATTCGCATTGGGGACTGGAAGCAGCTTGCTAGTGATCAGAGTTGGTGTGAATTTTTCTCCAGTCTTTACGACATGGCATACGAAGTCGATCCACTTACCACCTCTTAGAGAAAAACCATTTGCTCCCTAATCCTGAAATACTTGCATGGTGTCAAGCCTGTAGATCTTCCTGGAAAAACAGATGTGCTTCTTAACAAATGCAGAAGCATCAGAGGCTGAGACTTTTTTTTTTTGTTGTTGTTAATAGAAGGCAAACCATAGCTTTAACATTGCAACTTTATTTTGCACAGACACAAAACTCTTCAAGAGCAGAAGCCTGAAATTACAAAGTATGGACATTTTTGCCTTTCCTTTGCCTTCATGTTATATTAATATATGTTCCTAAGCAATCTGTCTCCTTTAGAGGGGAATAATTGGTCACATAATTTAATAGATCAATTTGCAAATAACTCATGGGAGAAATTATAGCATAAGTAAATAACAAAAAAATGAAGATACTGTTATCATGTCAAAGGCAAAGGAACCACATGCCAAGTACCCAATTAACGTAAATTAGCACAATCTGATTGATATTAATGGTGGTAAATACACTTATTCTGACGAAAGAGTTGCCCTCTGTCTTGCACAGTCTGTTCACTCTAATGTTAAAAGCCCAACTCAGAAAAGCAACTAAGCTGGAAAACAAGTCTGACTTTGCCATACTCAGCTCCATCCCTATTGTCTGTGTTTGTAAAGGCACTTAAACCTACACAGCCCGGCTACTTTTGTCTCAGATCTAGCTAGATATAGATGGGGCTTGTTGGTAAGGTGGCCGCAGGAGAAGCCACCCGAGCGCCCCGGCCTCCCTGAGCCCGTTCGCTGGGGCTCCCCCTCTCCACCCTCCCCAAGGGCTAAGATGCATTTCTTACACTGCTTAACGAAAAGCGCGAGGTCTCCGCTAGGCAGGGCCGCGTGGCACCGGCACCGCTGCTGCTCAGCGCCGCGAGGCCGCCAGGATCAGGAGGGGCTCTCCGGGCCGTGCGAACGGAGATGATTCTGCGCTAACTTGTGTTTGGACACGTAGTGTCCCCACCGTGGCAATGGCGGGGCAGCAAGCGGACACCTCTGATGCTCTTGTGTGCCCTTGGCCCCGTTTCGTGGACGAGCGCCCCAAATGCGAGCGGGAAGGGGGAGCCTGGAGGCCACTTGGGCGGGCCAGCCCCTGGAGACTTGCGGGGACAAACACGCTAAAACCCTGCGGGGAAGGGGAGGACGCCCCAAGCTGAGGCGGCGGCGGGGCCCGGGCCTCGGCGCGGCGGGGAGGGGAGGGCGTTTTTTGGAGGGAAAAGGCGCTGCGGGCGCCCGCGGCGCCGCTCCCGCC
>VZSV01000020.1:2663751-2682069 GCA_013398735.1 Nothocercus julius | reverse complement strand
CTCGGGGCGCCCTCGGCGCGCTCCCTGAGCGGAGAGAGGGGGGCCAATAGCACAGTGCACGTCTGTTTTTTGGACGCTGTTGTATGAAGCCAGCCCGGGATATGTGTGGGTGCATTTTTTCATTTTATTTTTTATATATGTCTTTCCCCCCCGCGCCCTGTCCTGCCGAGGCTGGGGGGTGGCGGTGAGTGCGAGGCCACGCGGGGCGCCCCGGGAGCCCTGAGGAGCCCCCGGCTCCGGGGGGGTGTCCTCAACATCCCCCCACACCCCAGTGCTCCTGCGTGACCTCGGCCGCTCGCTTGGGCGAAGTTGCGTTTTTGCCCCGAGGTGTTTCGGTAGTTAAGGAGGAGGCAGGACGAGCTCAGAGGACCTGGATATTTATACATTATTATATTTACGTTATGCCTTGCAAAATGTTTGATATACCTCTGGTGCAGCACCTAGCGCATTTCTGCTCTTAAGCACCAGGAAATCCTACAGGTTTTTAGCGTTAGCAGTTCAGCACGGTTCAGCAGTTCCCGGTCTCACAGCTTGGGTTCTATGATCTTTTGAGGGAATGGGCCTCCAGAGGGAATAAAAACTGATGGCTTCTGGTTCCCAACTTAAGGGGAAGGCTCAGCTCACGTACATGCCCAAGCACGAGTGGGGCCCAGGACAGGGTTTGCTGCGCACGGGGGTCGCTCGGTAGTCAGTGCGCGCGTTCAGCGCTCGCATCCTTCCCGTAAGCGGCGTTTTCAGCCGTGCCGCCTCCCGCCAGCTCTCCCCACGACCAAGAGCCCGAGGAATTAACGTGTAATGAGCGTTAGAAAGTTTCAAATGAGTGACAGAAAGAACTGCAGCTGGCTCTCCGGTCGGCTTTGCCCCTGGCATTGCCGCCTTGCTGGAGGCGGCGGCTGCTGAAGCAGAACGGCCGGAGTGTGCCCATGTGGTAGCGTGCACGTTCGGGTCCTGGCGCTGTCTTCTCTGCTTTTAATTAAGGAAAAAAAAATACAAAAAAAAAAAAAAAAAAAAAAAAAAGTAATTGCATAGCCAAAGCCGAAGGAAGCTGACGATTCCCATGGTGGTTACTTTGTTAAATTAATTCACATCACCTAACTTCTTAATTTCCAGTTGCCTGTGAACTGGTTTGTTCGTCACCTAGCTCAGTAAAGATCAGAGTGCTGTGCTACTGTGGTCCTTTCAAGTCCCCTTTCCAGGTTTGAAAAACCTTTTAAAGAAATGTGAAAGCACTGCTTCTTACTGACCCTCAACTCTGAAAGTTAGGAAGTATGTTTACTGGCTATATTATCTCTCCCCCTTTTCTTTCTCCATGTGTATTCTGATACCTCCTCTTTTGGACTGTTTTCACCATATATACTTTTAAAATTTGCTATTAAATGAAACCGTAGTGTTGATAGCCTCTCATATCTTTGTATCCTGTTAATGCGCACTTTGTAGTAATGGATTGATGTCAAGTAAATCTGGGAATGAGGATGAAAGAATGAAAAATGGTTTTGTTCCAAGTTGCTTATTAAGAAAAGAGTGTCCAATGCATTCACTGGGTTACAGCATCTTATTTTGGGCAATAGGGATTAAAATATATTAGGTAGTATTTCATGTGCAATCACTCCTAAGTGTCTTTGCTGTTAGTTCTGTAAAATTGACTTTTCCCTCGGTAAATTAAATTGCATGGGATTTGAAATCTAAAAGCTGTTTTAAATCTTTGTAAATAATTTATCTTGTGAAGAAGCAAATCTGTACTTTAGTACTAGAATATTAGAGTTAGCCTTTTAAGTTGTGAGTCCACACCAATGTATAACAAGTATGCTTTGTGTCCCTGTTGTCCAAACTGTAATGGTTGGGGGAAAATTAAGGGGAGTGGAAAGAAGAGAACATATCTTTAATGTTTTGCTGATAGTGATTGCACTAAACTCCACATTCTGCTATTACTTTTCTTCCAACTCTTCTTAGATTATCTAGTTAGGCATAACTAGGTAACTATGGCATAATCAGTCAGGAGTGGAGACATCTAAGGCAATTTCAGGTTAAATGCTTCCAAAAAGAAGTCACAAAAAAAAAAAAAAAAAAGTCTTTGTCAGCTGGTGAAATAGTCCTTCATGAATGCAGCATTTTGTGTATGCTATTGCATAACTGTTGCTGCGCTGTTATGTAGGCTGAGGCTAATTTGACTATCTAACCAGGGTTTGTTTGGAGCTTCAGCACTGCACCAAGCTTGCTGATCGGGTTGCAAAGGTATATTTGACTGTTTCGAGTTAGGACCGCTTGAATAGGTCTTACTCATGCAAAACTTTTGTGGAAGACTGGCCCACTGAGAGTGATTTTTAAAAAATTTTTTTTTCCCCTTCTTTCTCCTCTCTCTCAGAGCTGCTGAGTCCATCACTGTCACTGATTTTATTAGGCTTTTGGCTCGCTCAGCACTTCTGAACGTCAGGCCCATTGTGTTTAACAACGTTTACGGTTTACATCGGCTGTAGGGTCGTCAGTAAAAAGCAGCCGAGTGCTTTGTGCGTCTTGGGGGAGAAGAACCAGCCATTAGTGTCTTATACTGCAGCACAAACTTTTCCAAGTTTTGATTTGGGGGAGAAGCTTGTTTTACAAAATTGACAAAAGAATGGAAAACTCTTTTCCCCCTAAACTCCATAAATAATTACTACATAAATAACACAGAAAGTATAATTTCTTGGGAAATTTTATATCTTTTCCTGTTTCTGCTGTCCCCAGAAGTTGCTTTCAAATAAGAAACAAGGTTGGGCTAGGTATGTATGTGGGTTTTTTTGTTTGTTTGTTTTGTTTTGTTTTTTTGGTAAGATACTGAGGAGTGAGTGTCTGTGAGCAGGGGACCAAATGAAGTCTGTCTTCCTACGGGCTCATGTCCTGTCCCTTTGCAGCTCCTCACTAGTTACTGCTCCCTTGCAGCACCCCTACCCTCCAAGAGTCCTCAGGGGCCTTTGCCTGTGACACTCTTGGGCATCATCCTGTCCACAAGACCTTCTGCAGTGCATCCTGCTCCCCCCAGATTAGCTGCTCCTGCATCGGCCAGAGCTTTTTGCAGTGTCCCCAACCTGGGCCATCCCTTTCCCATAGGCAGCGGCTCCACTTTCTGTAGTTCTACTTTTTTTTTTTGTAGTTCTACTGCATGTAGAAAAGCTCCTTGCTTTTATGTAAAACATGTTCAAAGTAGGTTCAGATATTCCCTAAACTGTGCTTTCTTCTTAAAAACAGCTGGGGGCAAATCCTGAAAGAAAATCTCTTTCTTCCTATTCGGCTGTACATTTTGTCCAGGCAGGACTGGAGATCTTTTGTGTGTCGCAGTCACAGTAATAGTGAAATCTGAATAGTATTGGTCATTAACCATGGCTAGATTTCAATTGCAGAAACTTGTAGTTCACATTTTGTTAAAATTTGCATCTCTGAATATATCTGAATATATTGAACCTTCATCCTAAAAAAGCAATCAAACAAAAAAAAAAGTATATAATTTTCTCTGATATGAAATATAAAAGTTTATACTGCCCTTATTCCTCAATTTCTCTAACATCTGATTAGGCTATTAAAAAGTACCTAATTTTAACTTCTTGGCATAATCTTTCTTGCCTGGAAAGACACTGGGGAGGAAAAGGTTGTGTGTTTTGGGTATTTCTCAGCATTTTAGATGATTTGTGGTTTCACCATGTTTACAGATTCTCTCTCGCTCTCTGTGTAAGCGTGGTTCAGTGATGTGGGAAATCTGTTTTTGCCCCTATGAGTTATGATATGTGTGATAGATGCTGTTTCGGTATGTATCAGGAAAGCACGCAGGCTTGCAGGCGCGATGCCCTGGAGAGCTCAGCTGTGGCCGGGGTTGGTTATCTGCCTCTCGGAGTGTCTCTGGAACCTCTTAGAGCAGTTGAAATGTGCATGTCACTTAATGTTTTAAGCATTTAAGTATTAAACTGTTTTCTTAAACAGGATACCTTTAATCAAATTTGCTTCTGTATCTTGTTATTCCAGCAGTTGCACACATCACTTGTATGAGGTGTTTATTTTTTTTTATTTATTTTTTCATATCCTTTTTTTTTTTTTTTTTTTTTTCCATTACTGCTGTCTAAAGTCACAACTTTTCCAAAACAGTTTCACTGAAATCCCGGGGTTTGCCACCTCTCCTTTCGTCCTCTGCTTTCACGTGCCATGTTGGTGCTTGCTCCTCCCGGGAGCTGCTCCCTGAGGCTTCGCTGGTAGTTTCTCCCCTCGCACCTACGTCGCCGACTCTCCATTTAACCATCACGTGACCATAACGGACTTCAAAGTTGTTGCTATTTACATTAAATTATTGGGTCTCAGCTGAGCCTCGTTGGCTCTGCACAAAGCCAGGAACTGTGGTTGGGAAGATCACCATGAAAATACCCCAAATGGGCAAAAGACCAAATAGAGCCATGAAGGGGTAAGGTGGCTTCTTCCAGGTTTATGCTAAGTTAGCAACAATGCTGGGAATGGAATCAGTATCTCCTGAATCTCTCCCAGCATTTCTTCCGTGGTTAGGCATGACCTTGTGGAAGGTGGGATATCAAGTTAGCTCTACTCTTACAGTACCCTGTTACTCATCTAACATAGACATAGTGGAGAGGAGTGGGTATGAGAAGAGTTTGTCCATCCAGTGTAGCACATGCGTAGGATCGTACAGACCGTTCAGTCCTCACTGATTCGTTGCTTTCTTCTTCTGGTCTTTCTTGGTGCTCTTGCAGTCCTCCTCTCCATAATTATTTGTCCCTAGGGTTTTAGGCTCAGCAGGATGCTTATGGAGTCGTGGATTTGTAGGGAAGAGTTTAGAAAACTCTGGGAATTCAGAGTCTTTTGTTCTCTGTGTGGTTTTTTTGTTGTTGTTGTTTTTTTTCCTTTTTTTTTTTTTTTTTTTAAGTTTGGCTAGCAGGAATTTCAAATTGTGAATGGAACTTGTTTCATTAATAGAAAGATATTTCTAAAAGAGTTGCTGGGTGACATAAAATGCAGTGCTTTGCTATTCACCATTTCTATGTGTGTTTTATGCTTTGACACTTGAATGCATGTGACACATGGAAAATTTTAGCCTAAAGTAATACCTACAGCAGCAGATTTCAGAAATGCCTGTGTACTTAGTGCGTGAGGTTTCTCAGCTGGGGAAAGGACTTTGAAAATGAAGGTGATGCAAAGGTAGTGGAAACTTGTGTCATGAAGAAAATTGGACTTCATGGAGTTTTAAATTGCTTTGGAGTATCCATCTTAAGATACGACCTTTATAATTGTGTGGGCCATTTTTAAAGTGTGTTACTAGGAGCAAAGGGAAACCAGTGCATATTGCAGCCTGAAACTCTGCCTATATGTATGTTTCTTCAGTGCCAAAGAAAATATGTGAATTGCCCAAGTCTAAACCATATAGAAATTGTAGTGAGTAGAATTGCAGTGATGGTAAACAGGACAAAATTTGTTCTTACATTACTTACTCATAAGAATGCGGCTACCTTGCCTTTCAAATGCTGGTTGTGGACTGGCAACTAGAAGGAGCAGCTGCTCTACAGTCCATGCAGATCCAAGAAACACAGAGTAAATGACGGGAGCCTCAGCGGAGAAGGATTACACTTAACTGTGTACGTTTAATGTACATTTAAATGACATTTCTGAATTGTTTGAAGCATCTCTTTGGGCTTATTAGTGCTTTTGCAGAGCCAGAGCTGTGGCACCTGCTGCTGCTGCCTGCCCAGAGAGGAGAGCGACCTTCTCATGCTGCCAGAGAGCTGAGGCCGATGGGGACCTTCCCACATCTCTGTTTTCCGCTTTACCTTTTAGTCTATGTTTTTGTCAGTTTGGGCACTAGAAAATTCCTTGTGGCTTTTAAATTCTGAACCCGAGACATGCTGTGGGCTGGGTAAATGTGAACATGAGATGCACGTTCTCATGTCTGTGCCCTTTGCGAGGAGGCTCGTGGCAGATTCGACGCTGGAACGCAGTATCTCTTCAAGAGAGATTTCGCACTGATATTTTAAACTCCTGGGATTTATGTCTTTTCTGCTTTCCTCTGCAATGTGAGTATTTTATGACATAAGAGAATGCTTTCAGTAAACTAAAAGTCTTTTTAAAGCTGTTCAGATTCTAGGAACTTCGGTCAGGATTTGCTGGAATGAAGTCCTCAACTCATATGATGTCTACTTATCTGGTGCAAGTTTGAACTAGTGCAGATTTCTGAGCGGATCTTAATTACTATTTCCTTTTTTTTTTTCTATTAAATTGATTACTTCCATATTTTTCTATTAAACTCATTTTAATTTTCTTCTTTTGTTAGGGGGAGGAAAGAAAAAGACTGCTGGGAGGCTTGCTGTTTGTGTATAAACTTCTGCTTTTGTTACCAGAATTGTGTTGACAGAAATGTCATGCACTTTCCTCAAACAAAAGTGTAAAATGAGACATCGTATTTGTTGGGAGCACACTGAAAATAAGTTTGTCTCATGGAACTTCCCTTGTGGGGGATTAAATGTTTTTCTTGAGCTGCTTAAGCACGTATTGCAAAGAAGTGGAGGGTAAAGAGAGATGATGTGGAAGTATTTGAAGCTGAGAGCTTTCGATGCAAGCACGGGGACCTACTCGAGCACATCTGTCAAGAGCCTGCAAGGTGCTCTAAATAACGTGTCCTGTAACATCTGCCTAGGCTCTGATGGGCGCTGGTACGAAAGCCAGGGCTCCTGAAATCTCCGAGATATTTGTCATGCAGTGGCAGGGAGATAGAACAATCTATTGCCTGCTGCCCAGCCAATATAGTTATTAGGTCCTAAGGCTGCATTAAGCCAGAATTTTATGTAAGCAAATACACAAATGCATTGCAGAGAGGGTTTTGCTGCGCCGTATAGACGTATTAGCTAGACTAATTGTTTTCCTGATGCAGTGTCTTCACCTCAGAGATGCTTCCCTTGCCGCGTGCTGAAATTAAACTGGCAATTTCTCATGCTCTTTAATTTCTGGTGAACATCCCGCATGTTGATTAATACCTGTAAACTTAAAAAAAAAAAAAAACACTGACAGAATGAAAACTTATCAATTCTGTCCTCTTGTTTTTTGGAGCCTTTTATTATTAGTTCCCCATTAAATGATTTTAAAACTTTTTGAAAATATACATTTTTTTCCTTCAAAACTGATCTAGTCTCTATTAAATAGAGATTAATGTGAGAATAAATAATGGATATTTAATCTTTAACCTCCTCCTAAAATAAAAAGCAGCAGAGCAGAACTTTATCTGACACTGTCTGCCACTAATACACTTGCAAAACCGCGACTGAGGAGGAATCACTGTTGTCTGCTGCATGTTGAATTCTTCCTGTTTTACAGTGGAAATATAAGAGGAATAGAAAAGAATCAAGAAGGGGTAAAGACATTCGGAAAGTGTGATATCTTAAAGTAGCCTTGACAGACTGAAAGTGAATATTTTGGGAGTGTGTGGAACAGAAAGAAAACCCACATGAAGTAGCAGCTTTAGTGAAGACTTGGCTTGTTGCTTTAAACAGTCTATGGATTTCATTAACATGAATTTCTCATTGCAAAACTGCGTTTCTGGATTTTCTTAGGTTTCCCATGGCTGTCCTCAAAAAACTGCTAAATGTTTTCCCCAGTAGAGTGCCCTCCCCAATATGTCCCAACACGGTTCAGGCTCTTTTGATCAGCCTTGCAGAGGAAGTGTGGGACCTCATGGTTGCACTTTGTTCTTCCCGCTCTCTGATCTCTTTTCTGTGATCTGCTGTGGACTGTATGTGTGTATAGATACATAGTACCCTGATCCCATTATTCCTGTTTTTAAGATGTGCTCATTAAGTTTTGTTTTCTGAAGACCATTGGTTTAATTTTTTTCCGCTTCTTCAGTTCAAAATATTTCCTTTTCTGTCTCTGGATAATATTCACCCCTTAACTGTCTCTTGTCCAACTCTGAAGCCGGTTGCTAGGTGAATAGTATCCCTTTGTGTGGTGGTTCTGTGTTTTAATTTTCTTCTCCTGTTTCCTTGCATAGTGCCAGATTTTATCTGTCTTGTCTCTTCCTGCCTTTGGACAATTTTGTATTGGCTTTCGATCTTCCATTGAATAGTTTCTCATTAAGAGAGTGGCCAAGAGCACTTGCTGTTTCTGCATGCTTATGTGTCTTGCTTGTAGTAGATGAGAACTGCTGTGACACAATTAGGTGATGAACTTTGAGTTTGCTTATATGATTTTTGCAGATGCTAGCTTTTTTTTTTTTTTTTCTGTTTTGCACTAAATGATGTACTCCTATTACAGAAAGAAAAGAATTGTTTTCTTAAATGGTTTTCCTAAAGAAAATACTTGTTTCAGAGAAACAACTCTAACATTAAAAAAGTGTAATCCCCAATGATTTACTGGAGGGAAGTGGCAGGCTTGGCTTTCTGTTTGTACCGTAACAGAATAGCACAGGGCATGTGCAATATCAAGTGTTCTTGCCAAGGCCAACAGCAAAACCCAGCTGCTATTATAAACTAATGTTTAATAATAATTTAATGATAATAATAAACGTGTTAATTACTGTATGTTGAATCTTTTCTGCTCTTATATGAATATACCAAGAAAAAACTCTGGTAGTTTAGCTACAGCCACCACTATCTACTCTCTCCCCTTCTGAAATGCATTTAGTTGATTAAACTACTTAGATTCAGGCTAGATTGTTTGACCTTAGATAGCTTTGGGTTTTTGTAGGTACAGGTACTAACCGAATTTATTGGTATGTTGGATACAGGATGGCAAACTGCTTTCTGAAGTTCATCTACCCTCTTAGAGTTTATTCAAATGGCTTAGAGAATTATGAAGAATTATGAACCTTTCCTTTTTTTTTTTTTTTTTTTTTTTTTGACAAAGTTATCATAGTTTAACTGAGTGATGAGAAAAGAAATAAGCCTGCTTTTCTATATTAAAAAAGAAAGTGTATATTTATTTGGAAAAGTGGTATTCCTGTTTACTGATTCTTCTTCCAGCATGCTCAGTGAGTCCCTGTGCAGAACTCATGAGCAAAGTTGTGTGCAGGCTTCATAGGAAGATGCAAAAGGGGAGCCGCAGTGACTACGGTCAGCCAAAACACGAGCTCCTACCCTGGAGGTTTCCCTCCTGTTTCCCATGGCATAATGCAGGTTTATAGGTTCAAAAATGTCATCATGCCCGCTTAAGTTCGCAGGTACTACAATCCTTCTTAAAATACTTGATCCTTAACCCTTTGTTTTTTAGGGATGAGGATGGGAAGATTCGTGGGAGGGAAAAATGCCTTTTTCATATGTGTTTGTGAGTGCAACAGCTGTGCCAACTTTCCACATGGTCACTAGCCTGTCTTCATCTCTCTGTGCGAAATGCCCCATATGTTAGGTCATGTACCTAGTAAATAAACTATGTGTTTTACATTGCCTTACTTGGAAAATATGTCATATTCTTCATTGCATATGCTTCATGGCTCCAACATTTGTGTTCTGCATTTACACCATGTTATTAAATCTGTAGAAAAAGTAGCTAGTAGTTACTGAAGAAAATGCGGGGATATCTACTGTAAAAATTCCACTTTTGTAGCTTCCCTTGGTTGTTTTTATGGCAGATCACTAAGAAAATTCTTAGCTCCCTAAGGAATCGCTCATTTAGGGGACCCTGGAGACTTACCTGGCTGAACCGCGCTCACCTTGAGTGCATCGACATGTTCCATTTAGAAAAAGAACTCCAGAATTTAGTAGTACTTTAATACTGCTGTATTAAAATTGTAATTTAAATTGTATTAAAATACTAGTAGTACAAATACTAATTGTATTAAAACAGGAATAGTGTTTTAATACTGTTTAATACTGTCATTTTAATAGTACTCCTTTGTGCCAGGCTAAGTTACAACAGTATCCCAAAAGTGTCCCAGTGTTCCAGAAGTGAGTTCGTTCCAAACTGCTGCATGTTGTCCAAGAGACATTTGGGATTTAGCTCCTGGGCCCTCAGAACCAGACTTGCAGCTAGAGCCTTGTCTTTTTGGTGGCAGACGTGGTTGGAGCGGTGCCATTTGCAGCCTTCAGGCTCGACAGCTGCCATGTGCTTCCCTTGGTCCCGAGGGGAATGGCTGGGAAGAGCACCCAAGGGGTAGTCTGTATCCCAGGCATCCATGAACACTCAGCTTATTATGCCAGTGCTTCCTGCCAGGAAATGCTAATTGAAAATCCTTCTTGTAGGTCATCAAGGCTTTTTTAAAAAGCTTTTACCTTTATTATCTCAGAAACCACCTTTTTTTTCCTTGACTGTGTCCTGCCAAGACAGCTGGGTTCGTCTCAATTGCTGAACTCGGCGCTAGCGAACAGGCATCTAGAGAGGAGAGCAGTTCTGCAGCCCTTCCTAGCCGTGCCCCTGCTCCTGGGGCCCCTGGGTCGGCCACCAGCGTGCGAGGGGCCTGTGCAGCGGCAGAACAAAACGCAGGATGCGACGCGGGCACCTGTTACCCTACCCCACATATCCGTCCCCGGACGTTGGCGTGCAGACCTTTTCCTTCCCGCGTTGCTCCGCTGTCCTCGGTTTCCCCTATAGCTATGGTGAGCCTTAATGTGGCCCAGGAATGCACAAACTGCAGATAACCTAAGGAAATGTGTAGCTCTACATACTAATTAATTACCGGTCCTGATACCAGTAGGAGTGGAACAGCAGCTTCCTGCCCCCCGAGGGGTTTCTGGGTTGCCTTTGTGAACCCCTCTGACTTATGCCGAGGGAAAAAAAAAATGCATGGTAATTAGAATTAACCTGAACTGCTTTAGAGCAGCCTGATTTGAATTAGGGCATGATTATTAACTGTATAAGTATTTTGCTTTCCCTCTCCCCCCCTACCACGCACGCGCTTCAACAGCTCAGCAAAACCCTCCGGGGTAACGTCTGCTGAGGTGCTGGCTGAAGCCCCTCGTCTTTGTGGGGAAGAGAAGGTCTTAGCTGCCGTGTATGGCAAGGGCCCTGCAGAGCTTCTTGGTGGCTACTGTCCACCCACAGAAAGCCAGGGAGCAGAAAGAGGCGTGAAAAGGTAATTTTACTGCGTACACAGCTTTACTGAATATTGTTCTTGCCGTGGCCATCTGAAACGTTAACTAACAACATTAAGTCTCTTAAATGGTGACCCTGGAAGTTCTCTGCGCTCTAGTGACATTGCCTTCTGTCTGCACGCGCGCGTCGGGAAAAGCAAAGCTTTCACTAAAAACAATCTGTGTTTAATAATTCCGTGCAAGGAAATTTTGCAGAGAGCTTCAATCTCAAAGCATGGAAAAAATGTTGGTTTGAATGTTCAGAGTCTGTATGTTATAGCTTTCTTTCATGTGAACTATAAAATGTGCCCACGTTTTCTTTATATATAGATGACACCATTTAAGTGTCAAGCTTGTTTTTGTAAGGAACATGTTTTTTGTATATGTGGGTTTTGATCATTAAAGTTCATTTTAAACAAGAAGCATTTTGAATTGGATTGTCTTGTCACAATTAGTAAATTAGGTTTTAATTTAACTTCTCTCAGTTAACTAGAGATATATCAGGTTTGTCATGTTAAAGTTGGTATTTGTTCTTCAAGGCATTTTTTCAGACAGGATCCACAGAAAGCTACTTTTTTTTTTTTTTAAGTTCTTTTCCAGTACAGTGCCTGGGTGCCCTGAGCCGAGTTGCTTTGTTTTGCTGTACGATGATGTGGTAAGGCCCTCCATATGTGCGACCTCTGTTGATGGAATAAATATTCTCCTCTCTTCACTGTTTATTTTTATAGCATTTAAGAAGTTGATGTTGGCGGGAGAACAAAAACAGTAGGAAACTTTTTTTTTTTTTAATCCAGATGACAACCAGGATGGGATTTGGGAAGAACTATTAGAAAGAGCTTTCTCAGTTGAGCCTTTTTCTGGTGGAAAATATGTTTGCGAGAATAGAGGCCGCTAAACATTAGATCCTTTTGACCCTGTAAAATATTTAAGGTTTGATAATCCATAAACATGACAGTGCCTTCTCCCTAAGAACTGCTGCGTTGCAAGGTATCAGTAGCCTGTGCTACCTGTGAGACAGGGAGGGCTCGCGCTGTCGTCTCCTCAGTGCCTTTGCAGGAGGTTGATCTCCCTCCTTCTGGGTTCTCAAGCGCCACAGCATCTTTACTCGGTGTTCCCGCTCCTTTCCAGCCATTGTCCCTTGTAGTCTTCGAATGCTCACAAGATCACAAGACCCACTGTTGTTTCGCTGGGCTTTTGTTTAGTGTTTGGTTTCTGAGCACTTAGTGTCTGGTACTTATTTCAAAGTGGAAATGTGCTTCCCCTTGCCCCAGTAAAAGACGCAGGTTTTCCTATTTGTGTTAGACCCGGGTCTTAAACCTGTGCTGGATTTTGATGACCTTGGCAATGGGATTGAAAGAGGCAGTTCAAGTGCAGCTGGTGAGCCTCTCTGCCGAGGTGATTCTAGGACCTTTGCACTTGCCGTGTGGACAAAGAAGGCTAAATCTGTCCCACGCATCTTGTCTCTGCTTTTTACGCTCTTGCCTTATGTGCTGGGCTTACAGTTGCAGGTCCATAAGGAAGCACAAATGCTAGGCAAATCTAGAGTGGATAAGCACATGTGAAGGACCTGGGTGCCAAGGGAGCATATCTGAAACAGGAGTCATGAAGCAAGGAGTATTTCTTGGTAGGTGATGCATCCTTGGGTAGACTTACAGGTTCAGGAGGCAAAGTGTTCATTTCTAACATCATGATCGCTACATTTTCAGTTCTCAAAATATTTCTTGCTTTTTCCTCCACCTTTTTCCCCAAACAAGATCTTGCTATGAAGTTATTGCCGATGTTTGAATAGTGTAATCTCTCTACCTGATATATGCGTTCCCTCTTCAGCATTCACTGAGAAGCAACTGAAAATTAGTTGCAAGTGTTTAAAACCAATAAATTTCAAGGTGATGGGGAGTTTCACAGGAATGCCATTAAGGAAATCGTTACCAAACTGACGTAAGCATCATATTTTTTTTGCTTTGCAAACTGCATTTTCCAGACAAACTTTGTCATAAGGAGTAGTTAGGAAATGGCAGTTAGTGGGTCAGACAGGCCCAGAGGGCTGCACTGGGTTTTGTTCAGCCAAATGTTAGTGCTTTTTAATCAACGCTGAGTTCTGTGTACGACACTCTGTTCCTCCCCCAAAGCCATAACAAAATGAAAACGGATGTTCAGTGGGGTCATGCACAACATCTGTCCGTTTCTAGAGCAATTAGGGAGTTGCTGCGATGAGCGAGGGAAAGCTGCTCTCAGCGACGGGTGTAGCTGCAACATCATGACTTCGGTGGTCTGCTCATGTTATAATAAAGGCCTGAGCCCAGGGCCAAAGCTTCCTTTGGAAGGAGAAAGAGAATTGCTTTTCACATTTCATGCAAGGCTTTCAAGAGAAAGGTACAGAATTCCTGTAAAACCATGTCCCTACAATTGGAAGCACGATTAATTCACAGTGCTGTGAAATAATTGCCTAGATTTCCTTTTTTTTCCCCCTGTAAAACTTCCATAGGTGTTGGACTACGTCACATTAGGGAATTAATGTTTTTTAAAAATCTCGCTGCTGCCACCTGTTCAGTCTCTAGTAAATGTAATTAGCACTATGGTAAAAATGCTGGAGGCTTTGGAGTCTCAAGTCTGAACAGCTCATACATTCTCTGGCATAGGCCATGTGTTAATTGGGCCATCCTAATAAGTTTCAATTTGTCTTGATGTGGGTCTTTAAAAAAAAAAAAAAAGGGGGTTTGAGGGATTCATAAATCATGATGTACTTTTAATTATAACATGATCTACACAACTTATTTTGTTGTATGAACCCAGTGTTGGAAAATGTGATTGAGGGTAAGTACCACAGTACCAGGTAGTTCTGGTGGAAGTGAAGCCCACTGTAGCTTGGGTACAAATAAACGTAGCATTGGTATAGAAATAACATGGGAAAACATAATTACTGGTTTCTAGCACATAATTCAGGCTAGCTACAAGGTAACACACATGGAAACTTTGACTTTGAACTTTTTTTTTTCTCCCCCAGAGTCACTCAGCACTTTATTTTTACAACTCTTTTGCTACTGTTGTTTTCTGTTTAGCAATCAAATTCAGCGCAGTAAGCAAACGTTTGGTCTGTTTATTGTGGTAGAGATTGTAACGTAAATTATGTTCTTCCAATATAATTGCAAAGTATATTCTGGTTGCGTGGTTTTCATGGTTGCAAAATATATTGAAAGTGCTAACGCTTACTTGAAAGCAGTGCTTCTGACAGAATCATAAAAGGGTTTTAAAATGATGGATTGATTGCTGCGCCTGCAGGAGAGCATGTTGCTTGTGCTTTTCCGAATCGCATTTTTCATAAATGCATAAAAGTACAAAGAAAACCCTAAATGCCTGCTAATTTTTCAATAGCAAAGTGCTCATGAGCAAACTGCACTTACTAGGGCATTCCTCTTAAATAGACACCTCCCCCTGTCTGTGCGTTTGTCAGTAAACATTAATACTTTAATACACAGAGGATTTGAAATTTTTGTTATATATTGCAAATAAGCTTTTCATCTCCAACATGCTGGAGCTCTTCTAGGCGCGGGAGTACCTGGGCTACACGTAGCAGCCAGGTGGCAGAGAGCGTGCCCGGCTTTTTCGCTGTCCTCTGTCGTGTGCTCCGTACACCTGCCGACCTCGGGCATGCGTCGATTAAACTAGTCGTGCAAGCAGGTTTGGTACATGAGTATGAGTGGAACAGAAGCTCAGAGTATAAATATTTGGGAACATGGGCTGTTTCCTGTGTTTGTGTAATCACTCAGCTGAGCTGAAGCTTCACCCTAATTAAGGGATCTAGATCTTTTTTGTAATGCAGCAATTACGCAAGCAGTATGAGGGGAAAAGCTTCCTCTGATTTAAGATGTGCTGCTCCTTCACAAAGGGTGTCTTTTATTGTTAAATTAAATTGACTTGAAATGTAAATGCCTGCAGTAACAAACACTGGGCCCTACCAGGAAACTTTCTAAACTCATTTTATTGCTGGTGCCCAGTCGCAGTTTGTTCTATCCTTTGTTGGGCATTGCTCATCTGTGGAGATGCTAAGTCATTTTCAGATGCTTTCTTAAATTCCTTGTCCTTCCAGTCCGTTTCTTTTGATGCTTGGCTCATGTCCACTGCAGTCTGGAGAGGAAGCCAGAGAAGACTTATGCCTGACTCTATTCTTATCTCTGAACTTCGAGACAGAGGCTTCATTAGAGTTGGCAGCTCTTGGACTAAACTGTTAAAGCAGTTAGGATGAAACACTTTCCTGTGAGAGTAAGAAGATTAGTTAGGATTCCCAAGTTAGAGTGTTGCAAAGGTGATATGAAGCATATTCATGTTTTTTGATTAAAGAAAGCACTTGGAACAAACATGACCAGCATCTAGAAAATCACTTCATCAGAAATCTTGGCACAGTCTTGCTGGGTTGTTCTGTGTAAAATGCTGGATCAGAAGTGTGTGAAAGGGCTATTTGTGTCCAGCGTCCATCCACGGCAGTGGATTTCCTAGTCTGCAGGTGAATAGTGTGCAGGCTACCTGTGCTGTGCCAAGGACATGAAAAGTATTTCTGAGTGTTGTAATCTTATCAGAGTTATACCAGTTAAAATGTTTTAAGAAGAGCTGAATTAGTTTTATTGAATAAGCAAAATGTTATTTTGGTTGGAAAATAAGTGCCTTTTTATAGAACAAGGTTTTACAGAAAATGCCTGAGGATGTAGAACTTAGTATTTTCTTTAAATAACAATTTTATGTCCAACATCTTTGCCAAGAGCATGATGTCCTAAAAATTCATGAAGAGGATCGGTGGATCCTACTTATATATATTGAATATTGAACAGCACAAGTCTTAAGTAGCAACTGAATGATTTGTGGAACTGCTGCGAAGTCCTTTCAGGCACTCATACTTTTTAATGCCCCTTTTGAATATTCTAGCCAGAGATCACATTGCACCACAGGAAGTGCAGCCCGATGAACACATTTTTATTAATTTTCCCTAAGGTATTTTTGCAGGAACAAGAATATTGGCTTAGCAACATGCGAAGCTATTTATTAAGGCAATATGGTGTAGTGTTTAATGTCCTGTAATTTATATGACTATTAAGTCATATCTGTTCCCATTTCCTAGTTATGTGACTTTGGGCAAATAAGTTTAATCCTTGTGGCTCACTTCTGTTTCTTCTAGTTACGGATTCCGGATGCTTAAAGGGGAATTGCTGCCTTCACAGCGCTGGGGGGCCTCCAGGGAGGGTAATGCTGAGGAAGATTCCCTGTGCGGAAAAACATGGGCCTTAGAGTTGCAAATGTAATTCCTGTGTGTTGTCAGCATTTTCAACTGCTGTGTGTGTCTGAACCCTAAAAAAAAAGAGTTGTATCTGAAAAAGGCCCCTAAGTCTTCCTGGTATCTCTCCTCCAGCCATACAGCAGAAGGTTGGAAGGAGAGACAAGCTGCAACTCAGGAAAGAGTCACCATCTTGTCTTTCAGAAACCAATGTCATATTTTCCCCATAATTTAGTTGTCTTCCAACAACTGCCCTGCGCTTCGTATTTCCTCTCTGCTTTTCCATGTATATTTGCCTAAATATGAGAGAAAGAGCCTTAAGAAATGAAGAGCGCTAAGAACCGTGCCCTGTCTGCAAGCCAGCCTGTTGTTTCTTTCTGTAATTGCTCGGGATGGATGATTTACACTTTAATATAGGTGATGGAGGGACCTCTGTCTCTCACTTGCTTGAGAAGGAGCTGTCTGAGAGGATTTATTTAGGGCTTTAAGATGACTAATCACATTTCCTAATGTCTGCATGCTCAAAGAGCCTCGAATGGGGAAGCTCTTCTATTCTTTCTAGGTGCCGAACCCCTTCTCAAGACTCACAGATCCTTCTTGCTCTGTCTACCCATCTTTCAAAGTGAATTGTTTCTTGTGCTCTGTAAACAAAGTTAGCTGCGTGCTCTTAATGGTAATTCAAGTGCAGGAAAAGATCCAACCACTGAAACAGGGAAGAGAAGCATTTGCTGTGAACCCCTGTGAGCTGCTAATCCCAGAGCCTTGGGAAGAGAAGGTGCAGAACTTGGTGAGTGAGCGAGCTGAGCTGGAGAGAGGGGCAATGAATAGGGGGGATTGCAGAAGAGCTAGGGAAGGCTGTACATGCAGAAAAATGGAAAGTCATGGGGAAAGAAACTTTTCTTGCCTATTGCAAAATATTAAAAATGCTCTAAATGGAAAGGGAGTTTGGATTTGTGCTTTGGACTCTGTGAATGGAATATTTTAGCTTTGATTTATATCCACAAGCAACTTGCATATATAATTTCATGTATTTTTACTTCTGTGGATGTCAGCGTATGCATTTTATTTTGGGTATGTAACACTAACAATGGAACCCAGCATAAATCATCTGGAATTTAAAAAGTGTGCCTGTTTCATAATGTAGTACTTGGTTTCCACTGTTAAATTAATATGAGTTATGGCTTAACATCTGTTTGGCCATATCAGAGACAGACACATAGCAAATCATGGGAGAGAGAGTATGCGTGACTATTACTCATTAAGACTTTAAGCATAAGTAATTTCTCTCTCTTTCTCTTCCTCCCTCTTCATAAAACATCTTATTTTCAGAGTTACTGACTTGCATATAGGAGCAGTTTCTCGCCCGAGTTGTCCCTTCCTAGCCTCGGGGCAGGATTGCTTGCAAATTAAATGTGAGAGTGGCAGTCCAAATCAGAGGAATTTAGGAAGCCTTGTCAATATATCAGATTTTTCAAGGCATCTGCAGCACTTGATGTGTTTTATCTCCAGGACGCAGGGTGCTGCTTTCGGTGATATCCGTTCTTAATGAATAGCTTTCACTGCAGCAAGGTCCAAATCCCAGTGTTGAATATGGCAGATCTGATAAAAACAGCAGGATTAGACCTCTTTTTGGCTCTTACTGTATCCGCTGTGAACTTCAATAATGCTTTTTCATGATGTTTGTGAGATAATCCTAGTTTTTACTGCTTGATTTATTTCTGACAACTCTGAAGGCCAATGAATATGGTATTTTCTGGAATGAAGTGTGCGTTTGGGGAGATGGGGGGGAAGCTGTTTTTGTTCTTTTGTTTTTAACTCTTCTTCCATAGAAGACACAGTGTCCTACAAACAGAGAGAACAATTACTATATTCCATTTTAGCACAGAATCACAAATGGGATCTTTGGAATTAAATCTGGCGAATTGCCTGGATATGTCCAGTTTTTAACAAGTACTGCTTTGTGCATTAGCACCCTACGCTTCCTCCCCCTTCCCCGCAGCTCTGTAACTGAAGAGTGCAGGAGAAATGGAAGAAAAAAAA
>VZSV01000020.1:2636342-2663326 GCA_013398735.1 Nothocercus julius | reverse complement strand
GGATAAGTGGAAGCTCAAAGGATTATTTTTCTTGAAATAGAAATCTTTGAAAATACATATGATGATCTGAAGGCAGCAACCTGTGAAGGAAATCTTACTGTTGGTAAGACTGCAGTTAGCTTACTGACAAACCAGTAGGCAAAGGCATCTGTCTTCCACGTGCCCCTTTCTAGTCAGGTCTAACAGTGTGATGGATTGCAAATTGCACTGAGCTACAGCTCAAAACCATTTTTGTGTTAGATTTAATGCAATGTATTGCTTCAGCCTATCTACAGAACAAAATCCGCTACCCTCATTTAAATGGGGATATAATCAACTACCTTGAAGTGGCTGCACGCTGTCCTGCAAGCCCATGTTGTCCACAAGCAGTAGTGCAACAGCCTGGCAAACTGGGATTCGCTGGTTATGACTTAGGGGCCGACTGGTGTTTTAGAAGAGTTTTGAGAATTAAACCTCCCTGGTACTGATGCATGAGAACGCACTATTTTTAATAGTTCTGCAAGACACAATGTTTCCAGGAGCTTTGGAGGTGCGAGAGAGTCATCAGGAGGCGGCAGAGGTGTGAGAAGAGCACACTGGAGAGAAAGCTCCTCAGTAACGAGGAATTACGTGTGATTAATCAGTGTACAAAGAACTGGTAGCTGCCTTTCTGATTCAAGCGTCGCTTTTCTTTTGGAGCGCACTCTTGCACTAGGTCTGTTTCTACCACAATCTCTAGTGCTGCATGGTGAGGCTTTATGTGAACAGGCAGCTCTCCCTCCACCCGAGATGCTCCAGTTGGAGAGGGGAAAATTAGGTGATTCCAGTGTTTTCCAAGAAACAGACTTTCGACAAGGTTTTTTTTCTAGTATTTTATTATCCGTAGTATGTAAAGTACACGATTACCTTCCATTGCCTGAAGTGCTGAGGGGAAAAATATTTTAAAAAAGAAAATGAGAGACCTTCAAAACTTAAAGTTCAGTTGTTCCAAATTGAACCGTAAGTCGTCTTACATATTTATGTATCATAGGAAATCTTGTTTTGGAAATTGTATGGAAGCTTGCTTCTCATTTTATATTGAAATGAGTGGGTAAATGTTATATTACTTCAAGATAGGCTCCTAGTGGCAATTTATTATACCAGCTATGACTAAAGTGCTGCTAATTTAAATATTTTCAAGTTTATTTTCTCCTTTTCTAGGCTTAAGTGGAGCCAATTTTTACAGCAGCCTGAATATCTTACCTATCTTTTACAACACAGAGAGAACTATGAATCAGAGTGAATATAAAGTTACCAAGAAATAAGTGTCCCGCTAAAACTGCAACGATTTCCATGCTCATATATAAGGCTTACAAAATTAATGTTTTCAAAGTAATAATACAGAATTTTTAGGAACTTGTGCATGAGTTGATGAAGTCTCAGACTTTGGGAAAAAAACAAAACAAAACAAAAAAGCAGTGGTGTCTTTAAGAAACGAGGGCTTCTGGACTAAGCAGCATCTACTAGGCGAGGTTTGATGCTTTCCTGGGAAGAAGTAACTGCAAACAAACCAGGCTTTCAGTGAAAGAGAAGTGTAGAGAAGAGAAAAGAAAGCCATTACAGCCTCGCCAGCTGTGCTAGTAGGGAGTCACTGGGCAAAATTGAAAATTGAGAGAGATAAAACTGAAGTGAATCCTTTTAATTTTCTTGAACTGTAGCAAGTCATTTCACAGTAACAGTGCATCAAAGGGGAGTGTAAGCTCAAGGATTTTAAATTTAGAGAGAGTAAAAGAAAACTCTGTTCATTTACAAGTAAAAGAACTTAAGAGATAGAGGTTGTTTCTTCACTAGTGTTTTATTTTTGACCCAGGAGTGAGTTTCTGAAGCAAATCTCACTCATCCTCGCTGACTGTGCTTCAGTTCAGATCTCAGCGTGGTCTTGGAGAACACAGATGGATTTCTTTCAGGTGAAAAGGAATTTCCTTTTCAGGTGACTTCTTTTAGGCATCATTTTAGGACACCTAAAAAGGTCCCTCTGCTGAGGCTGGCTCAGTCTGTGGGATCAGGCTGGAGTAGCTTGAAGGAGCCTTTCCCCCTCTTCTAAAAATGCATATACAGCACATCCTGAGACCCCAGCTGCAGTTGTTTTGCCCTATGGATCTGCTGCAATTGCTTTTCAAATTCATTTCCTTTGATTTTCTAGCAACTACTTCAAGCATGTTGATTGAACTACAGGTAGCCTTTGTGCTAAACTTGCCCATACTTTTGTTATGCATGCAATATACCTCTCTGTCTTACCTGGATGAAGAATGCCTCCTTTCTAATGCACTCCAGTGATGTGCACAATAATCACATAAATACTATAGCAAAATAACCCTCAGTATAGATTTTTTTCAAAGCTCAAAAATAGCTTTACTTTTGAAGAAAACCAAAAGAAGTCTTTCATTCACTTTTTGTATTTATGGTGCATCCCAGCCATTCTCTTCCCTTCCCTCCCCATCCATCACGTGCAGACCCAGGCCCCGACATGGGTTACTGTTCAGGTCTCGGAGTAGGACCTATCCTAAGGTAACAACCTATTGAAAGTATGAAAAATCAAAAGATACCAGGTATACCACAAGGCTGTGAAGTTATTGTGACTTAGTTTACTTCGGCTTTTAGATATTTTGTCCTTGTAGATCACTGCTTAGGTTTTACAGCGAGGCCTTACCAAGGCAGAGGTAGAACACTTCAGTGGTATTTAGATGGTGTTGAATTGGGCAGGCAGTAGCACAACCTCTGAGCTTTCAGAGAGGTTATCCAGGGTAGACTATGAAAGGAAATTTAACCTTTTCAGGGAGACTCTACCCTTACCACAGCTGTTGTTGATAAGGTCGGAGTGCCCTCGCTGTGCATATTTCTGGGGAGCAGAGAGGGCTGCTTCAGGTGATTTGAGCCCACATGCAGAACACACCTAGGGTGCTCCAAGACCACGCTGTGATGTCAGGCGAAGGATGGTTAAGTGAGGAGGCCTTTTTTGCTTCAAAATTGCACTTGCGATTTGAACTAAAATGCTCCTTTTTAGGGTTTCTGTAAGTAAATGCACCCTAGATGTTCAATTCCAGTGTGTTTTTGTGGAAGGACAGTGCTGATCTTGCCTGCGCAATTTAGTCTTGGCAGTTCCTGGTTTATGAATGTTTTCCTGAAATGTCCTTAACATTTTTTGTTTGTTTGTTTTTGGCTGGAACATATCAGTTGGTTATAATTCAGATTATATTGTCTGTCAGTGCTAAACTGCTGTGTTGCCTTTGTCAAAACTTGGCTCCAGCTGTTCACCAGAGTGGTGTGAATGGTGTTTGAGTGTGCACATCTGGCCATTTTTGGAACAGGTTTAGTACATTCCTTTCAGTGCTGGAGTTCAATTTGCAGCTGGAAAGCAGACCAGCGCTACACTTAATCATAAAGTGGAAGATAAATGCTTTCTTGGTGACTGCTTTGTGAAAGTGATTTATGGAAATTTTCTGTAACCTGGTGTGCTTCCTTCCCTTCTCTCCTCCCCAGGAGTGACATCCTGAAGCTTGCATGTTAGCCTCTGCATCTGCTTGCTAAGTCCTGTGTATCATTGCCGGAACTGAAGATACAGGCCATATAATTAAAGCCATAATCTAACATAGAAATGTTTACTACAAAATTGCACACCTGAACTGAAGATACAGGCCATATAATTAAAGCCATAATCTAACATAGAAATGTTTACTACAAAATTGCACACCTTTTGGCAGGTATAAGATATGAGAAGAAGGAAGAACTGAACTTCTGCAGATAAGTACCAGCAACTTGTTTGGCCTGTGTACTTGAGGAATGTTTTTGTGATCTGTTCCAGGATCCATGAAATACAAGATCTCTGAACTGGGAAAATGTCTGTCTAGCATCTGAGAGAAGCGGAAATTGATTTGGGACAAACAAAATTAGGTTATTTCCTATAGAATTGCTCTTGAAGAGGTTTGATTAGTAAGGCCATCTTCCAAAGAGGATGTGCATGAAGATAATTACTAATCCTGGGATAGGCTTCAGTGATGTATAGTTTCAGCAAAAATCAGTTTTCAAGACTTACACAAATAAACTGAAAGCATTTGTTTTCCACTACAAGCTCAGACCTTGTTATATATTTCTAAGCAGCACGCAGAGAAGGAGAAGGAGGGTGCCTTTTCGCTACAGTTGCATCTCTAACTCTGCTCAGTCATTGACCTGCTCCTCATTAGTGTTTTTGCATTTTCTATCTCTTGCGTAGGTCATCAGGCTGTGTCAGTTTTAGTACTTGCAGTTTCTAAATGTAAAGGATTTGGGGTTCTTTGCTTTAATAATTATAATTCTTTAAAATCATTGGCATCAGTCATTCATGAAACTCAAGTAGAAAACAGAAGTGTTAACTTTTTTTTACTAGATGTGAAAGGGCTTTTCTTTTTCTTCGCTTTTCATTTAGCTGGTCAAGAATGCTTGTTGTCTGTCCCTGTCTCTATTCCCTATCCTGTCCAGCACCCCTCAAAAATCATTTTCTACCTGTATTGTTTTGTTTTTGCCAGAATTACTTGTGTGCTTGCTTGCTGCTCTAGCAGTTCTTGAAGCCTTATACAGAAAGCAAGATATATGAAAAGCCAAAACTGTTGCTGAAGTATTAGACCGGGAGGCCATGGGTGATGATGCCTTGCTCCTTGCCACCTCGCCTAACTGTTGCACAGTGCTATTGTGCTCTTCGTTTGGGATGCTGAAGCAGAATTTGATGGCATTTATCTTTCATCTCATCTAAAACCCCTCTCTCTCTCATTCTTCTTTCTAAATATCATTTGGAAAAGTGGCTCGTTTGGTTCCAGCAAAATGGAACTGCTGCTGCCCTCGTGCAGCCACCTGGTTGACTGCCATGTGGAGGAAGGGCAGCTGAAGTGGGAGTACTGGTGTGCTTGCTTCTGGGTCTCCGTAAAACCCAGCAGCTGGTGTACGGGAGAAGCTGCATGCTTTGATTCTCATCTGGTCATACAGTGCACAGTAATGCCTGGATAAACCTCTTGTAAGTGTCAAAGCCTTTTTCCCTCTGCCTCAATACAACGCAAGTGCTTTCAGCAGCACGTGTTCACTGTTCCATACTTTGTTTATTTTTCCTCTTTATTGCCAACATAAAATGATTAAAATGCATTTTATAAAGAAATAATTCAATATTTTGAAAAGCATAAATGAACACTCCATGTTTTCCGGACAGCTTGGACGTCACATTTTCTGCAAGAAATCCTAATGGGCAGGTAGTTCTTATGAACAGAAGTACTTACCAGGAAATCTCTTTATGTTGTTTGGAAATAGAATAATGCTACATCAATATGGAAAATTATGTTTTGTTTATTAGGAGGGAGAATGCTTTTTTTCAGAATATTTTGTGGATTTTTTGTTTGTATTCTATTTGTACTGTATTTTTGTTTATAGGAAACTGCCATATACGTAAAATTGTCTTATTGTCAAAAAAAGATTTTTGGTTTTCACAGAATCACAGAATGGTTGAGGTTGGAAGGGACCTCTAGAGACCATCTAGTCCAACCCCCCTGCACATGCAGGGTCACCCAGAGCAAGGGGCACAGGGTGGCATCCAGGGGGTTTGGAAGATCTCCAGAGAAGGAGCCTGCACAGCCTCTCTGGGTAGCCTGTTCAGCCATCTATTCGCTAGACATTTTATTAAAAAAATTTTTTTAAACTTGCCAGGTGTGTGCTACAGCTCATAATAAAAAGAAGTAAACTATTGTGGTCCAGCAAGTTTCCTATTTATCCAAACAACATCTGTGTGTACTTGTTTGTTTTTACAATGCATTTTTTTCCTGTTACTTTTTTTTTTTTTTTTAAAAAAAAAAAAAAAGCATTTGACAAGGATGATGCCCTTATTAAGGGGTCAGTGAGATGGAAGTTTTTGATGACCATCCTAACTGCTGCAGAAGAACATCGAGTACTTTGTTACTTGAGAAAATCCAGTGGGACAATTGGTCTTTCAGACTTATGCCCAAGCTTGCAGGAAACTTTGTCCATCTGTGATCTGTCATGACTTTCTTCTTTAAAATGACCTGCTTCGACTTTTAGGCAGACATTAAGTATCAGTGGGAATACTTTCCTGAAGCAGCGTGTATGTGACAAGGTAGTGTCATCCATCACTCTTCACTGTGTTCGTCTGGAAGGTGAAGACTCTGTAATGAGGTCAGGTTTCAGCTCTGATTTAATACAGGTTTATCTCCCCGCAAACCTGACCATGTAGTTTTATAGCCTCTTACTTTTTTGTTGGTGATCATTCCTTCTGAATACTTAATTGGTGGAAGATTTAGTATGAGTGTGTGTTACTTGAGTATTGTTTAACGAGTCAGGCCATTTTATGAGAATTCATGGTTGGCTCTATGTGATTGCTGCCTAATGACAAGGCTTGGGCAACCTTAGAGCCTCATTAATCCCAGAAGTTGGAATGGCATCAGTCAACACAAGACAATTTTCCATTTTCACCCTGAAATAGCAAACTCTTTATTTTAAAGAGCTGATGAAAATTTGTTTCCTTAGAAGTTAACTAGGCAAATTACTTGATTCATCTGCTACTACCTTTCCTCAAGGATCCAATCTTCATATAAAGAAGATTTTTTTTTTTTTTTTTTTTTTTTTCTGGACTCTTTTCTCTTTCAGTTTAATAAAGAAGTACGAGATGCCCGCTGCAGTGCTGTTCAGGGGTCAAGAAAGGTGCTTGGAAGGTTGCTACCCCTGTTTGCTGAGCTGCTTTTTTTGTATAGTCCCAGCATACAAGGGATCGGTGGTAATCCATGACGATCAGCTCGCAGCACGTGATCAGTAGGGCTAAACTTAATGTGCCTTGGTGCTCAGCGTCACCGTTTTCTCGCTAAGCACGTTAGCTAGCTAATATGGGATGAAACCAGAGCCAAGGATGTACCTCAGTCCTCCGCGCTCTGTGGGTGATCTGTGCACAACTGCAGAATTGCCTAACTCTGCAATAATTTCTGTGCATTAACGTAAGTATGCAGCATAATCTGTTTTATAGGCAAACATAAGATGTTTTAAATTAATATTCCACACTATTGGATTAAAATCAGCAAAGATTATTTAAATGTTTTCTCAGACACTCATTTATTTAAGAGTTTTCTGATGTTAGAGCTATTGAGTTTTCTGAACCTTTGATGCTTTGTTTTAACTCCTTTTCGAAGTGTCTAAAATATGGCTGCTGTTTTTTAAGCAAAATCTCAATGAAATTTTTAGTTTGAGGTCTGCTAGTTTTGTGTGGTTAAGGTTATAGTATTGTAGGTTCATAACTGGACTTTTCCTGAAGGGGGGGGAAAAAAAAATTCTCAAAAGCCTATGGCCAAACTACACAAACATATATTGAATAGTTACATTTAAGGAGCCAATACCAGTGAGTGGAAAGAATTGCAGAAGTCTAAGGGATGGTGGAAATATCTGGTCACTAATGAACTCTAAATGACTTTTGGAAATTGCTGGGGGGCTTTTTGTTTTTGCTTTTGTGACAGCTTTAGTGACACAAATGCCAAAAAAAAAAAGTGAATAAAAGCTACTATGCATTATCCAGAGCGTTAGAATATCATTTATTTAACTACAGAGTTAAACATAGAAAAGTAACTTCTACAAAATGTTAACTTTTAAGAGGCTTAATATATATGAGTATGAAGAGGGAAGAAAATAGATCATTTATTTGTACTGTCCTTGATTTGAAAAAAGAGAGCATGATCAACTTTCTTCTACTGACTTAGCGAAAGGATGGTTGTGCTTTCAAAGTATTGATCTGTATGACTATATATGATCTATATGACTGAACAATAGAATAGCAAAGTTGCTATTTTTGTAGTCGCCTGTCATCCAGTAAAAGATAACTGGATGGCAGAAATTAGTGAAATAAACTTTATTGCCTCTCAGGCCTTGGGATGAAAAGGAAATTGCAATGCCCATGTTCCTAAAACCCTATCAAATCCACTCTGAGGAGTGTTTGTGTAGTTCTGCAGCACAGAAGGCCTTGTCAAGGGGGCAGTTCAAAGTCATCAGACAGCCTTATACGGAGCATCCAAAGGCGAGGTAGGCAGTGGTGAACTGATAGAGGTAAGAGCTTCTACTCCTCTCCTAGACCATTTTCAAAATGTAAGATTTTACTTTTCCTCTCTGGCTAATGCATTTCTTCTAAGAAGACATTGGCTCTCAGCTATCTAATAGATGCATGACTGTTGGTGAAAGCGCTATGAGCCAAAATTAAGCAAGCTGGGGAATCATGAACACGTGAGGAAGGCACACTCATATATCATCTAGTTGGTTCTCCTCCAGCTCCATGCAGTATCCATACGATTCCTGGCAAGCATTTGTCTTGCCTTTTCTAAAAATCCTCCAGGGATTGAAACTCCCAACTCCTTTAGGTGCTTCGTTTTGGTGCTTAATAGTCCTTACGTTTAAAGGATTGTGTCTTTATTTTTTTGAGGGGGAGGTTGTTTCTCTTTCCCTAACCTCCCCCTTCCCTCCCTTTTTTCCTTCCCTCCACTTCCTAATAGCCAGTCCACATTCCCTTTATTGACATTTGAAGCCAGCAATACCATCCCTGGTGAATGTGGCGAGCAATACGTTACAGTCTCACCCTTTTTGCAGAAACCTTTCACATGTCCAGAATCTTTATATGCTTTTGCTTGTTTATGGATTTTTTTTTCCTCTTTATCACTCTAACCTTGATTTATGTGGCCTTAACCCACAGTTCTCAATTAATAAGGCACCAAATAATACGCAGCTAGGCAGTGATGAAGACTTGGAATCTGCAAGCAGCAGTAGTTAGCTGCAGCTGTTGCTTTGCACTTGCCTTTTGGGTCCAAATGCTGTTAGTTCAGCCGGTTGGTGAACTGGTGCTCTGGGCTTGCTTGGAGGTCATTGCACTCACGTGTGTGCGGGTGTGAATCTTGGAGGCTGGCCCTGACCTGAGCACCTCTTGATTCTTGCATCGTTTTCCACAGAATCCAAAATGAAACATGCCCTGGTTAACCCAGGAGGGATGTTCATCTCCTCCTGTCTAAGGCTGCCGTCCTCATTTTTACAGGGTGGAAAGGAGTAGCACAAAGGGAGGGAGAGACTTTTCTAGCCTTTTGGTTCAAGAAGCTCTGCTGGGACTAGTAGCCAAACCCAGCCAACATTCAGAGCAATGCTGGAGAACTGAGATTGACAGTTTGTTGGTTTTGTGATTTATTTCTTTATTAAGTACAATAAAGAAGTGAAATCTGTGTTCTGCTTACAGAAGTTCAGATGATCTTATCTGAAAGTCTCCATGTTTTAGGAAAAGAAAAAAAAAAAAGGAAAAAAAAGGCCTTTTAAAGAAAACTTTGGGATTAGCAGGAGTTTAGGGTATTTTAAGATTCCTTCCAAACTTGATGAGCTTTAATACATACCTCTGGTAAAAAATGTTTGCAACATGTCTTTGCAGAATCTACCACTCGTTGCATAAAGCCGCAGGGTTGGTATTTTAACAGTCTTGTACTTCAGTTTACTTTTTTGTGTGCATCTTAAAAAACAAACAAAAAACCTTGCATGTATACATTTAGAAGACTTTTCTGCAAAATGTTTTTGAGCACAAGTCAGAAAGCAGTCAGTTCTAGAAGTTTCTGTTTACTGGCTCACAGCAGAAAGTGAGTCATCATAAAGACAGGAAAAAAGTTAACTGAGCTCCATGATAGATTTACTGCATGTGATGATAGGCAAGTTGTTTGTCTATAAAATACGGATATATGATATTTATTCTTTTTGCAAAGTCTCTCTGGAAAGAGAAACTGCACATCCTGTGGGCCTGCGGGGGACTTTTTGTTTGTCTTTCAGTGTCAACAGATGATGATTAGATGACCATAGTCCTTTGCATTCCAGTAGGCGAAAGCTGTGGGCCCAGGAAATCTGCTTTCTGTTCCCAGCTCAATTGTGGATTTTCTGTTGGAGTTTGGGTCAGTTCCCAGGGAGATAAATGTATGTGGAAGTTCAAGTCCTATGGATCTTTGATCTCCCTCTGTCTCAAGTAAGACAGCATATGCCAATTATTTCTTCGTTATGCATTTCTTTTCCTGCCGATTGCTTGTTAGAATTTAATTCCCTTCAAATTCGAAGTTACCTAATTTATGGTTCTTTAGAAGTTTTCCTATTAGAGGTATCAGGCATGACCAGCATGAGGTCTATGCAAGCTCTCAAAACTGTTAACTTCCTCCCACAGCCAGCAATTTTAGTATTTATCTCCTGTATTCAGTGTTTGGTTATGGTGGGGTTTTGGGTGCTGGGAAAAGCTCCATCCCACCATAAAAATGTGACTCCCCTGGAAACAGCCTCTGACCTATTACTGGGAGTCCTCCTTGCCTTGACTCCTACAGCAGATAAATGTCATGCAAATAATGGCCAAAGGTGTGGTAATTAGCACCTGCCTGTATCTTATTTGGTATCTCTAGTCAATGTTGAAATACTGAACAGTAGGAAGGGAGGTCTGTGTGAGGAAGATTGCAGAAAAGCTTAAGAGGAAAAGACCAGTGTATTCAAAGTGCTGTGATAAAATAAACAGTCTGGGTAAACTTACGGGCACAGTGTTCATCTGTTGATTCTTACTGAAGCCACAGCATGGAAGCACATGTGAGTAGAAAAGTGAGAGCTGGAAGATTGCTACAGTATTTGAAATTGCAATATTGCTTCAGTAGTTTGGTAATAACAAAGACATCTTGCATGTAGGTAAAAATCTATGCTTTTTATTTTTTAGCAAGTAGCTTTACCCTCAGCTCCAGTTTTTAGTCTTCGTTCGAGAGCATCAGCCAAACATACATGTCAAGCATATCCTCATATATTGGTTTAGAAGTGTGTATAAACTCTGGAACAAGTGTGGCTTGAACTTGCTGGCATACACCAGATTTGTGAGTTTAGTGGTGCTATATTAATTTCAGTTGAACAATCCTGCGTGGTCCAAAGTCCCTTGTGTATTTCCAGACATTCCCTGAGCCAACACTGTTTTGAGGAAAGGAGTGGGTACAAGGATGAGAGCCATAAGGTGGACAGGAGCTCGAGGTGATGACTTAGAAGGAGCCTGTGAGGAGAAATAACCTCTCTGGGTTGTCCTAGCAGAAAGAGGCTTCTGAGCCAGTAGGCGAAGTTCGACATGAACCACAAGGCGATCCAGGGCATGTAGTTGAACCAGCTTCTCCTGGAACATATTCACTGGGAGATCTTCTTGCTTAATGTGCTCTCCATCTTTTCCTCTCCTTTTTTTTATTGTTATTTTTTATTTTTCCTTTTCTTGAGCTTAGTAACAAGTGTCAAGCTGCAAAGGAATACAAAGCCTTTCAAACCTGGGAGCAAGGAGCTTCCGCTGGCCCTCCGTGCGGAGGCTCCTTGGTGCCTCGCTCGGCCGTCGGCCCCGGCGTAGCTAAAGCCCTCATCACCTCATCGGGGTCTCGTGTGCTGAGCGCCGGTGAAACACATGTACCTGTTCAACTCGAAACTGTTCGGTTGGGTTGGTGGTGGCCTCTACTGGCACACCTGTGCAAAGAAAAGAAATTGCAGCTTCTGGCTAAAAAATCTGCGTTTTAAGTGCAAAATAAAAAGGGGGGGGAGGTCACGCTCAGCCCTGTGCTTCCCTCCAGGGTACAGAGGGGCTTTATCTGGTGTCTGCTGTCCCTTTTAACCTCTTCCTGCCCTTCCAGAAATCAAACCTGAAGGTAATTAAAGCTGCTTGAAAGCCTTCCGGCTATTCTGAATTAAATAAAGTGGGATAAAGTCGATAGACATCTTAAGCTGTTAATAAGAAACTCTCATTTACAGTCCAGCATCCCCACTGAGCTGAGAGGAGGCCTTAAATTGATTTAGGTGCGGGGCTTTCCCCGCTGCTGCTGGGTGCAGGAGAGGGGTCCTGCTGGGGCCTGGGCTCAAGGTGAGCGACATTAAAAAGGGGAATCAGTTTGTGATTCTCTCCTTTTCTTCTGCAAAGCACCTCCCCTTGCACAACAAGGAGGCGTTCTTGCTTCACGGGGAAAGGCTTCTCAATGCCTTTGTCAATATGGAGTCTGTCCCCGTCCTGCAGCCACTTTGTAAAGCCCATTTGCCAGGGAATTGTCAGCAGGGGAGAAAGGGTTTGTGGGTGGTTTGTTCTTTTAGCGTGTTTAGTTTTTGCTAGGAATTAAAAATTTTAGTGAGCTCTGGGACATACTGTTCCCTTCTGGAAGTTGTTATGTGCGAGAAAGATGTGGGCTCTCATGTTTGTCTTACTGCAGCCAAGTGCCAAACCTTCTCTGATCGCGTTATTGAACCCATCTCTGAGGTTTACAATTAAGTTTGCTTGAGTCATGGGGATGATCTGATATCATCGAAGTTCAGGCTGTCAGTGCCATGATCTAAAAACACAGAGTTTGTTTTTAAATTATGTGCTTTGGATTCCTCACTTTTGCCTGTTTGTTAATTGCTAAAGGTTACATTCTCAGGCTTTTTCTCAGAAAACATGGAAGCTAGAAAATAAGTTTTTGTATTTAAAAAAAAAACACAATTTGTAGCTGAGGTTTAACAGTTGAAAACCTGAAGCCCTGAGAAAAGCACTGAATATTATGAGACTTGCAGTAAAATCATGAGATGGCAGTATTGCTACTAGTAGCTGATCTTTCTGGCAGTGCTTCATTTTGTAGATCTCTGTGCAAATGCTTTCTCCTTGCTAAAAGCCATATATTGACAGGTTGTAGTCAAGACCAAATGCATGATTATTTCCACTATCTAACCTGTTTATCGCTTAGATTTGCCAGTCAAAGTTCTCACAGGCCTAAATTGGTCAGTTGGTTTCCTGGCAAGGCATAGATTTTGGACATAGTCAAGTTAAATACATTTAAATTAATCTGTCATCTGGAGAGCTGGGTAGTGGGCGTGCGTTTCTATGTTCCCAGGTAACTTTAGATGCTGCGGTTTGGAGGCTGCTCCCTCTGGGCTGTCTCTCTAGCTGAGGACAGTGGCCGGAGGGAGCCGGCAGAAGGGGCCTGAGGAGAAAGCCCTGGAGAAAGCAGATGTGCGCTCGTAGTGTTGATTATCAGGGGTCCCTGGAAGGACTGGCCTCTTGACTGATGATGGTCCATTTAATTTGACCCATTTCAACCAGAATGGCATAAGGGCAACCGAGGAGCTTTCCCTGATAAGGGAGCCGTCAAGTTCAAGTGATCCTTCCACTTCTCCTGGCTGTTTGTGTCCTCAGCCTTAGCCCAGGTTGATGCAGGGGTGCTCAAGGAGGGCAGAGGCACCCGTGGCTGCGGGTCTGGAGCAAGCGCCCTCCCAGGCTAATGCAGGGAGCGTGTTATAAACTTGTGCTTAAACGCCTTGAGTTTCAGTCCTTGTCTCCACGGGCTTCTTCCTGGTGCAGCAAACTCAAACTTGGCTAACGCTTGACGGGTGAGGAGGCCTCTGTGAAGCCGACATCACGTGGCACTGGTTTACCATGGTCTGGCCGCTCTGCGGTAACTGGTCTGGTGCGGTGCTGCCGCTAAATCCCTGTGTAGATCACTGCTCGTGTGAAGTTCGTGGATAACTGTTCTGCTGAATGGACTTTGCTGTGATGCTTTAAAAGTGATGAAACATTGTTGAAAAATGTGACCTCTGGAGGAAAAATTACAAAAACGGTCAGTTAAAATAGCTTAATGAAATGTAAATATGTCCTTTCCTGTAAAGGGCCTTCATGTCCTTCAGAAAGGAAGTAAAGGCAACACCTACGTTTTCTTCCCAGCAACATCCCTGGTGCATGTTGGCTTGCCTTCAATCGCTTTGAATAGAGTTCAACTTTACATGCTCCCAATTGAAAAACTAGGAATTGAGCCAACTTAAAGAGATACTTTTCTCCCTTTGAAATATGTGTGCAGGGACTTGCCCGTGTCTTCTTTTGAGGCTATTTCACATCACTTTGAAAGTTGTGCACTGCCGTTGATGTAGCAAGTGCAGCACCTACCACAGTGAGAGCCTATTTTGTGAAGACGTAAGTTACCGGTGGGAGAGGATGCACTACTCCAGGGAGAATTTCAGTGGCAAGTTACAAGTACCACTAGCATCTTTAACCTAGGAATTCTGAATCCTCAGGGAGTATAATGGGAAAGGACTGCAAAAAACAGCCCCATTCACATGAACTTTCTAAACAGCATCTGCATTTGTTCTTCCTCGAGTGTGGGTTAGATAGATGTTGGTCTGACCCAGCTGGGCATTTCTTATATTCTTAAGCATCACAAAATTCCTGTTCCCATGTTCCCACAAATATGATCCTGTAGATATTACTTCCATAAGTTAAAACACACAGGCATCCCAAACAACAACACGACAGAAAGACTTTCCGCTGTGCCTGTGCACGCGTGTGAGGGATGGATGTGCTGTCATGGTGCTCATCTTCCCTTGTTCTTTCCTCAAGACTACTAGATGGTTGCAAAAGATAATTCCCCTACCAGGAATTTAGCTGACAGGATTCAGATGCAGCTTCTTTTAGGTTGCCATTGGCATGCCCTCAGCAAGAGATGCGAGGGGATAGCAGAGTGTTATATTGCCCCACACAGAATAAACATTTTTTAAATTAGATAGTTGCATCAAAATGTGTAGAACTGCATATAACCTTCCTGAAAATCTTCTTATATAAGGAACCTTCAATGATAGATTTCCTAAAACTTTGCTGCCTTGTTCTCAGAAATGTCAAGCTGGGAATTTCACCTCAATTTTGTTAAGTGGATTGGGCCTGGCATCGCTGTGATGCTACTAAATCTCCAAGGTAGCTTCAAGGTTACAATGTCAAAATGGTGTTTGCAGAATTGTTCTCAGAATGTGCCTGCTAGCAATATTCAATTTTGATAATGCACAAAATGAAGCTAAGCCATGTAGAAAAAGCTTTGCCGGGAGTTTAATCTTCTATCACAGTTTAGAAACTTTTAGCTGATGTGCAAATTTTTGTTCTATAAAAGTTTTGAAAATTGTTTTCTTTCTAAAATGTGCTGGTTCAGAAACTATTGCACCTGCTTGACCTTCTATATTCAGTTATGATAATATCTTTCAAGGTTGTATTTCAGAATCAGAATTCTAGTTCAGCATTGTAAAGAGCTGAGAGACAACTATTTTAAGAATGTATCCTCCCATAGTTTAGCACAGTAGCAGACAAATACGTAGAAAGAGGGAGTGAAATCCTGTGGCAAGGGCAGATAATTGTGAGCTTGAGTTGGTTTCTCATCATATGTTCATGTGAAATTCAACTTCTATGGAGGTCTCCCAGAACTCAGAGTGCGTAACACTGATTTCACTGACGAAATGGAGTTTTGGGTAGGTATGTGTTATGTGTGCAGCTTCCTTCCTCAATATTGGGGTATCTGCCAGACTGTTTCAGGTAATAGTTGACTGTGTTGCAAAGTGTAGATAAGCAAAGTTTGCATCTCACTTTAAAAAATACTAAAATTAGTGCTTTTCTACCACAGATGCCTGTTGTTGCAAACCCACTTCAGGATTGCTGTGTTATGATTCAGAAATGCTTGAATATCATATCATATTCCCGTGCTGTTTATCTATCTGCACTGACAGTTTTCTCCTGACTCTGCACAAGGTTAAAAGAGAAAGACAGAACTCTAGATTTGACAATTAGCTCTGTAATTCTCTTACTTCAAAAGACTCTTGCTTGCTCTCCTCACCTTCTACACTATTTATGCCGTATGTAAATCATCTGATCCACCTTGTGCTAGTAATTCTAGAGCTGTTTGCCAGTGCTGCTCATCACTGTTCGGGCTGTCATGGAAACAAATTGTTCCCAGTTTTATAGGAAGAATATTTTCTTTTCCTGTGACTGCTTTGCTTATGGTGCATAGAAACTGATAGGTCAGGCTTCATGCTCTGTAAGCAGATGCTCTGAAAGAGTCTTTCAAAGAGTAAAGGATGGGTGATGCTACTCAATATTTGTTGTTTATTCCTGGAAAATCATGTAAAAGAAGGGAGGAAGGGGCATTAGAGCATATTTGCTACTTTCTGGCAAGGGAAATAGTCCCCAAAAGTCTTGCTGGAACACGTCATTTAAAAAATAAGAATTGCTGCCATTGTCTGTTCCCCAGTCTTTGCTCCGTCATGACAGTGCGGCTACTGTATTCCCACTGACTTTTCTCTGATCACTCTAAGCAGTCACTACTGACTCAAACTACATTTGACCTTTGCATGCTGGTGCGCATGAAGCGAAGGGTGTGGGGGGGAAGCAAATCCTGTCCTAACCGCACTGTCCTGTGCCCTCAGCAGTGGGATTTAGTAACAGCATATAGCAGCACGATGCTGTCACGCTCCTTGCTGAGCTAATCTGGTGCTGGACTGCTACTAAATACATTCTCAAAAGCATTTGCTAACAAGCAAAATATTATTTCCCTAACTTGGTCAAACACCTTGGTTGACTTTCATCTTGCTTTTCCTGCACATGATTTCTGGCTCTCTCTTGTGCTGCTTGTGCACGTGGAAGGAACTTTGTGTTTGGAGGAGTAATACTTGCCTTTCTCCTACCTTTCTTAGGTGTACCTATCCCTGCTAGAATGAGACTGAGCAGCATCTCTGACATCTGACTGGAGTCTTGAATGTTGATTAAAATATGCCCTGATTTTATTATTGCTTTACTCTTTTATTCATAGGATATTACCTCCCATCTGTTTCTTTTGTGTAGCTCCTGCAGCTTGTCCATGTTCCAGGGATTCAGTCTAGGATTACAACAGTCTGCTTTCTTCTTTTGTGACAGGCCTAGCACAGTAGGAGCCATGTGCCTAATTGGGCCTTCTAGGTGCTAAAGTAGTAATACTTTTGCTGAGAGTGACAGCTTACAGCATATGGTGGCTTCTCAGCAAAATAAGAATATACTTATGGAAGAGAATATCGCAGTGGGCAAGGCATGCTGAGGTCAGGCTGCATTTCTTTTATCTCGCCAGATGGAGCAAACCTGCACCAAAATGAATGTGAATTCCCCTCCATAGTCCCTTCCAGGCATTTTGTTATTTTGCCATTATGGAGTATCAGGCCTCTAGTTTTTGTTTGTTTGTTTGTTTGTTTTTCTCCTGTAAACAAGGTTGTGGCAATGTTTGGCTCCCTCTGCTGAGTGGGACTCACTCTGATAAAGTGAGGAAAAGGGAAAGCTAGTGGAGGAGAGGAGATTCATTTTAACTTTTGGGGCTTGAAGACCAGGGGTTAGGTTGAGTGACAACTGAAATAAGGGGAGAAGAATGAGCTTCCTTACTTCCACTGACTCCTCTCTTCAGTTGTTTGGACCAAAAAGCACATTGGTTTAAGCATATCTGAATTAATTGTGCAGTTTTTCATCCTGATATTTAAACCCATCAGGAAATGCTCCAGAAGGAGAATGCTGCCTGGCCCATTTACAATTTTTTGCATGGACCAAAGTGGTTCTTTAGTCATTTTACGTTGGTTCTCTTGGGTTTGGTAAAGATTGTGTTGTCCTAATTTATTCTCTGTAGATTAAAATATTGCATTGATCCAGGTAGAGCTTCATGCCAAGTCTATGTGACTTTTTCAAATACAGGTTTGTCAGTTTTTATTTCTGTTCTTGGAAAAGGTAAGTTATTTGAAAAGGTGAGTCACATGACCCATGACCTGCGTACTGCCCCACTCCTGTGTGTTGTCCAGAAAATGTTAAGCAGATTTAAAAAAAAAAAAAAAATCAAAATGACTTCTGGTAGTTCTGTTTTTGATTGATTGCTATCTTGGGCAAGCAGCACAGATTTTGTCCTCAATTGGAAGGTACAGTTTCTTTTACTCCCCTCTTTTTAGAAATTTTAAGAGGCTGTGGAGGAAAGACCAGCATGGAAGTAGAAACTCAGTGAGGACTTGCCAATTTACTGGTGAAGCTGGATATGGTAGCACTAAGTGCATTACAATCTGTTGTCATTGTTTCATTCTAAAATCTTTCAAGGAAGTGTCTTAACAGACTTTATATTAAAAAAAAAAATAGAATCAATATAAAAGAGATTTTCCTATATTAAATTCTCTTTTTTTTTTTTTTCAGAGAAAAAAAACACACAGGAGGGTGTCATTGAAGATCTTAGTGTAAAGAGACTTAAAAGAAAGATCAACATTTTACAAGCAAATCGTTAAAATACACGTAAAGTAATGATCCATGCCTGTCTTTGACTCTAATAATGGTCAAAGTAAACCTTGGTACTGGATCTGAAAGTGAAAATGAACATTTTTGTGGTCTTTCTGTGATTTAAAGCCTATGAAATTTGACTATGGATCAAAAGACGAGAAAGTTATCCAAACTACCCTTTTGCATAAGTAAGCAGTAGGTGTCCAAGGTCTTTCCAGGAATTTTTTTTGTTTCATAACTTGTGCTGTGATTCTCTGCAATCCCATTTTGAGGCAGATTAGGTGCCATGCTCAACAGACGCTTTGGAACACTAAGTATTTAGGGATCGAGTGGGTGAAATGCTGACTGACTTGTGTTGGCAGATGGGAATTCAGAGATTCATTAGTCATGCTGTAGTGTCTTGTGTTTCTGTGTGTCATTATGAAGACAGAGAAGAGAGTTGCCTTTTGATCACTGAAGAAGATAAATGTTGTCTTCTACAGCAGCTCTTCATCAGGATAGTAATGCTGCAACCCAGGGAGAGGGGATGTAATAGGATTAGCGTTACTGGACTCTGTTAATTGTGAAGAGAGTGGACTTTTGGATCTTGTTTTGGAAATAATGGAAAATGATCCAAAGAGAAGTTGTTTTAAATACCTTTTGAATAGGTAGGAAAACCTTTTACAAGCAGCGCAGCGTAATCACCCAGTTCTATCAAATTCTGTCAGTCAAGTCCTGCCAAACTCTTTGAGTTTCTTCCAGTAAAAATCAGTCAACTGGAAGATAAATGCAACCTTTTTTTCAACACATTTTATGCAATAGTACCTATACAATCCCCACATTTGGGCTCTGCACCAGCCTTCTGCCACTCTTGCCCCAGGAGGATATAATATGCCTTTTTAGGAGAGACTGTGCCTTGCCATTCCTTGGTGATTTGCTAATTGGGTCTAGACCTGTGCTGTCTGTGAAAGAATTATAGGCTGTGCGAGGCACACTGTGCTGGCCACATCGTTTTAATTTTAGATAACGGGAGGGAGGAGGAGGCAAGTAAATCTTCCCAGCCACCTACATCTTCAGCGTTAAAGTAGAAAATGCCTAAAACGTTTTAATAGAAATGATTAGCAATGAAATCATCCATGCAAGTTAATAGAAAGGCAAACATATGATGAAGTGAAAGATACCATAAAATGAATACTTGGAGAGACATGAATATTTAACCTCACTAATGCCTGTGCCAAAATAAAGTACCCCTGAACAAATTAGAGTAACAGAGAAAGGAGGCAGCTTGTGGCACGTTTAAGGTATGTTCCGGCAGAACCGGCCAACCTGCCTCAACGCGGGGTACTCAGACGTACACTTCTGCCTGGAGCAACACGGGCAAACTGTGGGAAGGAGCCCCGCCAGGAGGGAACTGGGTCAGTCAGTGCCAGTTGATTTTGTACCTGTTGCTTGGAAAAGAGAGTGTGAATCTTCACATAGTGAGACTGCTTTAAAGAGCCTGCCTGAAGGCAGCCCCTGTGCGAGAACCCTCCAAGCGTGGTTTCACACCTTCTTCTACTGAAGTGGAGATAAAAAAGCAGAGTTTTAAAATAAGCCTGCTTCACTGCAGTAAGTGCAGTTGCAGCAAACTTCTCTTGTATCTTGGCTGCTTCCTTAAACATTAAATTTTGTGCTTTCTCCCTTGCTGGCTGTTGTCCCTGTTGCTCTACAGGCTTCGCACATTTTTCACTTTAGCGGTAAGCATTTGCTTCTTTAGTCAGAGCACTGGCCACAGAGAGCATCCTGGCTCTTAAAAGAACAAGCGCAAACTGCTGGGTTTGGGCAGCCCTCATCATATTCAGGGGCGATCCAAGCCTGTGTGGTTTCTGACTCCTGGAGTAAGGCAACTGAAAAACTTTTGCTTGTGCTCTAGCTGTGAGTGTCCAACATGAGCAGCTGACACTGAGCCTTCCCAAGAGCAGAGTTTTTCGGATGTCTAAACACAGATCAAGGAGCCAGATTTGTGTGTCTCTTACAAGACTGGTACTGCTTATTGTGAGCACCCACATTATTGTGATGCTCTGGAGACCCAGCCCAGTAAAAACTGACCCCCGATCTTTGAACAGCTTCTGGCTGTACATGCAGCAAGAGAACAGCTTTTGCATGCGTGTGTGGGGGGAAGAACTGAAGCACTCAGTATTTCAGAAATGTTCTAAACCATATTGTCAATGTTGCTTAGCAGCAGAGGGTTTAAAATAGCGGGATTACTCAACAGTGTGAGCCGCATTTGCACATGGTAATGTCCTATGTCCTGTATTGACTTACTGTATTATAAAAGTGCTAAGTTAATGTACAGAAAGTGAAGATTGCTCACCTCCTCCTCTCTTAATTTGGATAACAAGTGGCGGAACAGCACCATGTCTTTTTTTTCCATATGGCTTCAACAAGTAAATGTCCAGTGCGGATGCTGACGATGTTCTGTTGCACGCACATTTGTGCCTGCGTGCAGGCATCGCCCTGGCATAAAGTGCTTTCACCCCACTCTTTGGCAACGAGCAACTTCAGCGCAGCAGTCTGCACCAGTGCAGAATAGGACTCTGCGGTTCAGACAGGATCAAATTGTTTTAGGGGCACCAGCAAGCACGAGGGGGGACTCTGGAGCAGTGTCCCCTCCCTGAGAGGCAGGAGCCACCCGCATGTCCAGGTCTGCTCGTCTGAACGGGATGGAAGGAGAAAATGGAGATGAAGCAGCGGCTGAGCAGGGCACAGCAGTGTGCTGCCCGGGAGAGGCGGCGGTGGCTGAGCTAGAGCACCTTAGGAGCACGGTTTAACAGCCTGTTCAGGAAGTGGCCACGACATAGGGAGCAAACTTGGCCAAACCACCGCTGTCAACTTACCCGCCGTGAAGAGCAGGTGCAAATAATACTGAGGGACACTTGGGCAGCCTGGCTTTTGGTCCTGGCCGGTGCAAGTCCCTGCGGCTCATCTGCTTCTGGTTGCTTTGGATATCTGAAGAGACCTTGAGAGCGTCTGAGGGAGGGATGAGTGTTACCCAAGAGTCTGTGGAAAGCCCAGCTCCCCCCAGAGTAAGGCCGAAGGCTTCCAGGAGTGCAGCTGTATTTACTGTCTGCTCTAGAACAACGGAATTGTGGTGGTGATGGCCATAAATACCTTACACGGTACCCAAAGTGAGAAGTTTCTTTCTGTACAAATGAAATGTTAGGTTTGTTTATATTTTTATCCTCTACAGTATTAAATTAAGCGTGGATGGTAGATAAGTTGCATGGTAACCCACTGAAAAGTATTTTTGGTCAACTTAAAGATGAGCAACCCAATATATTATATTTTCGTTTATTACCTGCTTTGAAGAGCTTCCACACTTGCTTTGGAGCTATGTAAAAGCTCACTTAGCACTGCTAAAGATCTTCATAACAAATATGGCCTTGTTTTGTTCCAGTAGTGCTTAGTGATATTTTAAAGTTCTGAAGTGGATTAAAACTGGATCTGTCACTTGTGTTTTGTGTGCAGCACCATGGAAATAATGCATTTATCAAGTGCAGATGTTTAAAACCCAGATCTAAAATAAGGTAAATATGCTTTTTGAGCAAAACTCTTTGTGTTTTTTTTTTTTGTATTTTTTTTTTAATATCTAAATTCATGGCCTATTTTCTTCAATGATGGCTCATTTAAAAAAATCTTAAATTATACAGTCATGACAGCATTTCAGTTTATGGGTATTTTATTCATCCTGTGCTAACCTGAAGTGTGGGTCATTTTGTCACAGACATTGACCCCACACAGTATATGAACAGTGGAGGAATATGTTCAGCTTCAACTGGGTGCCAAACTTTAGCTGACAAGAGTGAGCAAGGACTTGAGCAAGCAGGTCCTTTCTTCTTAGATAATGCATAGCATGAAAATGTAGCTGCACTGATGCTGACTCATGGGAGAAGACACGTATATAGCATCAAAAAGCGTTTTGCTTATCACAAAATAGGAATGCTGTGAGTTTGCTGAGCTTTACTCAGAAGGGAAGAATTTGATGCCATTAAATGACTGATAAAAAGCCTAAGGAATTAGTGCATGCAAATACCAAGGTACAGGTTAGACAAATGCCTAAGAGTGGAAGATCTTTGACACTTTGATTCATGTGAAATGTATAGGAACTTTGGTCCGAAGCCAAGAGATATCCTTTTATTTATTTATTTATTTATTTCTGCTTCCCTAGTGGAAAAGGCTAGCATTTATGGAGCAGAGTGGAAGCTGGAGGATTAAATTGTTTAAATGATTAAAAGCTCAACCAAAGTCAAAAGACTTAGTACTTGTAGAGACTTGCTTGTGACTGCTTCACTCCAGCAGAGTCTTAAGCTACAAGCGACAGGAACGCCGGGATCAAATGGTTACACTGTGGGTCGTTTGGCAAAGTAATGTTTTGCGGTTGTTGAAAGCAGACAAAACACGTCATATTTTAGTCAGAAAGAGACACCTGATGTGCTAAGGGCTGATTTTTTTTTTATTTTCCAAAATGATTATAAAAGACATGGAGGTCATATGACAGACCTCGTATTACCCTGAATGCATGCTTTGTACCTTGGAAAGCAGCTAGTCTCATGAGATGACAGTTGCTTAGAAAAATATGCTTCTGTTTCCAATTAGGCAGGCTAGCTCTTGTAAAACCTTCTGTGTGTAACTACTGCAGTTTTGCTTCAGATTTTCTGTCAGGGGAGGTGCAGCCCTCAACCTGCGTGCTCTTTAGGCACAGTGCGGGTCACTTCTGCATTGCTGCATTCTCTTGGTTTGCGGCCCTGTGCTACCCAAGGCATTTGCTGAGTGCCATGTGTAAACCAAAGGTGCTGAGGTCTTGTGCTGGTTGCTGTGCTGCGGAGTTGGAAGAGCATTTGCGTGAGTGCAGCTCAAGGGTAGAGCTTAAGGACTCACTGAAAAGAGGGGAGTGCTTTTTGAACTGGGATCCTCTCAGTGAACTGCTCTACATAGGTTCTTGACTAGAGGGGAGGAGAGGGGAAACTCAAAAGCACTCATTCCAGCTGTGTTCTGCTTAGATGTTATTTCCCACTCCTGCTCGGTCTTGATTCCCCAAACAAGTCGCTTTTCCATACACTCATACATCCCCATGTAAGTATGCTGTAACAAGGCCTTGAAATGTTTATCCTGTACTTCCGAAGTGTCTTGTTCCTGTGGTTTATACTTGTGCTCTTCTATGACCTATGTCCTGGGTAGCTTCCAATGAACACACATCATTTAGTTAGAAGAAAACAGCTGAATGAAAATTAACTGAGTGCATGCCTGGCATTATCCTTCATATGACTGTCTCTCTACAGATAAACTTCACCTAGCGATGAGCAGGATTTGTTCTAGGTGAAAAGTTTGTTAAACCTTGAAGTTGTTCAGAAGTGTGCAAAATATGCTGCCAGCAGCCTAACAAAACTCACCTGAATTTTAATATGGCTTGGATTGGTCCTTCAAAAGTGTGTATTTGAGATGCTTGTCACCTTAGGGCTTTTATGTTACCTTAAGTTCTCGGTTTGTTTTCTCAGAGATGTTTCTGTGTAGAAAATGGAATGAGATGAAGATTCCCTCCACCACCTTCCCTATATAATGTAGAATCATAGAGTCATTGCGGTTGGAAATGTCTTAAAGCCTGGTGTTTTTCACCTTTTTTTAGAACCTCTTAGGAATATGGATGTTAATCTCTGAAGACGCTTCTGTGGAGAGGAGAAAGCTCCACATTCAAGCTTGCAATGACACTAGTGCGTGTTTGCTTCATAACAGGCTCTGAATTCAGGCCAAGCAAAGAGCTGTCTTAAGTTTCTGGGTTCAGTCTGGCTTTTAACATTAACTATGCATCTGGAAAAAATACTTTCATTAAATGCTTATTCCCTCTAGGCAGAAACAGATGTGAACCCTGCATCCAAGCCACATGCCAGATCCTGGGGGTTTGTTACTCTCAGCTCAGCCTCTTGTTTGAGAGCTCCCAAGCCTGTTTTAGGCAACGGGGATGTATCTGGGGGTGCTCATATTTTCTGTAGCAAACCTGGGCACAGCACCTTCTACTTAGAAATGCAATGATGAACATCTACTGCATAGATTATGTGGCTGATTAGCAGGTGTCCATACGTAGCCCCAAGTGTCCAAAGTGGGTAGGTCTACCCATGCGCTTTCCCCCCTTGCCAGTCTGGGAGCTAGACAGTAAGGGTCTCAGCTGCAGAATTTTGTCTCCACTTTTCTGAAGCTTGATACTCTCCTGTGTCAGATTGGTCTCATTTTTATTTATTTTTTTTAACTAGTCCTGCAAGTAGCCATCAACCATGGGAAGCCTCTTTTGCATGCAGTCTCTTGTTCCAGGACAAGTTAATCTTTTACTGTCCCAGACTTTCTCTTCCTGATCCTTTCCTTCTTAGTAATTTCCCTACCACTGAACAATCAGTGTGATTCTTCTGCTTGTTTTTGTTTAATCCTGGGACTTGTGATTCTTAACACGGATCCTCTTTGCTCTGTTTCTGTATCCTGGAGCAGCAGTTCTGTTGCCTGAAATCCATGTGTTTCATGAGTGCACACCGTCTAAATGTACGCAGGCTAGAGCACAGCAAGCTCTGGCTGTCCACTTCGCCGCCGTGTCAAAGTTCAAAGCATCCATCCTTCTTGTTGTTGCTGAGAAGGAGCTTGGGATGGCTTTTAGGCATGACTCCTGACCCTCTAGGGTGCTCCAAAGAGGGGAGAGTGGTCTCCTCAGTGGTCCCATCTGTACCTGTATGCTGGCCAAGATGTTCTGGCAGGAAAAGCTGAAAAGGCGTGGTGTTTAGTTACCTGTTCCTTTAAGCCCGTGTTTTGCTTTTGATGAATAAAAATGTCTAGAAATAAGATCTAGGAGCTGTTTTTTGCATAAGTCAAGCCAGTGCAACATCCGCTTAATATTTGGTGGATATCTTTTGGTCTGTATTCATACTTCCTGGTGATCTTTCCATGGTAGTTTTAAATTTTATGGATTTGCCAACATTTGTAGTGTATAAGAGCTGAAAGATGAGTAAGTGTAGGCAATGCAGTCCTGGATATCTCCTTGCTTCCTCCTGCCTCCTCCAGCCTATCTTGTGTTGCTGTGGCAACTAGTAATGGTAACTCTGAACACCCACAGGCACAGAACTATCCTTGCCTTCATGTTGAGTAATCCTCATATTTCCATGCCTTTCAGTTTATTGCATGTTGTGGGTCTGGGGGTTTCTTTTAATCAAGGCTAGCAACAGGTAAATTGTTAGGGTTGCAATTGCCCGAGATGTCTTGCATTTTCTGCTGTGCTGTAGATTGCAGTGTGTCTGTATTGTGCCTGATTAAAATTCCTCAGGCTCCTTTTCTGAGTGGAACGAAGCCTGCGTTTATGCAGCGTCCCAGTCACACGGTAACAAAGAGCCCCATTACGGCACTGAATTAGAAGTCTGTGTATATATCACAGTTACTGCAATTTCCAACAAGAAACCCGCAAATGACTCAAGGGAAAGTCAAATATGTGTGTGCTGTTGTCCAGCTATCTGCAGCTGGCTGGAACACATTTTTGCAATAGCTATCCTATGTTTTGTTAAATATTTTCTCTCAATCTCTCTCTCTCTTTTTAATATTCTAAGACTTTTCTGGTTTTATCATCATCTTCAAAAGTTGAGAATTACATAGAATGTATTTTGTAGTCGTTTTCTTCAATATTCTTCTCTCTCTTTCTCCAATTAAGCCCTTTATCATGAGCCATTAATTTCTTCTTGTGAAAGCCATTGCCAAAAGGTTATCTTCCCTTATTAAGAGAACAGGAGTTGCGCTAGGGATACAGGCCTTGTAGAGGTTTGCCAATAAATCTTCTGCATAAAATATTTGCAGTTATTGTAACTGCATAGTGTTCTTTGTGCTAATGCAGAATCACATTCTTTTCTTAAGTTCATCATGCCTAAATCCTAGGGCTTCTATAGTGCTTAGTGTATTTACCATACACTCGCTGCTGTAATCAGAAAGCAGACAGAAATTATGGAGGAGAAAAATGGCCAGTGTTTTGCTTATGCCTATTAATGTGCTACCAGCAGTAATGCAGATGCAGCTATAGGACGGTGGGTGAGAAGGACCATGTGAGAGGTGCTGTGGCAAGCCCTGCTACTGGATGTGACTATATCAAAAATGCAGGTAAGCCTGAAGGATGTCAAATCATGCTGGTCAAAGCAGATTCAGTTTCATGGGCTCTAAAGTGAAATTGTGGCATTTTAGGCATTTCATCTGAAATTAAGGCTATGTACTTGAATTTGTACAGCTTGTGCCTACATCTCTTTCCTTGTGACTTGGCTGTGGTTAATAACCATGCTAGCTAGAGAGAATCTAATTTGGGTATATCTTCTTGCACTGAAGTCACACTTCTGACAGTGACTTGTACTAGAGAAAAATGTATAAAAACTCTATGGATAATTGCAAATTCTTCCAGTCTTCCCTTCTTCCCATTTTATTCTGTTTTGGGTTTTTTTGCTTAATTATATTGTTCTATCCAGAACTCCCACAAAAATAAGCATTGGGTATTAGAAAGCAAACAGTTTTTCTTTGTTTTGATGCTTTCTGAATTAATCGACTGCCCTTTTCATAATTCAAGAGATCAGTGTCTCTGGAAGAGGATTGGTATTTAGAGTAAAAATTGTCAAAATATTTGTGGCTGAACTTGTTTTTATTTACATTCTGTCTCTCTTCATTCCCCTTGAATTATCCTGCTTAATCTGACTTATTCACAGTGACAAAATGACACTATTTATTCAGTGCTGCCTGTCCAAAGTGTCACTGCAGGAGCACGCATTTGGGTAAGCTTGCCAAGTACTGTGAGGTATCAGTTCAAGTGTATATTGCTTAGTATATTGCTTATCAAAAGAGTGAATCAAGTCCCTCTTCCTTGAATGACTTTTGAAGAGCCTGCTGCTTC
>VZSV01000020.1:2617259-2633951 GCA_013398735.1 Nothocercus julius | reverse complement strand
AAAAGTACCGTGTTGATTCTTGCAGCGGCTTTTAGAACGACAGGATGTAATTTCTGTCTTTTTTTGAAAGAGTGGAAGATTTTGGCACTAACAAAGGAAAATTCTCTTCTCTGCTTTTTTTTTAATACCGTATAGTCAGTTTTCTTTTTAAATCTGTGAATGCAAAGAATAAGGTCTTTAACAGGGCTCTTACTGAAGCATCATCTTAAATTGTACTTTTTTTAACAAATATTTTTAGCTTGTTCCGTAATTATTGTGTGAGATTGCAAAATGCTTTCAAGACTTTATTCATTTTGTATTTGGCTGAAACCGAGATGTTAAAAGTGGGAGAAAGAGTGAGTATATTATTTTTCTCAGTGTTCTTCAGTTGTCTAGTTGAGAGAGTATGGAAAAGACGGTTCCAGACCCTTCTTAGATGTGCATGGTGTTAGGATGAGACACAAAGGATTAAGTTGGAAGTTCCAGTTAGATATAAGGAGGTCAATTTTTTCCCTGTGAGAGTGGTTAAGCACTGGAATAAGTTGTTTATGGAGGCAGTGGACACTCCATCCTTGGATTTATTCAGAATTAGACTGGACAAAGCCATGAGCAATCTGCTGAAACACACCCTGCTTTGGGCAGGATGTTGGACATGAGTCCTCCAGGGGTCCCCTCCAACCTAAATTATTCAGTGATTCTGTGAAATTCCTTTCAATGCTGTATGCAATATCTGCGATATTGCATGTCGTTCTGTTACGTGATCGGACTTTCTGCATGATTATCTGCTGATAACCAAAATGAAATGCAAAGGGATGAGGTTGGCAGTGGTTTGGTACGACGACAAGTTGTTGCAAGGCTCCTGCAGCCATGGGAGAAGGTGAGTGTGTGCGTGATCGATAGTCTTTGGTATCTGTCGGAGGATTATAATGCTGTGAGGAGCTCTGAAATGGTATGCCAAAGATGGGTTTTGCTTATGTGCATGAAAACATACTGGTAAATGAAAATAGCAAGCTTAAAGTTCTGAATAGCTTTAGCTTTCCTAGTATTTTTCTGGACCAGTTTAGAAGAATTACATCTGTTGTTGCTAGTCCCTGAATGTTGAGGAAAACAAACTGCAGTGATTTCGAACACCTTTCTCCTCACAGCAAAACTGCTTTACAAGTAAGTACTTGTTTCAAAACTTGCTTAAGTGTTTAATTTTCGCATGGCTTAAACTAAACACATAAAGCAGCAACAGTATCCAATCCTAATCCTCCATAAGCTGTTTGATTTACTTTATAGCTGCTGGAAAGGATATTGATTGCCTGTGCCAGAGATACTTCAGATACTTAAGAAGGAACACACAACAGTACTTAAGTCGAGACACCGTATTGTAGATGCATCCCCAAGCCACAACAGGTCAGGAAGGGAAAATTCCAGGATGAAGACTGTGCAGACTAACTTGAAGTATTTTGGCAGGAAAAATCATGTCTTCCAGAAAAGCTTGTTGTCTCTATTCTAGATGTTTCCTTTACTGGGGTTGTAAAGTAGTTCATTAAGTACCTCTCTTCAAGTATCTCAGTTCTTCATATAGATATGTTAGTGCTATCCTTTGGCAGTTGTATAGAGCTTTTTAGGCCACCAGCATCAAATATACTTTAAAGCAACTAGTTCAGCCTAGACTGGATGGAGGTAGGTGACAGAATTTGGGTTCCTGTGACATTTTGCTCATTGGTTCCCATACATTAATCTTTTTAAGTGATGCATGACTTAAGCAAGAGAACAGACCTAATGAAGTATTAGGCAATACTCACTAAAAGATGAAGAAGCAGATTTTTCAGGGAAGAACTCATTCAAGTAGTGTTGAGACATACCTTTTTTATTGTGAAAAGTCACAAAAGCCATTTAAAACTGTTACACCAATGAATTGAGATTAAAGACTTAGTAATTGTGACCTCAGACACAATACCTGGATTTTCTTTTTTGCTCCCATCACCACTAGACATGGAAAAATAATTCACTTCATGTAAGTAGTCCCTAGAGAACCTGGACTGCCTAATCCAAAAAGTGTGATTAAGGGTAACTATTGCATTGTTCATATTTCCCAATAAAGAGAAAAAGTGCATAGGCAAATCCTAAATAGATGTATACTATATATATAATCATATATGCTATATATACATGGTAATATAATAATAACAAATGTAATTAGAATTTGCAAGGACATCACTTAAGTCTAGAAAAACTGCTAGAGAGTGAGCTTTCAGTTTGATCCAAGAGAAGGTTAAGATGGTCAATCTCTAAGTCAGCCTCTTAAGTGGAAGAAGATTTCTGATAGAGGAGAGATCTTTCATAATAACAATATTTTGTCTGAAAATTGAAGATAAAATGCATGCTAGTAACAAGGAATATTCCATATTATGCTGATTAATTTCTGAAGGAACTCACCCACAAATTTGATAGGTTCCTTAGCTAGTGAAGTCTTTAAAGACATCAGGTGGGGTGTCTTTCTCTAGAAAGAAATGTTCTGACTGTGTAGCTAAGGTGGAAGACTCTGTGATGATGTAAAACTCACTCTGGCCTTTAATAATCTGGAAGCTTTGCGACCTGGAATAAGGCTGTTGGGAACTGGAGTAAGGCCAACGGGTTTTTTTTTGCTGTTGTTTTTGTGTGTGTGTGTGTTTTCTGCACATCAGCTGCTGAACAGCTGGGAGACAGTAGCTGCCAGTTAACATAAAGAATGTGTCCTACGTTGCCAAAATGTCTAAGTAGTTTTGGCAGCTGAGGGAAATGTGGGTTTGCTTCATAGTCTTTTCACTGCAGGAATGGATGGTGCACATTATAATCTGTTCTAGGAAAGCATTTTGGGGTGATATCAGGGGAAATGGGAGAAAAAATGCTGCTTAGTGCTCTGTGGAGATGAAAGAGAAAGATTGTGCAAGTTCTGCTAATCAGGAAGCTTTGAGAAGCAGCTTGCTAAATCACTTAGTATTTTCTGTTGACACTTCTGACTTGTTTTGAAGCTGTGTCATGCTTGAGGGCAGCTCTTGCTGGATTCACCAGTCCCACGAAAGGTTAGAGATGTGGAATCCATGTGCTTTTACTTTCCTGTTGTCCGTAAGCCTTTCTTCTCATTGCTCACAGAGTATTCCAGTGTGTGGCTGGTGGCTTGTCCTAGAGGTCACAGCTGAGTATCACCATCCTTCACACCCCAAATAGTGCTGGTCCCACGAAGGCTTAGGTGCCCCTTTTGCAGAAACCAGGTTTCTGAGGCCTCTGTGTCTCTCGTGACATGAGTAGAGATGCAAAATGCAGTCCATGCAAATGTTCAGAGGGAGACCACTTTCATTCTCCAAGTCCCTTCTGATCTCTTCAGTACTCTGCACTATTTTTTAAGCATAGATCCTGAAGCTTTGAGGAGTACTCAACTCCGGCTTGGTAAGTCTGTAGGCAATATGTATTCCTTCCATCTAAAATGTCAGTAAGAAAAAACTGTCTCCTAAAGTTGCAGGCAGCCATGTGTCCTTGTTCCTCGTGTGAGACCCTGACTTACGGCATCACTTGATCACTGGATACTGGGCCAACTCAGTGATTAATCTCCAGCCTATTATGGCAAACTGGGTTCTTCAGGCACCAATTTTGTCTCCAGATATCACCCATGAGAATCACTCATGTTAAGCAACTTCATAACTGCCCCTGTGTCATCACTCTTTGAGACTTTTGGGGTAAGGATAGAGACATGACAAAAAGGCTGAATGAGCCTGGAACTCTTCTGTTTGTAGAAATATTAATAAATGTCTAATAGCCTAAAAATAAGCGATAATGAGGACTCTCATATTTTACCTAGCCCAGTAACAACTGCCTTTTTCCTGCTTGAAGGTGCCTCCTCTGGAGAGAGATAGGAGGAAAATGCCTGTGCAAGGCAACAGTAATCAGCAGGCAGTGGTGGCAATTTCCAGTTTCAGAAACTGATGTTGAATAATTATGTAAAATAGTGACTGCTAAGTAAATCTTAATGAATTGGAAATCAGAATCTGGAAAAGGATGTACATGCTATATACACATAGCAATATACATATACTGTAGATATATGACATATAACTTGAACTAACACCAGGAATCTACTGGAGCTTAGCCCTGTAAAAACTCTATTGCAACTAATGAAACACAACAGTGAATTTAATATCCTCTCATAATAATCAGTAGACACATTGTAATTCACGACCACTCAGCTCCGTGAGAGACTGGTACCTCTAGCAAAATTCAGTAAGCTGGCAGGATTGACTTGAAAGAGGGGTCAGCACCTTTAAATAGATCTGTTTGCTCAGCTAAAAAATAACCATATGCAGGTATTACAAGGTTCAAGGGGAAATCACTGAACCAGCTAGTCTCTGTGGGATCTGTCTTGCTGCCCATCTGCTTCTACAAAAAGAGATTCCACACTGTGTTTAAAAGAGACACTGTTGTTGGGCACCTTTTTGTTCTATAGCTGTTGTCTCATTAAGGACTCCTAAGAGAAGATTAAAAATATCCTAAATAATAATTCAAGAATAGTTTTATACCATCAAAGAAAGGTAATCAGATTAGACCCTATCCCTCAAATATCTTTTTTTTTTTTTTTTTTAATGTTCTTGTTACTGTTGTTTTATTAAATATTAAGTCCTTTCTCCAAAATATATGCTGGTACTTTGCTGAAGGCTCCCTGCATTTCAGCTGGAAGGTGTACTCTACTGCTACCTACCAAGCTGGGCCTGTGGGTCAGATCCTGCTCTTTATAAAATGACAGTTTCTTATGGCCAGATGAGGTGCAAATTATTAGGAGCTCCGTGACTTTGGCATGCTTTTCTGCAAAAAGTGCCAGATTACTGGCCTTGGTGTGGTGCCAGGAGGAATGAAGGAGGAAAATGGGACCTAAAGGCTCCCTCCATGTGGGTGTGTGGGATCGCTCAGAGGTGTTCATGCGCTCAGATCACCTTGGAGTTGTCGACCTGCCTGGGACTGTGTGCATGCCGTGTAACATTTAGTACTGCTGTGTGGGAACATGAAATTCAGTGAAGCAGAATCTGAACAAAATTTGACTTTCTTTTAGCAGAAATGTACTTTGCAAGATGACTTTTGTGATTCTTTACCCCTAATTAATCTTCTCCCTGTTTCTTCATTTAAAAAGGAACTCCAGCATTTTAGCACATGCGAGTTGTGCTGGTAACATGCAGCAGTACAAGGCACGTCTACCTTACAAGATGCTTACGTCCACACAATGTCCCTGAACGTGATGGCTAGCCCCCTGAGATTTGCAGCATGGCTCACTTGCCGGCGTTGCAATGCTTTGCTGCTCCGAAGTTCTAACACGCAATCTTTCAAAAATGTCACGGTAGTGCAGGTCAGAGCCGAGAAGAGCCCTCGTTTTGGGGTTGTTGCGGTACTTGCAGTACTGCACCTCCGTTTGCAAGAACAGAACATTTGCTCTGCCACAGGCAAAGGAAGTAAACTCTTCTTCATCAGACGGGAAAGTTCAGAAAGAGAGAAAGTTTCGCAATACAATGATGTCCCTGCCAAAGGACAGATTCTTCTTGTATCAGATACTTCGAACAGGCTGAAATTATATGTAATTAATGACTGTATAAGCTGGCCTTGTGCTAAAAGGCCATATGTTCACTTGTATAGACGTGGTGAAGACAGGCAAACAGCATCTGCAGTGGTTATGAATCTCTCAGATCTGCTTATCCACCAAAAACACTTGATGAACAAGGAGGTCCCCATGCCCACCACCTGATGGTGGTAGCACTGATTTTTATCTGAAGCTGTATGAATGTATACGATGATATATAGAAATTCATGGCCCGTTGCAACCTGTAGCATTCTGTGTCTGTGGGATGGGGTCCCTAGCCTGTCTCCTGGTCAGAGGCATCTGATGTGTAGAAGGCCTAGACCCTCATACAAACACTTTAATAGGCAACTAGTGTGGGTATGTGGGGTTGGCACAGCAAATAGCATACAAAAAAAGCACATTTCTTTAAAAATGCAAGGAAAGCAGACATGAGTGGGAAAGGATCACATCAGTGGAGTTACAGCCAGGAGTTTTTCTCCACCCATGGTTGCAAAGTTTCTTTCATCCCCAGATCCCCTAATCCTGAACGTGTGTGCCAAACCCAGCAGGAATGGCGACCTGCGTGCGCCTCTTTTCAACATAGTTCAGGCGTACGAGAGAAGGGAAGGTGTGCCTTGAAGGTGGACGGATAGTAGCTCAGTTTAAAATCCCTTTTGGAAATCTCTTTGACCCTTTGAGAAAGTGTCTTTTGGTTTGGTTGGTTGGTTTTGTTTGTTTGTATGTTTTTGTTTTTTTACTGGAGGACTTCAATAACAACATTAGTTTAGGGAGTGAGTAGGAGTCCGTTGGGAAGACCAGTGCAAAGAAAACACAGGCTTTCTGTGGTCTGTCTCAGTGAGGTGACCGGTTGGAATATGGTCTTAATTCTTTACCATCTACCTTTCACTTGGGCTGCTTTGTTTTGGAAGGGACCAAATGCCATAGTTTCTATGGGAAGAATCTGCAAAACTTTTATTGAGCTTAGAAGTAACAAGTGTTTCTTTGTCCTTGTGGTGTCCTGCAGTTGTCCTGTCAGATGACAGGTAAGTCAAACGGGCTAACTTTGGAAAACAAAATCCTGGATTCTATGTATGTATGTATGTATGTATGTGTTTGCTTATTTACATGGCATTTTCACCTTCTTAGCCATCTTTGTCTTTCTGATAGTGTTTTTGAGACATCTCTCATTTCTAGGCGGATAACCGCTGGAATACCGGAGGGTTCCTGGTGGAGATGGCTGTGTGTGATGGATAAGGGTTAGAAAAGGAAGGAGGGAGGGAATGAGTGTTGTTCCGCTTGGCGGATGCCTGTTTCCTCCCCATTCTCTCCAATTGGCGCTGTTCATACACTCCAAAGGTAGGGATTTTCATGAGAGGACAGCAAAGTTTGTAGCTACTTGCAATGATTTTGAACCACTTTTGTATTCTTTTCTGATCCAATTACACCAAAAACTGGAGAGATTTTACTTGTCTCAATATTGCTAGCTTTAGTCCATTATTTCTCTTTTTGTGCTGTTCTGCAGTAGCATGTTTGGTTACTCATTCCAGTGCACTTTTCGATATATTGAATTCCACTTGAAGGCTTTTAATAGTGTTTGCACACCCTATGCCTGGCCAGGAGTATGGGAAACAGCCACGCTTTGAAACAAAGGGCAGTACTCTGAACAGCTACGTTGTTATCCCAGCAATTAGCACATTTGGTGCAGTTACATAAGTTTATCTTGTGTCAGGATAATAAGGGCTGACTGTGCTAGAAGACTGATAAGCCTGCCATGAACAATTACGTTGTTAAAATTCTTCTACCTTAAAATGATGCCTCTTGCTTTACTGACTGGTGCTGGCAAGGTGTAAAGTGGAGGAAAGAAAAAAGAGGAAGGTTGTTTTGTTTTGTTTTGTTTTTTTCTCTTCTCTCTTTTTTTTTTCTTTTGGGCCCCCTCCCAGACTCTAGCTTTAGTATCTTTGAATTTAGTATTGTCTTTGGGCCATTCTTGCACAAAAGGACTATGAGAAGGCACAGCTGTTCAGTATTTCTGCGTATTAAAAAAAAAAAAAAAAAAAAAAAAAGGGGACAAAGTGACTTCTCAGTAATACTGCCATAGCCTTGAGGACTGAGCACACAACAAGCGCTGTTATGTTAGCAGGTGGGACGGTCAGTGCCTTGAAATGCAAAATAATATAAAGTAAAATTTAAAAAAAAAAAAAAAAAAAAAAAAAAGAAAATGCTGTGCAGATTTTGAGCGTAGCCTGCAACGGAGGAGAAAGGGATGAGCTCCCCACAGCTGCTGGAGAAGATCGCTGCTGGCGGCGCCGAAACGCCCAGCGTGCTTCCAGCGGGCCTCGAGCGCGCGGGGGAGAGGGGAAGTTCAGCGCTAATGCCGCGGCTCCGCACAATGATCCCCTTTCTGGGGGCCGGGGGCACAGCTGCTGTCTGGAGATTACACACAGAAGCACCCTTCTTCTCGGGAGAGCAAGGCTTCCTGCGGGATTAAGTACAGCCTGGAAAAACAGGGGGGCGAGGGGGAGTTATCAGGGAGGGAGACAAAGAAAGCGGCCCAGCGGCTCGGCACAGATGACGGCCAGCAAGGGAGGAGGACCTGTGGCTGTGGAAACAGCTGCTGGTAGTTGCTGCCTTGATGATGAAGAGGCAGGTTGGGTTCCTGAAATGGTCTCAAGCCTGTTTTAGTGCCTATTTGTGCTCCTCGGAAGCAGTGATCAGTGCAGTGACCTGGACCCTCGGGTACATCTGCACGCACCATCAGCCCGTTAACCTGTGCTCTTTTTGCTCCTCTGTGCTGTGTTGCTGTCACTGCTGCTTCTGGGTCTGGTGCTTCCCTCTTTCCTCTTTATTCTCAGCTTTGTGGGGCTTGGGGCTTTTGTTTCCTCCTCTCTTTATGCCCTGCATTTTTCCTATGCTGCTGTTCTACTGCTTGGATGTACAGATTCCCAGGAAGATACCTAGAAAAATCCTTCTACCCATATATGATGTGTCAGCAGTCTTCATTTTGTGTAGGAAGGTCTCCTATATTTGAAGCCAGAGCCATCTGTTTAGGTCCCAAAACCAGGTTTCTTGTAGTTTTCTTGAGGTTCTCGTTTTATGCACAACTTTAAAAGGAAAACTCAGCCTCAGCAGTGTTTGAATCGTCTCCTATTTATCAGTTACTTCCAGAATTGAGACTCACTTATTGAATCAAATTTCCCACACGTACCGTATACTGACCACTGCCTTTTAGCTGCTTCAGAATCCACTAGGGCTTTTCATAGTGCAAAACAAAATGGGTGCTGCACATAACGCAGCAGAGGCGCGGTGGAGGCGGAGGAGCTTCACAATGTGTGCATTCAAAGTGCGTGAAAATGCAAGCGAGATAAATATGACTGTGTCAGGAGAAGCGGGCAGAGGCACTTTCAGGCATATCGTGTTGTAGCAAAGCACAGCTACTGCGAAGGCAAGAGACCAAAACTTCGTAAAATAGAGGGATTCCAGAGAGACGCTAATGAGTAAGTATTTGGTAATTGCCAGCGTTTAAATGCACTGTTATCTCCTCTCATTTTTGTCCTCGTTGGGTGGGTATTTTATACAGTTCTTAAACCTCTCACTTCTAAAACAGCATTTCCATTTGCCTCTGGCTCTGTCCCACGCTCTCTTAGAATGGAACTTTGTTGGGGCTGAATTCACTAGCAACATAAAATCTTCTTCTGAAAATGGAAGCAATTTACAATAACAAAGAAGTATTTCAGAACTGCAAGTGGTGAGACCTGTGCTGTTTGTGCTTCTGATGTTGCATTTAAGCACAAAAATAAATAAATGGTAAATGATACCAGAGCTGTTCAGAAGCCAGACTCAGTATGAGCTTGGTACAGGTATCAAATGGAAATGAAACCAGTGTTGCTCACTTCAGTTGCTGGTTTATCCTTCCCTTGCCAAGGTTTGGTTAAAGCAACTGCAAGTTTTTAATGCAGAGAATACTGCCCACTGCCCACATGTGGTGAGTTGGATTAGAAGCCAGTAAGTGGTCAAAAAGTTGAAAAGTTTAGCAAACTCTCATAAAGTTTCAAAAATAATACATCAAAGAAATAAATAGCTTAGCTAAAAACCCTGAGAAGAATTACTGAAATGTTCTTTGGGGATAACTTCAAAGTAACTTTCCTGCTTCTGAAAGATGTAGCACAAGTGAATGTTGTTAGCCTGTTATAGTTGATAACTTTTTCTGTTCAGATAATTTGGTATGTTTAAAGATACTTGTTGCATTTAATTTGCCTCTATAATTTAGAGAGTCTAGCTGTAAATCTAGGCACATATTAAGTGATTAGTGTGATTCCAATTAAGTGATCACTAAGTGATTTTTAGTGTTTATCATGGTATTTTTCCTGGCCTAATTTATACACTAAAAAGTGAAATATGCCTCTTGTATTTGTGAAGTATCTAGAAAAGCAGAGACAGTCTGTTCAGTTTATGTATTTCAGTTATTTTGCAACACTGTAACTGTAATGATATTCTTCCAAGCATAAACAGATTTTTCCCACTAATCTCATTCCCTTATGTGCACATCAACTATTTTGCATAGCAACAGAAGGTTAAAATTCAGGCTGAAATCTGGTCCAAAGGTGAGAGGGAGTCAGAATTTCCTTCCATACGGCTTGCTGTAAGGAATAGAATTTCTTTCCCCGAGTCTGATACTGTGCGCTGAGAAGCAAAGGCCTTTTGAAAGAAAATGACAGGTTGTGTAGAGGAAATCACTAATTTCCATCATTTTAAGATGGAAGTAGATGTTTTTATGTCTTCCCTCTCTGTTGCAGTCCTGGTTATTTGCTTAGATATGCTTGTGGGGTTTTTTTGTTTGTTTGCTTGCTTTTCTTAAGTGTGGGATTGCAGAGGGCTTACTTGCACACGATAGTCATAATAGTGTGTTGACTTGGAAGAGTTAAAAATTGAAACTCTGTGTATTGTTAGGAGGTATTTTGTGTCTCGAGGAAAAATCTCGCAGAATAATTATCAGAATGGACTGGCCTGTCTACATCAGATGGTTCAAAATCTGGGAAAATTACCTTTGACTTAAATTTTGTACATCATCACAAAGACTTAATTGCTGTTCTTGGAATAATTGGCTTTGTTTGCATGAGGTGTAGAATCACAGAATGCCAGAATGGCTGAGGTTGGAAGGGACCTCTAGAAATCATCCAGTCCAACCCCCCTGCTCCAGCAGGGACACCTAGGGCACGGGGCACAGGGCGGCAGCCAGGCGGGTTGGGAAGATCTCCAGAGCAGGAGCCTCCACAGCCTCTCTGGGCAGCCTGTGCCAGGGCTCTGTCACCCTCACAGGCAAGAAGTTCTTCCTCATATGGAGATGGAACTTCCTGTGTTTCAACTTGTACCCATGACCCCTTGTCCTGTCACTGGCCACCACTGAGAAGAGTTTGGCCCCATCCTCCCTACATTCTCCCCTCAGGTACTTGTACTTGTTGATAAGATCCCCTCTCAGTCTTCTCTTCTCCAGAGTAAACAGGCCTAGCTTGCTTTTCCTTTGACCTCCATTGAAGCATTTTCCTTTGAACTGCAGGGGAGAAAGAAGAACTTTTGTCAACATCCATGGTGATATGATATTATAGGTAGGAAGGAAAGAGTCTTTTGGGAAGAGAAGGATTAGCATGTTTTTAAGTGCACGGGCATACGAGCACTTCTGGAGCTGCATGCTTCAGAGATGCATCTCTATGAGGAAACTGCTCTATAAAAAGACATTTCTCCCCTTCCTTGTTTGGGATCAGCTCGTGCAGCATGCCTGGGACCTATGGCTGATCCTTTGTCCTGTGGAGAACTTCGGGGAGTGAGAGTGATGGCCTTGGTCCAGGCACTGCTCTGCCAGCCCCCTGTAGGGTGCAACGTGGCAAAGCTCGCTCTGTGCCGACCTGCAGTCGCTCTGCGGACAGTCCTTGGAGGAGACCCCTGTAGATGTGCGGCACAGCCTTGCACTGTTGCTATGACAGGATTGCTGGATGTAGGTGTAACTCAACCAGTCTACGGAAAGTCACCCAGTATGCCTGGCTTTGATTTGGATGTGTCACATTGGGACTACGTCTGCATATTCCATGAATTTTAGTGGCGTGTCTCCTAAATCCTTCTAAAATCATAGGTGAATGAGCAACCTGTTCTGCTTAGCCTCACCCCATACCAACCATGAGCACAACTAAGTCAGGGTAGATATGGGTATCAGCAGCATATGTAGGCAGCCTGCAATGTAGGGCTTACTTGTGTTGCTGTAGCAGGTGGCCAAGCCTTGGTGCTTCGTGTTTGAAGCTGTCCAGCCTTGACTTTAAGAAGTCTTCTATTTTCTGGTGTCCCGTGCCTCTGTCTCAGGATAGCCTTGGGAGCTCAGGATGCTTTAACCTCTGGATGGGTACTGAGGCACTTGCGTCTAGAGCAAGAACTTGGGCAAGTTTCAATCACGTGCTGAATTAACTCAGAATCACCTCTACCTTAGCTCAATACCTTCAGGCAGATTCCACACATCAGGGAATTGTTTAGAAAGCAGTAAGAATAGTAACAGCTGGGGAAATTGGTTATTTTACATTGAGTTTAAAGGACAGGAGAGGAGACGTGTGGGATTTGTCCCACTTCATAGCAAATCCATCTCTGTTTCAGTGCCAGTAGTTTTTTTTTTGTTTGTTTGTTTTGTTTTGTTTTGTTTTTTGTTTTTTTTTCCTGAGATTAATATAGAGGCCGAAAACTATTCCAGCCTGCGGGAGCAGAAAGAATATGTCTTGAACTATATCTATTGCTTTCTGTTCTCACTAAAATCCCTTGTGAAACTCATTCTGAGATACTTTTGTGTTGTTCACTTACGGAGAAGAAAATGGTGGTAGGTGGGGTACTGGAGAAGTTAAGAGCATTTATTCGTTGTGGAGGTGAAAGATAGTTTTGTTTCAGAAAGATGGTGAGTCACTATGCAAAAATGAATGTAATGATCATGACTTTATTGTAGCCTGAATATCATTCCTGTTGAAGCCTAGGAACAAAGCAAGGGAGGGAGCCTTTGTTAGCAATACTGCTATGGTTCAATTGTGGAGATCCTGTAGTGATCTGTGAAACCCATTTACAAGATCTGTAGATCTTGTAAGTCCCACCTCATCACAGGAGAATTCAGCGTGATGGGCTTTGGTGCAACTAGAAAGGAAGAGCGGTGCCGCTGCTTGTAGGATGCTGCTCTGTACCAGATTGTCGCTATGGGTGGGGGCGTGTGCTGTGTATTTTTAGTTTGTCTTAACCTAGTGAATATGAAGAATAACTGGAATTTGAGAATGTTTCCTTGGCTGATTAGGAATTTAATAAGCTTTAGATAAAAATACGATAACATACAATGGTCAAAATTGGGAATGAGGAGAGGCATTTGCAGTGCTAAATGCGGTATTTGGCTTTTCTTTGCCTCTCTTCATGGCTTTTTTCCTCTTCACTCCATTTAACCCCAAGACCAATTCCACAGGTATGGCTTAATATGTCCTAATCAGTGGAGAGTTGCTGTTTTTTTTTTTTTTTTTTTTTTTTTCCCTCCCTCTTTTTTCAGCCTTCTCTTTTTGAGCCCATTACCTAAGGTTTCAGTTGGTAGACCCCATTTGCAAGGAACCTACACTCCTGCTGCCGAGCTTACTGGAGCTTTGAGGGGGCAACTCTCCTGCTGCCTTCTTGCGAGCCGCGAGCCCTGCGGTGGCCCAGCCACCACCGAAGTGCAGCCCTTTGCAAATGCGGCCGCGGGCTGTTGCCGCTCCGGTGCCAGACTGTCCTGCCTGGAATGTACATGGAATGTACATGGAATGCATCCAAAGGGCTCCCCTCAAAAAGGGCTTGCCAACTGAAGTTTCGCTCATCCCGGGTAAGACTGGTTAAATTTGATGCCCTTTCTGTGGTAACATGAAGGGGTTCTTGTTCGCTATCATGACACCAAGTTGTGATGCGCCTCCAAGCGTGGGGAAATGCATTTTCAGCATTTGAAGGCAATTTACGGATAGTGAGAGAGAAATACTGCCAAAAAACGCATAGAGCTTTCCGGACAGATTTCTTTAACCCCTTTGATCAGAAAGTCATCATGCAGGCATGTGTGCCCCCCAGTATGGCAAACGGATAGCCTAAAGTGACTGTTTCCTTGAGAGAGTAACAAAGCTTCCCTGAAGGAAAGAGGCCTGGTTGCTGCCAAAGCTTCAGTTGGTGCACTGGGGAAAAATGTGAGTCAGCAACCAGGTGGCTCTTGGATGGTAGGTGCTTGGCACTGCTAAGGATGCTTGGGTAAAAATGGTCTAAGAGCCTCTATAGAAGGCAAGAATATGGCTGTGGTCAGACCTCAGTCATTGTATCATGGAGACAGTCTTCTCTCTGCTCCAGGAATACCATGATTCTGATGGGAATATGTGCCTGGAATAAATACCTCTTGTGCAAAGCAATGAAGAATTGCAAAAATCATGAGGTTGGCACACTGAAGGATGGTCGGCACATGGTAAGATGAAAAAATGGTGATTAAGCCTTGCACAGCAGAGACTGTTGAGTGTACTGAGCATAACTACTAAAGAAAGCAAGCAATGGAGGTAGACCTGGGCCCCCAGGAAAATTTCCTGAAATAGAGAAGGAGAAAAGTCTGAACAAAGTAGACATTTCTCCTGCAAGACTCTTAAAAACTGCAGCCTAGCTTTGTAGTTTTCCCTTCTGAAAGGCTTTGGATCCCCCTCGCTTTGGAGCTCCCTGGAAGCTCATTGCCATTCTGCTTTTTTGCTGTAATCCCATGTTGTTAGGCAGCATGATTTTTTTTCTTGGCTGTGCTGCAAATAGAAGATTACATAAATTCGCTGGAATCTTTTTAAAAAAAAAAAAAAAAAAAGCTTCAGAGAAACACTTTGATGAAATAGTCTTATGTCTTCCTTACTCTTAGACACTCTTAGAGAAAATTCCCTTTAACGTAGGGGAGGTTGAAGGCAGATATGCCTCCTAACCAAGAAAGCCCCAGACACTCTGCCTGATGGTCTTGCTGTGCTAATGAGCAAATACAGCCCAGCACGCTGAGCTGAGGTAGATTTGTTCTCCTAGCAGTTGTTTCCCAAAGATGATTAAATATGGTAGTGCTTTGCTCTCCTCCCTTCCCTATATTGAATTAGTGCCATTTCCATCTTCCTCCTCCTTTCCCTGGCGAACAGCTATTTGCTTTCTAATTTGGATCCATTTCGTACAGGGTGCACTTCTGAGACGCAGATCTACCATTCACAACCCTCCAGCTGAAGCAAAGGATGATGGCAGAGATGGGGTTGTTTTGTTTTTTCCCTGTAATAGAGCAGTTGGGTTGCTCATTGAAAATCGGTATTTTCTACAATGCGCCCCTGGTACAGGGGGCAGATTGAGCCGTGCAGAAGCCAGCGTCCCTGCTGGGCTTTAGTTGTGAAATCCCTGGTGACGGGGACCTGTCTTCAGTGTGAGTGTTGGGGGGAAGCCAGGAAAACCCACCTCTGGGTGGGCTTGTGCGCGTGGTTCGGTGAAAACAGTGCGCAGATAAAGCACTGTTGCTCTTTGCCGCGTGCAAAGAACGCCTTTTCTTTGAGCTCAAAAGGTATCGAATGATACGATTTACTAAAAAGATTCTATCTGTTGTGCACCCTTCTATTTAGATAGAGTAAAAATTTGTTAAATAAGCCTGCAACCAGAGAGATAATCAAACTTCAAGCAGCGCTGCTAAAAGCAGCCAGGCTGCTTTTGTCTGGACTTAGAAAACGCAGCCGCTCAATGCCCCCATTGTACCGAGTATGCTAATTCGGAGCACATTTCCCATCAGGAGCCCCTTCAGCCCTGTCATAGCCGAGATATGAGGGATGCTGAAAGGGGGGAGCCTGGAGAGGGGCCGATGCAGCGGGAGCGCCGCCGCTCGTCACCCACTGAGCCCGCTCACCCGTGGCCGCCAAGGCGCCCGCCTTCCCAGGGCAGCCTGCCGGGCTCCCCAGTTTCGGGAGAAGGACGTAGGGCATGGCTTGCGGGCAGCGCTCCGGGTGGGAAGCACCTGCCGTAGCTCGCCCGCTTGGGAGCGCAGGGTGAATATTCCTATGCGCTTAGCGTAGGCAGCGGCTTTCTGCTGGTCTTCTCCAAGGGAATGCTCAGTTTGTAGGGAAGTGATGTTTTTTGTAAAGGATTTTTCCCAATTAAGCCTCCAGCACTTGTGTTTACAAGATGGTAGTACTTGCAGGATGGCGACGGGGGCAGCCACGCAGCACTGAGGCAAGAAGCTCTGTCAAATGTTACTTGGTGTGCTGCAACTTATTTCTACTTATAAGCATATAAATAAATAAGTGTGTTCATCACTATTTGGCATGTGTTAAAAATGTATAAGCACTACTCTTCAAATATTGCATGATATATATATGAAAAAACAGATTTTTTTTTTCCTTCTCAAAGCTGACTACAGGATCCTCAAATTGCACTCTATTTTGTCTCAGTATGATCCTGTTGGTCTGGAGGTAGAGTCACTCAACTGTTCTGTTTACCCCAGAAAACTAAATTTTCCATTTTCTTTTTAGTAGATTCTAGTTTTGCTTTATTGTAGAGAATTTGAGTTAAATGGGTCAAAGTTCTGATGGTGTTGTGCGATATTTGCTTGGAAATGCTCTGAGAAGGGAATGAGATTATGATGCTAGTTGTTTAGCTCTGTAGACCTGCAGTATACTAATGGCAAATTAAACCAAGTAAATGTGCTTTTGATTGCATTTACAATCTGATGTTTCGTATGCAATAGAAGTATGGGTTGCAGTCGAAGGATGTCGAAGACACAATTAGTATAAATTATTTTTGAGAACCACAACTGCAAGTAAGTGTATAAAAATACTTCTAAAGCAACAATTGGTCTCCAGTTGCTTATTTATACTAATAAAGTGCTGGACAGGCGGACTGAATCAGCTAGTTTTGCTCAGACTTGAGAAGTTGAGAAGATATATTTCTGTAACCTGTGGGCAAGTCTGTGATCTGTAATGAAAAGACATCTATCTCAAGTCAAGCAATGCGCGTCTGATCCCCTCACGGGCAGTGAGCAGGCTCGATACAGAGATGCTGCGTTCTGCTATGGACCAAAGAGAGAATCTTAGCCAGAATTTGGATATTGTGTTTTCCTCCTTTTTTTTTTTTTTTTTCCTCCAATT
>VZSV01000020.1:2600639-2615399 GCA_013398735.1 Nothocercus julius | reverse complement strand
AGGTCAGTCCCCAGCCTGTACTGGTGGCCAGAGTTATTTTTCCCCAAGTGATGTAGCATCATCTTAGATATTTAACACTATCAATCACCATATGGCAGGGATAAAACAAGTACCAAAGGGACCTGATCCAGACTCAGCGCCAAAAGTGCTAGTTGTGTCAGGTTAAGTCATTCCTTGCTTATAAGGTGGTAGAGAGTGCTCTTTTGTTTTTTGTTTTTTTTTTTAATTACATTGAATTCCCTAAGTGCACACTTAGCTTTCCATGTGTGTAAATGGAAGACCCGTTAAACCCTTCAGTGCCGGTTCCTTGTTGTCCCGTCTCAAAGGCATCGTAACGTGCAGAAAGAGCCATTACTTTGTACACTACTGGGCTCCCAGTTGGTGCAACCAGAACGAGGGGCACTGGGAAAGCTAACGCTCACTAGCCGAAGTTGCCTGGCACGTATTTAGTAGATCAGTTAATTGGACACCCTCAAAGTGGAACTTGTTAGTGGCCTCCTGCGTTCCTAATGAGGATATCTGCACTTGTGAACGGTCGTTAATTGGGAGCCCTTTAGTTAGTGTCTTGACTGAGGATTTCACAACTAGTGTCACGTATGCCAACAGCCAATATATTTGTAATGTGGCAGGCAGGCTACGGCTTCTTAGCAGAAGCAGGCCACCATCCTTCCCAAAGTATAGCTTAAGTCCATTGAAACCAGAACGTTCCGTAACAGCAAAACAGTTGAACCAGCAGTCCCTTACAAGCTGCTAAAACTTCAAACGTTGAATTTCAGTACCTTGTACCAGTTGTTATTGTAATGCTTTCTTCTCATGAACATTTTGCGGCCGGGTTGCGGGGACTTTCCTGCAAGGTTGCCACACAGCTGGCCGCTAACCCTTGGGTGGAAGGTGAGAGCCTCTGAGGTCTGATTCTGGGGCTGGTGGGGCCTTTTGCCCCACGGTGGCTACCTGAGCAGGTTGCTGGGCTTGTGGAGCCGTGTCCGTGGTTTAGCTCTGCCAGAGAAATCCCATGCGTGCGTGTGATATATGCAGGATATTCCTCGAGAGACCCAAGAGGAATTTTCACCTCTGTCTTCCCACACTCCGGTGTAGAGGAGCTTTTTTATAATGAGCACCTCTAGCTGCTTTTTGGGGAGCAGTAAGATTTTGTACTTCTCTATATTGCCCTGCCTTTTCCATGCTTTGTGAAAAGACTGGGCTGAAGCCAAGACTGAAGAACAAAACGAGTACTGAATAGATGAGAGATTGTAGGTGGGGTGGTGAAGTCTATGCAAGGAGTGGGAGGGCAATTTTCAAAATCAGAACTGGATGTAAAATTAATAGGGGCTTATCTGATTAAATTCCACTTTCTGGAATAGGAGAATAAGTTTGTATCAAGGCTGAGCTCACTGATGGTCAGAGACCTAGGTATGTGGATATATGAAATCCAACAGGTAGCCACCCAATTCTGATCTTATGTCAAACTCTCATGTGCTTTGAAGCTAAGCAGCCTGATTAGCAGGTGTGATACCATTGCTGTCTTCTAAAACTTTCATAGAAATAGCTCTTAGGTTCTGCAGGTACAGGAGGTGCTCATGTAGATTTGATAGCAAACGTGACATAAATATCTAGGACGCTATTTCTGTATGTTCAAGTATTTAGGAACACATGGTTTCCTGAGATGGCAGCAGACTTGGGCAAGATAAGTAGTAGTGCTTGTCCGTAAATGCAGGATTTAGGGAAGGAAGGCAAAGGACCCTCAACTTGATGTCCTGATGCACTACAGTGTTCTTGTTGCTGCATGTTTGCCCTCAGGAGACAGATGGAGAAATCAGCAAAAGAGCCAACAGCCTCCTCTGTTACAAAGGTGTCATAGAGAATTAAAAAAAAAAAAAAAAANAATTAAAAAAAAAAAAAAAAAGATGGAAAGATGGTGTCTGTGCCAAAATTTAGACCCTAGCCCTTAAAATGATGGGGAGTACATCTGTGACTGAAGCACTGTTGAACTGGCTTCATATATTAGTCATATTGTGTGAGGGTGTTATAGCTGGATGGACAGGAAATAGATATATGTTTGGTTTACCCAAAGCCTTGCATTGCTGTATAGTTTCGAATTTAAAGCCTTTAAAACTGGCCATCTGTTACAATTGTAGGCAACTCAGTATTGCCAGAGAACATCCTGTAAGTTAAGCTGAAGCAGAAACTGAAGAAGACCATCAAGCCTGATGTTGCTTGTTGAATGAAAGCTACTTCTAATGGAGATGCTGGGCTTCCCTCGAGTCTGCTTTTTCCTGGTTTCTGTCATCCCAAGAAGGCCTCTGATAAACCTTGTCAATGTGCAAATACAAGGATGTGATTGCCTTTGTTTTCATTAGTTGTAGTGAAATGTTCTGCAGACAAAGGACGAGTGGCTATGAGGTGGTAACTGTCCATCCTGTAATACAATTTCCAGTCCTTTACAGCAAGCAGTATGTTCTGCCAGAATCTATCTTCTCTTCCGAGTATCCATTACATTTTGGTCTATATTTTAAAAGTCCCATAGGAAAGAAGATTTCACTGTTTCCTTTAGAGGCTTGTTTGATGTCAGGAAGTTTGCCTAAAATTTAGTGAGAATTTTCACTTTCAGCTACATCCTCTTTTTATTATATTGAAGTGGTCTTTCCCTCCTTGGTATTTATTTATACTCTGTGAATGTTTAGAGGTTGTTCCTCCCTTCTCTGAAATTTTCATTCAGCTTTTCATTCCTTTTTTAATATCGCCTTATTTTTCTCATGCTCTTTTAGCTGTGGTATGAATGGCCTCCAATTTGTCAGCTTGCTTCTGGTTGAGAATGCCAAGAACATGGCACTACTCCAGGAGCGGTCATTCTAGAGGGAAACAGGAGGTGTTGTAACTCCCAGGTCACTTTTAAATGTAGCCTGCTTTATTTTTTTATTTTTATTTTTTATAACTTTTCCTCATAGATCTTCAGCATGATTTTTGTGGCATTCCTTTGTTCCATCTGTCAGGGTTCTGAATTATTTTCCATATGTCTATTCTTTAAATAATGCCCACAGTTCTTATTCCTCAAAATTCCTTATTAAAGCCATTACTTAGGAAGTGGAGAGTAATACCTAAGACATGTGATGAATCCATGCTGTTGCCACATTTCTTAAGTACAAATGGACCTCTCAGCTGCTTAAGAACATCACTAACTTTTGTTTTCCTTGTAACTTTGATTATAGCTCTTGGGGCTCTTTTCTTTGGTAGTTTTCACATTTCTACTATTTGATACTATTTTGAGAATAAGACTTGATGAGCTCAGAGGTTTAGCTACTGAAAAACCCATATAGAACCAGCTATTCATTCTATAGCTTTTATTCTTCCCTCTTCATGATCCAAATTAAGGTTAGCCATCCGTGTACATTCTGGATTCAGGCTGTTCATTGCTTATGAATCTTTCCAGTGGCCAAAACTGTTTTCTCATTAAATGAAGCCAATTACCCAAACTTTTCCTATAAATATTTCTTTTATGTTTATAGTCCATGTTTTTTGCTATCTCAGGAATATCATTATAAGTTGAGAGCAGGAGGGAGTCCACTAATCTTTTGCAGTACCTAGTTTTCCTACCATTTTGTTTTTTCAGCCTGTGTTAAGTCCTCCAGAATGTGGCTTTGCAGGTGGCTGCAGGAGCATAAATGCGAATGCAAAAGGCACCTGTGTTTGGCAATGATTGGTTTTCAGTTTGTTTTGGTTTTTTTTTTCAGTTCAGTGGGAACCTTAGATGTGCAAAGGCAGCAGGATTTGGCCTGAGATGCGAGTTACTTCTTCAACTGCTCTTTTGCTAAGAACAAACATTAGGCCCATACAAGAAATTCTTAGAAAATACTTTATATCTATTTGTTCTTTCCAGGTGGGAAAAAAAAAAAAGACTGCAACTGACTGATGTGCTGTGGTCCAACCGGAATCTAGCAGGTCGGGCAGGGAGAGAAATGTATGAAACTTGACAACGGAATGATATCTATTTTGCTGCCTACTTGCAGTCAGGCATTTACCTTGGCAGCAGTTACTGCTGTCCTCGCATGGCTCTATTAAGTAGGTCCCAGGAGTGGCACCTTTACACAGTTATGCTCTGCTCCGTCTCCTGAACCACCTGCATCAGCCAACTCTGTGATTTTCTTTGGCTGCAATTTGTATCTTGTATTGTGTTAAAAGAAGAGTTTTTCTGCTGGTATTCATTCACAAGGTTATTACTTACGATTTAATTTTCCAATCAATTATTTCTGAAAGAAGGGGACACAGGTCCTTTTTTTAAAAACATTTCACAGGTGTATTCCGCTGCACAGCTAAAAGCATGTTCTCATGCATTGAATTTATCCGTATTAAAAAATTTCCCTACTTTTGCGTAAGAATTGAGGAGTTTGTTTGCTTGTTTTTACTCACATCTAGGTAACTGATCTAAATCTGATCTGAACATAAGCAATAATGTTGAGAAATGCCAAATAGCTGCATGTACTGCCTCTTCATTGCCTTGAAATTTCCTTAAAAATGTATGCTATCAGCTGTCCTTAAAATTGGTTGTTTGGAATAGATGTCGGTCTAATTTGAAGGGCAGTCTCTGATTTTTACCTTTAAAAGTCTCTGGTTTGATAGGATAATCTCAAGTTGTTCTTAAGTATGTGAAAAACCATTTTTATTACAGTTCTATGAAGACTCTGTAAAAATGGCAAAGTGTATTCATATCCTTAAGGCTTCTAAAGAGTTTTCTTTATGTCATGATAGAGCTCCTTAGCCTTCAGGAGTGCAAACTACATTCAGTGATTAAAGACGGGTGGTTCAGAACGAGTGGGCACATGAACAGAATTGGATTTGTAATACCTTTTTTTGAAACTTGTGCAATTTAGCTACCTTACTTGACAGAGAAACATAATTAAATATTTTTAAAAGCTAGATAAAATAGGTTTTAAAATCTTTTTTTTTTTAAGCTACTTTGCAGTGACTCTCACTTGGTCTGCCATGCCCTCATACACTCTGCTCCATTGCTTTTCCTCCTGAGGTTTGGCCATGGGCTTGGAGCTGTGCGTTCGCAGCACAGTCCCTCAGTCTGCAGCCCCACTCCCCCTTTTCATTTTTATTTTGATCTGCAAATAGAGCAGTGACTCCTGCCATGTAACTAGCCATCTTCCTCTGCTTAACTGAAGCATCCTGGTGATGTCTCCGTGGTTCATCAGTTAATATGAAGAGGGTAATTAGATAAAGTTGATTAAGAAAGGGAGTGCTGGCTGAGATGGCTTGCAGGCTGAGGTCTGTACTAGGTGCACTAGTGGAGCACTGGAGGAAAGTCTGCGTGGTTTATTCTGTCCGTGTGCTTGTTAATGATGGGCCAGAGGCAGAAGGTTAAGGAATGACTTAAGACAAGTAGCTACTTAAAACACATATTTTCCAGCAATCTGGAGAGCAGTGAGAAGTGAGGGAGAATTTCACTCTCACGCATCACTTAAAGCTTTTAGAGGATGATTTAGTGGGTAGAATGAGTGCTTTTGAATGGTTTAGATTGATGGCTTCTGAAGTCCTCGGTTCAAGTTTGTGTGTGGTTAATTCCTTCTTATGGTATTGTGTCCTTAATTCCTCCGCAGCTGCTTGGGGAGGGGGTTATTCTGGGAGAAAGTCATCCTTCCACCTGTTAGTTTTGTGTTAATAAAACGTCTTCTCTGAAATCTTGATCTCACCTAACAAATTGTACTTGCAACCGGGAAAATATACAGTCATTTGAATGAACAGATCTCACTGAAACCAAGTGGAGTGGTTCTTCAGTGGGTTCTTGGAAGGAAAATTTGTAAACTGAAGGCTCTGTTGAATCTATTTTCAACAGAAAAGAAAGGAAGTTCCAGATGATGGTTGTATTTTCTGCATACTTATATTAATAAATCTATAAATGCTATACCACCTTGTATTAGTTTATATTAGTTATTATACTATTACTATACTCTCTAAAAAAGATTTTCTTCATGTAATTGTTACCCCAAATCTAAAGTTTTCTTTCCTTTGCAGGCTTTGAATGCCTTTTAGTAATGCATAAAATATTAAGATAACTATCACCTGTGATTCCACCTTTCAGCCCCTTCCTTGAAGGAGAATCATCTTTGCTGTACAAAGTCCTGTTTAAGTGGGGATTTAAATATGTGCATGGGCTGCTGTGTCTGTTCCCGAGAAGGAGCTTGGAGAAGCATGCCTTGGTTCCTGAGGAAGCTTAATCCCCTCTGCAAATTCGCTTCTTATTGCCTGGGGAAAAAAGTCAGCTGTGCTGGCTGTTTTAAGTGCAGGCTTTGTCCTGGACTTTAAGAAAGCTTTTGGGGAAGAGTCTGACTTCAGGTCTGTTAATGCTGTGATACGAAATCTTGGGATCAGGGAGGAGTGAGTCCAGGACCTCTTCCCAGTGAAGCTGGAGCATGATGTTTTTGTTACTTTGCTCGAATGCTGCTGTTTTGACCATGGGGGAGGGAAGCAGAGCTGAGTTTCATGCACTGATTTCTTGCAAGCAAAGGGAACTTTTGATGAAGGTGGGATTTGGGTGTTCTGGTGCTTTTCCTCAGGCATCTATAGAGATAACTTACACAACAAAATTGTGGGGGTAGTAACTTTAACGAGAAAGAGCTGCATTGCAGCTACATTTCACAGCATTACAGAAGGGTTGAGGTTGGAAGGGACATCTAGAGATCATCTAGTCCAGCCCCCCTGCTCCAGCAGGGACACCCAGAGCACGGGGCACAGGGTGGCAGCCAGGCGGGTTTGGAAGATCTCCAGAGCAGGAGCCTCCACAGCCTCTGTGGGCAGCCTGTGCCAGGGCTCTGTCACCCTAAAATTCTTTTGACTGTTTCCAACTTTGTGCTGTCTTGGTTGGATCCATGATGTGGAGTGTGTGGGTCTTGACGTCTTCAGCCTTTGCTGGATCCCCACCAGGCTTCTTCGATGTTCGCAAAATCAGCTTCCATAGCTAAGGCAGTGCAACCTGCCACGTTGCTAAGCCCATTTTTCCCAGGCTTGCTCCGCCGCCCAACACACAGCACGGGCTCTCCGTGGACGCGCCAGCCCCGTGCGCGTGGCTGCGAGGCCGCTGTGACGAGGCTGATGAGCCCCAGCGCGGCGTCCCCAGCGCTGCCGGTCACGGTGAGCTGGGGGGTAGGTGACAGCCCTGCACAGCGTTGCCCTGCTCGGGGGCTCCCCGCCACGCCGCGTCGCCTCGCACCCTGCAGCAGAGACACGGCCAGCTCTGCTTGCCCGCGGAGCCGGTTCGGGAAGGCCTTCTAGGTCATGCTGAAGCCTGCCTGGGTCTGAGGTAGCCCTCAACCGCGTTTAACCGTGCACTCCATCTCAAACAGAGGCTGAGGTCTCTAGTGGCAAGCGTATGATAAAAATGCAAGCTGTGTTTTCTTAACTGTTTTCCACCGCATTACACATGCGTTTCGGGTCGCTTGGGCTTGTTTCCTTTCTGCCTGCTTGGGTCTTTTGCTCTTTTTTTTTACCCCTGTGGCATGTACTAGTAAGAGAAAGCGTTTACATTTCCCTTATACACGCACCAGGGCTTCACTTGACACCGCTTTCGCACGGGCTTTAGCCGCGTGCGAGCTGAACTCGCTCCGCAAGGGGAGCAAACAAACCGAGCGGCCCCCGGCTTCACCTCCGCTCCCTGGGAGCGCGCGGAATGAATCCGAAACGGCGCAGCATGATAATAAGGTCCCATGGGAAAGCGAGCCGGGCGATTGTGCGGCGACGTCCGCGGAGAGGGCGCGCGGGGGCTGCCCTCTCCCTCCCCGGCGTCTCCCCCTCCCGGTGCCGCCAAGCCCTTCGGCGGCGGGAGAATCCATTAGCATTCTCCGGGCGTCCTCGGAGAGAAGCGGGAGACGGGAAGAGCGGGAAGGGGTGGCCGGCTGGTGATTACCGCGGGCCCGGCGGCACAGAGAGCCGGGACACAATCGGAGGCAGAATGGCTATTTTATACGCGGGGTCCGCGGTGACGTATGGCTGAGCGTTTCCTGGCACGGATCTCCGCGGACCAGTAAGCGGAGCGAAACTGAAGCTGACAAGACTTTCCGCGTTTTGGAGAGGACTGTGATCTACTGTAGGGGGGAACAGAGCCGCTCAATCAGCGCAGCTGTAAATAGGAGGCGGAAGGGAGTCAGAAAGGAGGCAAAGAGAAAAAGTGCTCGCCGGGGGGGCGGGGGGCGAGCATTTTTGGTGGATGGTATGAAGCCAGCCATGGAAACTGCAGCGGAGGAAAATGCAGAACAAAGCCAAGAGAAAAAAGGTACCCAGAGGTCTAACAATAGCCTGTTTAAATCTTTTCAAGGAGGGTGCTTAGAGAGGTTCAGGCCAGTTTTGTCACTTTTTAGAACAGCTCTTAAACAATCATTACTGCGCCTTGGAGCTCGCGGGGCTCCAAGCTCCATGGCTTGACAGCAAATTAATAGAGCAGCGATCTTGCTGCATTTGTGCATCTGCTCCGAGCCTCTCCTAGCCGCACCAGGAATGGGATTTGCCAAAAAAGCTTTGTTATTGCTGCTTGCTATTTTTTTTTTTTTTTAAGGGGGGGAATTTGGTTTAGAAATTGTGTATATGTGTGTGTGTCCCTGTCCGTGTCCTCTTCAGAGCCACAAGGTGATATTTTCCACGAGGCTGGCCGTGCAGCAGAGCCTTGCAATGCCATGTGGGAGACCTGGACAAATGAGAGGCAATAGCGTTGCACCACCTTCGCCGAGTTAGTTTGGTGCCAAACGCACCTCTTAATTTTAAATCCCTTTTCGCTTGCTGTACTCTTGTCTGGCAAATTTTGTTTTACGGAGAGGGCTGCCTGTGCTATGATAAAGGGGAGTAATCCAACGCGTTTTGCAAGGTTAGGCTTTGGGACGTGTTAATCACCCAGAATTGCTATTTAATGGAGAAAAACTGTATGCTGAAACTGTGGTGAGATGAGAAAATGGCAGTGCAGTAGGAGAGGTACTTCATTAAACCCAGCATTTTAGGTGATTTATTTAGTCTGGAGCGCTGAACTTCTGCGAGTAAATGCAGCTACCAGAGGACTGTTATATGCTTCTGCATCATATAATTTACACCAAATAAATGCTCCTCATTTGTGTAGCAGGCTGTTGTACAAATCGTAACGGTAATTTGCATTAAATTACACAGCAGTAACAAAATTATTGAAATTTCTCCTGCCTTTTTATGTGACTCACAGTTTATCTTTGAACCTGTTGTGTATCATTTATAAGCATTTTCAGTGTTTTGTAGGTATATACAGCTAATACGTTTCACTGAGGAGCATTGTTTTAATTATTTTTTAACTATTCAAATAGGTACCTAATGAAAATGCTCAGTGCCAGATTTTGTTTTCTTACCTTGAATTCTTCCTACCTGTTCCGTATAATTCAGATCCAGCTTCAGTTTCAAATAAATGAAATTTGTCAAGTGATTAGAACATAGTACTACATAATCCCTTAGGGATTTGGCAAAAGGAGTTCCACTGATGAGAGATTAAACTCTGAAAGCCATTAGTGCATGTAGGCAGTAACCCACCTCACTGCAGATTTTGAGTAATTAATGTACAAAATGTCCTAAATACCTTGATTTTTAAAACTACCTTGGTCTCTTAGATATCTCTTTAAAATTACAGTTTTTTTTTCTTCTGCTTGGTGAGTATCTTTTAAAGTGAAAAAAATAAGATGTAGTAAACACTAAAGAAAGTTATTTGTATGCGCTAGCAGCTGTGCAAGACAAAAGGAGTCACTAAGTGTATTTGGTGGTGAGTTTGTAGTTTCCCTTTTTATTTTGGCAAGGATGGAAGTGCAACATGGAGAGAATATCCAGAGCAGTAAATCTGTTATCCAAGTCAAGGTGGTTGATCTGTTATTTTCATAGGAAGCAGGCAGGGGAACTTCTGCTCTTGATGTTACCACAGTTTCCTGGCTTTCCTGTGATAATTTTATTCCTTGGACATATCACATAGATGTGTGTCTGTAGCACACCATTCCTGACAGTTCCTTAATTTCTGGAAGGTAACACGTGACCTCTCACATTATGGTCCCTGTTTCCATTCAGTTAGACTCCGGATATGTCTCCCAGCATGTTAGAAATATGGGCAGCTGGAATGCTTGATTTTACTTCATTTTCAGTAGCAAATCCAGATCCGTGCAGGAAGTTCCCGCTCTGAAGCAGTTCTGTGGGAGACATGGTCAGGTTTGTACCCCAGGGATGGAGGTTGGTTTGAAAAAGCACCCAGAGCTTACAGAGCACTCAGGTTTTCAGATGGGCTCAGCAGGCCCAGATCTGGTGATGGGAAGGCAACTGTGACAGCATGAAGAACCTTGAGATTTGCCCTGAAGCGTTTTAAACTCTTCCTTCCCAAAAGACTTGCCAAGACAAAGGAGATGCAAGGAAGCAAAGGCAGAGGGAGTCTGGGCAGGATGTGCTTATTGCTTTTACCAGCTCCTCTGGCTTGCTGGGTAACCTAAAACCAATGCTGGACAAGAAGGGCCCCTGAGCATTTCGCCTGGGACTGCCCGCTCTGCGGAGAGCTCCTCATACGCCAGGCAGCGTGCTAGGGAGCCCTCCCTAGAGCCTGGCCGCTATTTCGGATCAGCAGTGAGAGTTCGAGCACCTACTAGCACATCAGTAGCAACAGTGGGGTCACAGTGGTGCTCGTTGGTGTCTCCTGTACCTGCTTCGGAAGGCTGCTGTTTTGGTCTGCAGTTGAGGCAATTTGCACAAGCTGCTGTGGTTTGTGAATTTTTACTGGTTGACAAATGAAACTGCTTAATCTTCTTTCTAAAGCTCACTAAATTGTAGGTGATTTCCAACTTTTTGTTTTAATATTTTTCCCCATGAGTTCCCCTGCCTGTTTCAGGCTACGATATCGGCCAGCTGTTGGATCCGTGTTTTTCAGCCATTTGCTTCTCTGCACCCAGATGCGTGGCTGCTGCCCCACTTTTATAATTGGGAATTGAACAACACCCGTGTTGATGGAGATAAGAAATAAGTCAGCTTTATATAATATATCAGCAGCTCTTATCGGAGGAGAACACCATGAGCTCAGCTCAAGCAAAATGTTTAGCAGATACTTTACAGGGCTGCAGGACAGATTGGATGCATTTTAAAGATGAATGTTTACAAATTATTACAAATGACAGGGTTTATCTTGCAGGCATTAAATTAAATCAAAACGTGGGGTCTGGGCAGGCAGATCTGCTGAGGTGGAACGAATGAGAAAAACGAAATGCCGTTTTGCATCAGCAATGAAGGGTCTCGATCCTGATACGCGATAACAGAGACAAGAAGTCTCCCTTTTCATTTAACTAAGAGGAATATTACCAAGTTAGAAAATTTGAGAGAGGGAGGGGAAAAAAAAAAAAAAAAAAGAGTAGATGACCATGGAAACGAGACATGGAAGCATGGAAGAAAGCCGTAGTGCTAGGATATAGTTTCCTTCTATGAATGCATACAATGTTCAAATTGCATGTACAGCACTTGGGAATAGCGAAAACCAGCCTGAACAGCAGTGCTAAAGGTTCATTTCAATTCGGTGTTCCCTACAAATGTATCCTTGTTGAAAGGAGAGTTTATGCTTGGAAATGGCTGTGAGCTTTGACTATTATTTTCATAATATAAGGAGAGATGTTTCAAATTCTAAATTCTAAACAAGCAAGTATATACCGGTCAAAAATAGAAAGTAAATACTTCTCTTAACCACAACCGTGAAACTATATGAGATAGTATAAAAAAGTTGCTGAACTGTGAACTGAGAAAGGAGTGAATTGATACGCTACAGTTGGTATCACTAAGTGAAGGTCTTTTATGCAGTGAATGTAAGAAAATTTTGATGCATCAGAGAGATGTATTTTTCATTTTAACAAACTGAAAGAAAAGGCTGTCTTACATACCTATTATGCTTATTAGCCATTTTTTAAAAATATAGTCCCCTACTGTTAGGCTCCCACAGTGATTCCAGAGCTGTCAAGCTGCTTAAAGATTTTTTTAATATGCTGCCTATTTTTTTCCCCTTGCTTCAAACAATTTGTTGGTATTTTAGCTCTCCTGAAAGTAATACTGCTTTATGTGCCTGAAGAATATAGCTCTAGGAAAAGGATGTTAGAGGTCCAGCCCAGGAAGAATCTGGGACACGCTATATTCCAGGGATAATAATTTGGCAGGCTTTAGTGATTTAGCTTTTAATGAATAGGATTTAGTTTCTAAATGTGGGGGGAGCACTTAGAGACCATACTCATACTTGCCTAAATGACCGCATGAAAGCAGAAAACCCAGACATATGTGCCACAGGGGGAAAAAAACCCAGATGGTCCTGGATATGCACAGCAGACGATGCGGTGGGAGAGAGGAGCAAAGTATTTAGAGGGGAGTGCTGGAGGAAGGAAAAGAGAAGAGCGCCATGGGAGCAGGGAAGCCTCAGTGGGTTACAGTAATCTTTCCCTATTATCAGTCCAGCCTTGCGCCTAGCGCAGTATTTACCAACAGATCAGCAGATCATAAATGCCCAAATGATAACCCTCGCCCCGCTTCCATGAGCTGCTGCATTGGCTGTGACAGATGAAAGTCATAACAGTTTGTTTCCTCTAACGCCGTGCTCTGAAGACAGCAAGGGAGGAGAGGGTGTTGGGTGCAGGGCGTTTTATTGCAGCCTTCCAGGATGATTCATCCACAAGGAATATTGAGTGCCACAATTGCCATCAACGTACCCGTGTTGTGTGACATAAAAACCCTGTCGTCTTGTAGCTCTTGTGTCTCTACAGCATCAAGTTCAACCTGGTTCAGGAATGTGACATCCAGAAAGGATTGATAGATGCTTATGGGCTTGTCTGTATCTTAAACTAGACCTCTAAGTGTGATTTGTACAGTTAGTCCCTCAAAAAGCAGTATAAAGATATAACTTGAGCTTGTCTCATTCCTCAAACGTTTAGGGTATGGAGTTAAAAATGTTATTTCTCCATACTGTATGCTGTAGTTGTTACTGCCACTGAAACCTGTGGGCCTCTGACTTGACTGTCATTTTTGCATGAGTGGCCCTCTCTGAGTCTCAATAGGACCCAATTAGTTCAGCAAAAAGATCTTCTTTGACTTCAGAGCTCCTTTCAGAATTCAGTAAAGTCTGTAAAACAGCCAATTGCTAAGTAGTTCTTTGCAAAGAAATGGAAAAAATGTGGGCTTCCTTAAGGAATCTGAATCATCTTTTAATGAAAGACGTTCTGTTTTTGCAAATCCAAAAATGTATAATTAGACAAACTTCACAGAATAATTTCATTTACAGAAATGATGCTACAGAGCTGACACGCTAACTCTTTATTTCAGGATTTGATGTTTGTGCCACAGCAGGCAGTGTTCACCAGCATCTCCCATGGACTAAGGAAGAAAGGCAGGTGCCCGCTCTGCTGTGGGCCAGGGTTTTTTGTAGCTGCTGCAGGAGAAATCCTGAATTGGGGGTTCAGGCAGGGTAGGATAAAATCCATTTGGTAGCATATGACAAGGACTTTGTCACTTTGCTGCTGCAATACCAGTGGAGAATTTCTTTCCATCTCTAGAATTTTTATATAACTGGGTATTTTTTTTTTATGTTTTGAGTTGGGACTGGGAGGAGGGGGAGAAGTGACATGTGATGACAGCAGGCAATTCTGTTATCTTCCATTTTGCAACAAATTCAATTATTATAGTGATTTTTGGCTTGTTAGCAGAAGGAGATGAAATCAGTCCAGAAGTTTTCTTAAGCTTGCCTAGTCATTTTAGTATCATACGTTCTGAACGCTTTGAATTTGGCTGTATTTGCAAGATGGAGAGTTTGCCCTTTCTAAAAGAAGTGCAAGTCACACAAAGCAGAATGGTTTCTTTTAGGAAAAAAATAAACTACCTGATGCCTGTTTGATGATTTGTGCATGAACTGCAAAGAGGGGAAAAGTATCAAGTCACAAAATGTCCTTTTGAAGAACCATTGATATTAAGTTCATAGGAGCCCAAAGGATTGTTTTAATATTGGAATGCATTCGCCAGTGTAGGAGCTGAACGAATTCTTGTCTCAAACCACTTGGTCCAATATTTGGACTTGAGGCCAAGATTCTTCCTTTCCAACCTATGTAAACTTACTGTGCTGAACTTGCTATTGCAGCAGCAGAAAAACAGCATGAGAGAAGGAACAGGTCCAGGAACCTCCTAACTTCTGTCAGAGTAAAAATTTATGGCATTGCTATTTCCTCTCCCTTCCAAGCCCAGAAACTTGTTGCAGATCTAGTTTACAAAAAATAGATAAATAAATAAATAAAATGCTATTTTAGCATCGTAACCTTCACTTCATCCACCTGCCAAAATGCCGCTAAGCCAAATTTATTTTGGCCAGAGATGACAGTTCCTTTTTCATTTAGCTGCTACAGAGTGGGACTCGATGCCTTTTAAATAATGATCTATCTTGCTCTGACAGCCTGACAATTCCACAGCAGCGCCAAGGGGGGAAAATGTTGATTCAGAAGAAGGTTGATGTTGTTTTGCCAATGGCTTCTTTCATAGAGCTCAGGAGCATTTAAGCTTTGAAGTTCTTAGCTGATGAATTTGCAGATCAGAATGTATTTTGTGCATGATATATCACTATTGAACTCTATCTGTACTTTGAAAGGATAAGGAGAAGATAAGTACTCATTCATTTTAAGCCTGGAATTGATCAAGTTTAACATATTTGGTCCAGATTCTTGCAAATGAACAGAGCTTATATAAAATAAGACCACTTTTTTTATATATATACATATATATATA
>VZSV01000020.1:2576120-2591572 GCA_013398735.1 Nothocercus julius | reverse complement strand
AAAAAAAAAAAAAAAAAAAAAGCCTTGTGCTGTAGAGTGCTGGGGGAGACACAGGCAGCAGAGCCCAGAGCATGGTTGCTGCTGCCTGCAGCTGGCAAGGGGAGCGGCGTTGCAACAAGGATCTCTGGATTAATAGCACATATTGCAATCTCTTCCGATTAAATGACCTGGCAGGTTCTCCCAGATCAGTGTCCTACATAAAGCAGGCTCTGCATTGTGGATACCTGACGATGGGCACCTAGCTGGGGGGATGTTAATCTTTAGCTCGGTATTTTCACACCTTTTTAGTCAATCACACTGAAGCTTTTCTTCAGCCAGGCCAGTTTCTTCATTTTGCTTCCATCTGTTTTCATATCCCTTCTCTGCTGGGATCCTTGGGATCAGCGTGATTAGGTGATCAGCCTCCACACCAAGCCGGCAGTTGTTACCTCCTCCTTGAGGAGCAAGAGTTGACGGGCCGGGCTGTGCCCTTGTCTATGCGAAGCGTGCCCTGTTCGATCAGATCCTTGCTACCCTCTAGCCCTTCAGCGTTAACCCTGTACCAGGTGCAGGGCTGAGGCTGAGGGGTTTCCCGGCTGAACTCCGGGAGCCCCCAGCCTGCTGGGGCGGCAGCGGCCGGCGCGCGGGACTGCGCGGGGGCCGCTGCCCGGGCCGCCGCCACGAGCCTGCCGGCCTTAGCGCCCCGCTGGCCCCGGCCTCTGCGGTAAGGCGCCGTCCTCTGACAGCGCTCGTTTCTACCTTGTTTGCCGGGCTCTGTCCCCGCCGCGTCCCCAGCTGCAGTATTTGTTCATTTTGCAGTATTTTTGTCATGAAGATAGTTATTACTGAGTGGCTTCCAGCTGCGGGCTTGGCCGTAAAAGCTTCCCAGGCTTGTTTCCATACAATTAAATCTTGTCTGCACTTAGTGAAGTGGCATTTCATAAGTCATTTCAGTGGCGATAGCTGCTTAAGCCTGATTGAGACACTTGCTAGTGACTTTCTAAAATGAGAGTTTTACATTTCCGAAATGGGAAAGCTTTCAATTATTGTGTGCTTTTTATTCCCCAGCGCTTCGTGGAAGTGCCGGCTCCTTAAGTCATTCATTAGTGGGAAAGTGAGGAGGATAAAAATAAACTTGCCTCACTTGACGGATGGTGACTTGCTGATCTTTGCTCGGAATTCCTGAGACAGGAAGCGCGACGTGCGCGCTCGCCAGCTGCCTCCATACGTTCAAATGGTTTATTCATTTAACGCCTTCTATTAGGAGAAACAGGCTGTTTCTGCTCTGTGCTACACTGGTAGTTCCATTAAGCAGTATCTTAATGGCTTATGTTTTGCACGGTTGTATGAAATGTGCATTAATGGAGACAGCTTTATGCCATCACCCTGAAGTAATGAATTGGTATGGATTGCCATTACCATTATAACACAGTTAAAAGCTGTGTTTGTTTCCGATTTACATTTCCCAGCTCTGCAAGCAGATGGATTTTCGCGCAGAGCAGTCAGGAGGAATTGGATAATTCGGTTGCAACTATCTTATTACAGTGTTTGTTGAGCAGCAGTTCTGAGGTTTGGTTTTGTTAGCTCAGATGGTTTAAACCATCCATTTAATTCAAACTTTGACTGTGCTACCACAGACTGTATTCTGAGATCACGGTAAATCCATTACATCCTATAAAATGGGAAATATATGGTGTGTGCAATACAGCTTCTCACTGCTCTTATTGAAATGTTGTCTTTGCGACTCTTTGGCCCCCGTTCAATTTTCCTGTTATTTAAATATCGAAGATGATACAAAATTATAAGCATATATACAGAGCATGCCATGGAAAAGCGCAGGGTAGCGAGGTTTTGCACACCTAAATGTATTCCTCTGTCAATGAACGTGCAAAGTTATCTTGATTTTTTCCAGAAAGCTTCGTTGTTTTGAGTATTTGCTGCTGTGGTTTGTGGCATCAGTGTACTTGGTGCTCGTGTTGCTAATTTGAGTAATTCTGCAGCGCGTTGAGCTCTCTGTCAGCAGCTGAATCGCAATGGATCACTTTAGACAAGTGATTTTCTCTTTTTCCATTTCATAGGCTGTCTCATCGACCTCCTCTTGCCCATAAAGGCGGGAGCACTCGGCCCGCTTTCTGGGCATCGAGTTCGCACCGACAGATCTGTAGGTCACTGCTTCAGAGGGTGACGCTCTCTTGCACCATCTATAGATTTCCACTTAGCATGTCGATCTCCTGGCCTTTAGGCCCTGCTGCTTTTGCCGCGTGAAGAATGAATATTCTCGTCCTCCTAATTTGCTCTTCGCTTACGCTGTTTGCTTTGCTGTCTCCCTTCTGCCCAGGTTGCTTTGAATGTTGCATTAAGTGCCTGGGAGGGGTTCCCTATGCCTCGCTGGTGGCCACCATCCTCTGCTTCTCGGGGGTCGCGTTGTTCTGCGGCTGCGGCCACGTGGCGCTCACGGGGACCGTCTCCATCCTCGAGCAGCACTTCTCCACAAATGCCAGTGACCATGCTTTGCTGAGCGAAGTGTAAGTATGCCCCCCCGTGCCCGTCGTTGGGGAAAGAAAGTCACCAAAGCACCCTCGGACTGGAGGGGAGCAGAGATGGAGTCAAAGCGCAGCCTCCGGTCCCGGGTCGTAGGTTGTGTGTTAACGGGTACTCGGTGTTTCTCAGTGAGCGCTCACGGAGAACCAGTGTGTGTCCTGCTCGACCTGTTCCTGTTCGCGACACCCGTTCGAGGAGGGCCCTGAAACACCTTCACTGTAGCTGCCGTTCCCAAGTTAGGCCCGGCTTTCTTCAGAACGCAAAGATACACCCAGAACGAGGAAACTGTTTTACAGACAGGGCACAATAAGGTCCCACGTTTAAATTAGGTTTCATGGTAAGTTGGATGGAGGCTGGAGGTGTCACAGTTCCTGTTCAGAAGAGTGTAGGGGAGCAGTCCTGACTCTGACTAGAATAAAGAAAGAAATAGTATTAATTGGGGGGGGGGACACTATTCCTATTTGTAGGAATAATAGGAATAACTGGGAAGAGTTTTCGCAGCATTCCCTCCTCAGAATAAGGAGGATTGCTGTGCAATGGACAGAAGAAGGGCAGAGAGAAGTCTGGAAAGAGCTTAAAATCTTGTCCTTACTCCCGTAGTCTTCAGGAATAAATACCAGTGCAATACTAGCAGCTTCCATGTTCCCAAGGCTGCTCAGTGAAACCAGAGAAAGGAGCAGTGGGAATGGCAGGGGTCTCTGAGCCATGGGACTACCCCTGCACAGAGGCTGCTGTGGGCATCCAGCTCCCGAGGGATGAAGCTCCTCTTTCCCTTAATGCTGAGGACGGGCAGGGACGAGCGCCGCAGCCGGCGGCACGTGCGCCGGGCTTTCCCTCTGCCGGGCTGCCAGGCACCGCCTCGCGCCTGGGAGCCGGGCGCTCCCGGAGCAGCCGGCAGCGCGAGGGCCCGCGGGGCCGCAGGGGAGCGGGGCTGCTGAGGACAGGCAGGCTGACTCCTTTATTCTCCCATTTTTAGCATTTTTTGCTCTTTTTCAAATGATACCGCTTTTTTTTTTTTTTTTTTTCATGCTGTGCAGCACAGGTGTGGCAGCCTGTTATTTTTAATTATTTTGGAAAAATAAACGTAACTGCTACCTCTTAAATATATATTTAAATGAGCAATATCCTGTTTTGATACAAGGGGTGCGCTTGTATGTCTGGATAACATTTAACCATGTAAGGTGGTAGTCATCATTTTTCTTTAAATTAAGGTAAAACACGCAGACGGTCCTTGCCGATGTGTGCCTGTCAGGTCATTAGGGGAGCGGGTAAGGACTGAGTAAGCATCCGAGGGGAGAAAATGTATCCCTAAAAATCTGGCAGTATGGATGACTAAAATTAGCTTCTTTCTCTGTTCTGTGAGTAGCTTCATCCAAAGCAAAACAAAAAAAAAACCCACAAACCAAACAGTCTAATTATTTTCTTAAAAAACAGTAGGTTTTTGATAGCTTTGTGCTTGTGACAAAGCGTGCTCTTTTGGAGACTAGAAGAAATGGTGTATGGAAGATTTAGGATGCTGGTCTTCCAAAACAGTCAAGTTCAGAGGCTGAATCCGTAATTGGATCATAATAATATTTAGTGATGATTCTTTCCCTTTATCTCTTCTGACCAGAATAAAACTGCCATGGGAGAGTCAATGTAGAAGGTAGATTTTGAGAGATTTGAGAACCTTCTCAAGTAATGTTCAAGAGAAGTTCTTATGCCAGGGATCTTGTTGCCCTCTATGCCTTAAGTCCCAGATTACCTCAAACTGAAAGATTTCCTAAATATTTCTGTCAATTCAAAACAAAACACAAAAATGCTTTGGGTCACGCTTCAGGACTGCTGTGACATAAGGAGCTGAAAATATGTGCTCACTTGGAGCATACCCGAGATGATAGAGCAAAATGTTCTTTCCGGAAAAGAAGTCTCATCAGCACCTGCTGGGTTTTTTATCTATCAAATGTCACTCAATTTACCAAGTGTTGCAAACATATATTTAAGGGGATGTTCTGGAAGTAGCGAATATTGGAGACTGCTCTCTGTAGGGCAGTTCAGCTCTGCTCCAGCCTAGGCCAAGTTTTCCCTATGTTGCTCCTGTCAAACCTTGTCTGAGAGAGGTGTCAGGATCAGAAACCAGGAAAGAAGCATCTCCACAGTGGGGCCGTGACACGGAGGCGCGGGGCCTGTGACTAGCGGCAGTCAGCGCCGGAACAGCAACAGGAGCCGGGGGTGCTCGCGCAGACGCAAGGCTACTGCACGTGAGCGTCGCTCAGGCGGGCCCGCCTCTGCCGCAGCCTCTCCTGCGGCCACGCGTTTAGAGGGGCTCAGGGAGCCTGGAACTGTCTCTGTGGAAAATGATTTATCTCATACCTGTTGTCATCGGAGAAGGCTCGCTTTGTTTTAATGGGACTGAAACCTAATTACATCTTCATTTCTTTTCTTTTCCATTTTAGAATACAGCTCATGCAGTATGTAATTTACGGCATTGCATCATTTTTCTTCTTATATGGAATAATCCTTTTGGCAGAAGGCTTTTACACAACAAGCGCTGTGAAGGAGCTGCATGGAGAGTTCAAGACGACAGCCTGCGGCCGCTGCATCAGCGGGATGGTGAGTAGCTGTAGCCATGGTAGGAGTGATCTTGCCAGGCTAAAAGCCCTTGTGCTGTTTGAGCCCCTCACCCTGGTTTTGAGCCACAGGATATCTCTGCCTGCCCTTCTTAAACTCCTTAAGGGCGGTCAGAGCCCGTCCCTGTTGCTGCTCCTTCTTTGAGCTGTGAGGACAAATCCAGTCGCACCCACCATTCTAAACTCGCCTGGTGGCGACCGCTGACTTGAAGACGGAATTAAACTTGTGCTTTTAAACATGGAGAGCTCTAGTGACGCATCAAGGTAGACTCTGCTGTGGTCGTGGTTTGCAGGCTCGTTTAGTAGCAGGGTGTAAGGCCTCTGGCTCCCACGGTCGGCTCTGCTTGAGGACGTCCGGCTCCTCCAGCCGTTGATGAACGAAGCCTCGCGGCGCCGTTGCGCTGGAGTCAAGAATTGCCGTCCTGCTTTTGCAGGTGGCGTATCGAGGCGTACCGATAAAATAATGAGCCTGATTCCACACACCGAAACACTGAAAGCCTTTGCGTTACAGGCCATCTTGCCTCCAGCATACTTCTGCATTAGGACAAAATTTTAAACGAAGTTTAACTAAAAATGAAACTTCAGATTCTCACCCACGTTGCCCCCCTAGGGCATATTCTTCAAGAACAGAAATATAGCTGTGTCTGGGACAGGATTTCAAAGCTATTTTTGAAAATCTGAATTCAAAGCTCGTAGTTACGGAGGAAGCTAAGCAGTATGACAGATCGCCCACGGGAAAGTGTGGGAGAGAAGAGGCTTTTGATGTGATTGTCGCATTTTAATATACAACTTGTATCCTGTACTTAAAAAATATGTATTTTCAGCTGGTTAAATGAAAAGGCAATGCATGTTTATTTTCAAGAGGGATAACAATTTTCCACTGTGCTGTTCGGTGCTGCGGGATACATACCAAATTCTTCAAGAGCTAATAAAAATAAGACACGTGATCAGTTTCAAATTTAGCAGCTATTCTACCACTCTTCTTTGTTCCTGGAAAGTATGATCCTCGCTGAGGAACAAAATTCTATGTAAATCCATCCTTTCCAAAGATCAGCAACACGGTAGACACACGCACATATGTGCAGCCCATTAGTGCCCATAATTGCTTGCGCAGCCGAGCAGTTGCAGGCTCATGGCTGTCAGCCTGCTTATACAAATACCAGGGTGACGCATGGAAATACTCCACAACACGTGCTTTTTCTTCATTTCCTTCCTTTTTTTTTCCTTTTTTTCTTGTTGTTTCATATTTGTCTGCCCAAGGAAGGAGAGAGTTTAGCAGCCGAGTAATGGCTCGGAGCTCTAGTAAGATGCATCAGTGGTTGGTGGCGACAGTCGTGGCCATTAAAAAGGCCCGTGTGCTGTTGCATAGTGGTGGAACTGCTTAAACCAGCACAGGGTTAGCACTAGGCTTGTGAGGAGAAGCCAATATTGCAATAGACTGGATGCAGCTGGGGAAGACAACAAGCTTATGGACACAGTGAGTTTCTGCTTATTTACCAAGACGTCGCCTACCTTTTCATCAATTGCGTTACAGGTCTAGGCGTTAAAAGGCAGTCCCTTCTGTATTGCATGAGGTTATTACAACAGGTACAGCCCTCTAACTTTCCTACGTCGTTTGTGATGGCTGTGATAATGCAGAATACTTCCAACAGTTATCTGTAGTAAATGTGAGAGAGGTTGTGTTGATTTGCTAGCTGTCTTAGGAAGGAAAGGGTACGCGTTCCCACGAACACTTTGGCATATGCAGAAACATAGAAATCCTTTACACTGGCCCGCTTGGTCCTTTCCAAAACCCACCAAGAGACCTTCTGCTACATGGCACTATGTAATAAAAAGTAAGGTATTTCTTCAGTTCAGTTGTGCTTAGATGCATGACTAGCTGCGTTTTTCTGTGCGCACGTTATTTTTGCAAGCCCCTCTAACTCCCTCCCCAGCACACCACCTGCCACCTTATTTAACTCTAAAATCTAACCCACCAATTGCTCCAAGTTTGGTACAGTATTTCCAGTGTGAATGAGTTAGTCTGGACAAAGTCTGATGACAATAGAAATTTCCACCTCTGCAAGATTTGTTCAGTCCTAGTCCTTCAGCATTGCTGCCAAGCTGAGCAAATCTTGCCCTTGAGAACTTTTTCTGGGCTCACTGTTAGTTTTTTGGCAGTAAGTTTTAAACAAGATTGCATATTATCAATGCCTACTCCTGCAATTCTCCAAAGTAAAAGCCCTACGAGAACGTACAGTTAAATAGGCAACATGGAAAAGGGAACATATAGCATGGAACAACGTTCCCGCACCCTGCGGTTTGTATCTCTCTGATTTCTTGGGTCTCCTAAGGAGAAGGAAGCCAGGAATTAACAGCAGAGCACAAGAGCTGATGTTTCACCATAAAACTTAACAAGAAGAGGGAAAAGGAAGGCAGGCCAGGGGAAAGTTGGAGATTTCCAAAGCAGTGAATGTCATACATTCTAATCTTACTGGAGAAAATGCGTGTAACTATTTTATAAAAGATAAACTGACAAATTTCCATGGAAAAATCTGTGATTCTTGAAGATGAAGTAACCAAAACTAGTTTTCTTTTTAGGCGATGTATATTAGATCAGTTGAAGCTTTCCGGAGTGCTATAATGAACATGGTATGCCTTTAAAAAAACGCTTCTCCAACGTTACTTTCAAAAATGATTGATTGCATAAATCAGGGAGCGCAGGAGGGCTTTGTGGACGTTGATTCCTCTCTTGATTTGCAAGGTGTACAGAGATGCTCATATCTCTATGTTTAATTTTGCAGTTATTTAATTTTACAGTTAAAATCTGTAATTGATTTTTGTAGGTGTTTTGTTGCTTTTAGCCTACAACCAGAATTCCTAGTTAGCTGAGGCTCTTGGGGAATTCGTAATTTCTCTTTCAGGATGGTGGAGCCCCGATTTTGTTTGTGCATGGGTATGAACTTTTCTACAATGTAATTTCTGAATGTGCAGTTCGAGGTTATTTTGAGGTATTTTTAAGGCATATCCAAGTATTCCTTCCAGGGAAAAGCAACGTGAGGTGCGTGTGTTTTCTCTGCGCAGTTTGTTTTCCTCACCTACGTGCTGGGAGTGGCCTGGCTCGGCGTCTTTGGCTTCTCCGCTGTGCCTGTCTTTATGTTCTATAACATATGGTCAACCTGCGAAGCCATCAAAACGCTTCAGACGAATATGACAGTTCCAGGGGACCAGATCTGCGTGGATATCAGGCAATACGGTACTTATTTTAATCCTGATTAAATGCTGCTTTATCCTCTCTCCCCGGTCTGGCTTCAGTAGTTTTGTTTCACCCGTATCAGATGATCCTAATGCAACAGCGTCTACTAGCCCTGTACATGCTATTACTTTTCTAATTAATTCAGATTACATTGATCTCCTTCCAGATGCAATCAATTGGAACTGGCAAGTCATTTATCTTAAATGATTTTGTAGCGGTTTCTAGTGCTATAATATTAGGTTTGAAAATAGTTCAGCCTCAAAATAAACTGCTTAGAAACAGAGCTGAGAAATAGATAGCCAGATTCTGTTCTTTGAACCCACTTCTTTAGCAAATCCCTCCCCCCCCCTTAAAAAAAAAAAAAAAAAAAAAAAAAAAAGGCGCTGTTTTAAATTTAAATATGAAGGCAACATAACTTTGCTGTAATGGAGCACTTTTGGTTAAAACCCCCCAAAATCTGCAATTAAGAGTCTGCCTCAAATATTAATGAATTATTAATGACACTAAGTCATTAATATTTGAGGCAGACTCCTGATTGCAGGTTTTGGCTTCCTAATGACACATATAAATCTGAAGGAAAATGCAATAGCGGAGGAGTGGGAAAGTAACAAGGTATGGTCAAGCTTTTCGAATGGTTCAGTCCTCAAGGTGAATTTTTCCTGAAGCTAATCCTTTCAGCTTCCCCTGGGCAGAAAAGCCTGTGCCTTCATTCCTTTTGGCTTAACTTTAGCTAGGTTTTTCTAAGAATGTCAACCTCTTTGGACTAATTTGTTGAAAAGTGAGAAACTGATTCAGAGTTGAAGGAGGAAGACAGTCTGGGTTTTGCTTTCCTAGCCAGGGTTTACATGCCGTGTGAAAGGCCGAGATGCCTTAAAAGCAAAGCAGCCCAAATCAGCTGGACAGCAGCTTCCTAACAGTCCCTGAGCTAGCCTGGCGGTGGTGGTAGCCGTAACTCAGTGGCTTCAAGTGTATTTTGAGTGTGCAGAGAACCTGGCTTTGAAGTAAATCCTAAAAGACCTTTTGAAAGTCCTAGCTGAAGTGACCTGTTGGTTACAGAGCTGCTAATTCCAACCAGCTGCATTTGGACTGCAAGTTATACTGGGGAGACTGTGTTGGTTTTTCCCTTTGAAGGCATGATTTCCTCTTACGTTTTACATCCATTATAGGCCTAAAAGTTGAGGTTATTCTAAACTTTCTAGATCCTATCTAGTCTTAGAATCAGACAAGAAAAGTAATTGAGAGTACACGAGGTATGGCAGGACAAATTTTCTTGGAGCGGTGGTCCCCTAATGCCTTTTTACCCACTGGAACTAAAACAGGGGAAAAAAAACCCTTTAGTACTAAATTATCCCCTCTGGCTCCATATTCACACTCCCCTACAGCGGTTGCTTGTTTGAGTAGACCTTAATCTAGTAACGAATCGCAGATCAAGTGCGACCCTGAAAGGTGCCGAGCGTCTCTGAGGGGCAGATTCTCCCTGTCAGATTACGAGCGGGGGAGCAGTCAGCGTGCGACGGGACGGGAGCGCGGAAAAACAACCATTTGGCTGCCAGATGGGAAAACCGCCTCTGAGCAGGTCTCTTGGCAGCGCGCCCCGCTGTAAGGGGGAGGCACAAACGGGAGCGGGTTGTTTGAGTTCCTGCTGCCAGGCAGAGCTGCGCCGGTGCCCGCGGGGCGCCGGGGGCACGGGGGGCGGGCGCGAGGGCTCCTCTCGCTCTGCTCTTTCAGGCATCATCCCGTGGAACGCGGTGCCGGGCAAGGCGTGCGGGCCCATCCTGGAGAACATCTGCAACACCAACGAGGTAGCCGGGCAGAAGCGGCGCGCGGCGCCTGCCGCCAAGGGGCACCGGCCGGCGGCTCCCCGCGCGCTTGCACCTTTTTCACCTGTCTTCTTTCCCCCCCCCGCAGTTCTACATGTCTTACCACCTGTTCATTGTGGCCTGTGCTGGAGCTGGTGCCACTGTCATCGCGCTGGTAGGTAGCACTTCGCGTGGTGTTTGTGTGTATCACGTTCCTTTCAGGTCCAAGGGTATTTTACAGTTAAATTCTGTGTGATGAAGGAGAGCAAGCTAAGTTCAACCTGGCTGCTCTGACACTGACTGTGGTTTTCTAACCTTCGGAGCTACAACAGGGTCTAACCGCAAAAGAAATTTAAAAAAAAAAAAAAAATACCTTAAGCTTGGTAATTTGCTGCAAACTTTCAACTTGTCTGACAGCTGTTTTTGTACAAAGTTTTTGCCTGGTTTTGGTCTTTACAAGCCAGAAGGTCTCAGGCTTTTGCCTTAAGAAGTTTTCTTAACTCACTTCCTCCATCCTTAGGGGGAAGAAAAAAAAAAAAAAGAAAAAAAAAGTATCTCCTTTGAAAGTCCTCTCTGCAGTTTTGATAACCAAACTATGTCTTTTCATTTTCGTAGATTAGAAGCGATCAGTAGCTTGTAACTGCTTGTTCTTTTTGTCTGGACCCAGGCAATGTGACTAGTCCAGCCCTGCAGTGCCAGGGAAAGGCAGCAGTTGGGAAAAGGGCCTGTGGCAAGAGGATTTGCTTCTCGTATCTAACACTCATTCTAGTCACCAGCTTCTAACCCCTTGTGAGCCCCGCACGGGTGTAAGATTGGCTGTTCTTTGACAAGATAGCTTTAGGGCTGCTTGTAGACTGTACTCTAAAGGTAACTGACAAAATACTTATCTTGCATCTTTGTCCTGGAGGAAGCTCGGAATAACCTCTGTTGTAGTTATCAAAAGTTGCCCAAATGGGCTTAAGCCGTCAACTTTTTGTATCTTACTATCCTGTATTTTGTTCTCTTCCACCAGCTGATCTACATGATGGCTACTACATATAACTATGCTGTTTTGAAGTTTAAGAGTCGGGAAGATTGCTGCACTAAATTCTAAATTGTATAAGCCCAGTAAAGAGCTGCATTGTGTAGCTTGAAATACCACTGACACCCTAGGCTAAAAGTCTAGCTTTTTGAATTTTGTTACAGTAACTGTAAATAGCTTCAGTAAGCGTCATTTAGCTCATCAGATTAATAAAATGACTCCTTGTATATGAACTATGATGTGGATGAGATCTGGCTATTTGTTCACGTTGAGAGGATTCAGTTACTCTAGGGCTGTTTTAAGGGATCCTTTTGAAGCGGGGATGTTTTTCACATAAAATCCCCGCTTGCTTCTAACAGTCATCTTTCTCTCAAAACTGGAACAATTCAGGGTCAGAGTTACTAGTTTGTTCTTCTTCGTCCTGAACACCAATACAAGAAATGGGGAGCATGCAATGTACATGACATGAAAGAATAACAGAAATAGTGCCAGTATCTTTTGGCAAAGCCCAGGTACTGCAAATCTGTTGGCCTCTATTTCTGGTGTATGGATGATAAAAACTGATTTATTGTTTTCTTTAAAACTTATTTTTCAAGTGATTGCCAAGTCATGCTCTCTCTGGAAGAAAATCTATCCTTGTCCTAGCTCTGCGTAAAACAATCACCTTCTTTTGGACCCCAAACTAGTAAGAAGCTGTGTTTAGATAGCTTCAAGTTTTGTACAGCTCGCACTTTAGTAACTGATTTCTCAGTAGCCAGATCTCAAAAATGTAAGTATGACTACAAGGGAAGCAAAACCATGCATAGATCATAGTGACATTTTTACAATGGTGAAAAAGGAGCGGTGAATCAGTGTTGTCAGATGTAGATTTCTTTTGCATGAAGTATGCTGAAAAGAAGCTGGAAAGAGATGTATTCACTTCACAAACTACAGAAAAAAAAAAAAAAAAATGCAACAAAAAGACCCACCAACCAATTTCTATACTTGGTATAAAACTTAAAAAGTTAGACAATGGGCTTTTAAAATGTAGTTATAAAAATACGTTATTAAGATTTCTTAACTCAGAGATTGCATGCTTTTGCTTAGTTTTGGACTCATGTTTTGTTGTTTAACTTTTCAATATGTTAATGTAGCTTTGTTCACATAAATAAAACTGTTTACAATTTTAGTCTTTTTTGGAGGGTGGGGGCAGAATTCTCATCTGCTTGTTGGGGAAAACGAGAGGTAGCAGCCTCTGTGCCTGCATATACAGAAACATCACAGCCTTAGCAAGCGGAGCTTCTGAGCACCTTTTCGTTTACACATTATATAAATTGCCACATACATTTTTTTTTCTCCTTTTCCCCCGTTCTGCCTTTTAATTGATCAGTAAAACTCTAGCTCACTTTATTACTTATACTAACTTTGTCTAAATGTTAAATAACCAACTCAAATATTAGCATGCAAAATCCTAGAGATCACCTGAAGTAGCCCCTGTGCTTGTTTTGGTAACAGAATGCTTATTAACGTAGAATAACTTTTGGTTACGACTTTAAGGAGCGTCTATTAATCTAACTAGCAGCTTGCTTTGTCTCTTGACATGCTCACTAGCCATCATGCTCACCCTTCTCTTCCAGATCCACTTCCTCATGATACTGTCCTCTAACTGGGCCTACTTAAAGGATGCGAGCAAAATGCAGGCCTACCAGGATATCAAAGCAAAAGAAGAGCAGGAGCTTCAGGACATCCAGTCTCGGTCCAAAGAGCAACTCAATTCTTTCACATAAATGTTTGCCACAGTAATTGAGCAGAAGAATTCGGTAGCTCTGACAAATCAGCAACTAGCTGCTCTGCAGTACAGATACGTGTCTACCAAACAAAATAATACGAAGTGCAAAAGCTTCCGATTCAAACTCCTGGAAACCTGTACATAGGGAACGCTTCCCGTGGGTAATCTTCCATCCTTTAATACAGAGAATGGAGGGTTTAGTCCAGGCATTTTAAAAGGCAACACTTCACAACTAGTGACCAAATTATTCTTCCTTAGGACTTTGGGTATTTACTATGATGTACCACAGCGTGAATCCCTGCCCAAGCCAGCGGCGGGTGCTCCAAACCAGCAAGCAGTAGACCTTTGTGCAGACCCTGTACAAAGGCACACGTACAATGTGTGATTTATTCTTAATTTATATACCACACGAAACTGTGGCTAGCTCAAGATTTTAATTACTTGTGCTCCTTTGACAGCACAGTTGCAGTAATTTACCAGACAACTAAGTTATTAACTGGGCAGTCTCTGGCCTCTCTTTAACTGGGCCACAGGCATCTACTTTTGTGCCACTTTTTTTATGAAGAAGCAGTCACTGTACTGTGCTTCCGTGAGTGTTGAACATATGTCCCAAGTTTTAATCTTTTTATTAACTATTTAATGGAATGTAGATCCTTGGATCTGGATAATGATCCCCTTCTTGGAAAATAAATGTCAGCTTTGCCTTAATATTTATTTTCTATAAATGTCTTAGCATTTATATAGCAGCAGGAGACCATTATCCTACATTTTAAGTGAAAAGTGTTACCTTATTAAAATGACACCAATTTAACTACGCCAAGCGAGCAGAGAAGTAACTTTGCAGAGTTTTACACAAACAATAATAATAATAAAAAAAAAATTACAGCCATAAAGCAGAATACAGGATGTCCACCTTTCTCTATCTTGGTGCTTAGCAAATTTATAGTCAGTGCTTACGTGTTTTCCTTTTTACAAATTAACGACATTAAGAAAGTGTGGTGTTCAGAAAAAAAGGTGCCATTTTAAAGTCATTTCCTATAGAAGTCTGCCTTCTAATTAATGTTTTTTTCAGAAGCATTCAGTGATATCTTGAGTATTAGTGATGGTATATTTGGTGTTTGTTCTATATGATATATCTATAAATGTTGGGGGAAGAGTAAAATACATCAGTCATTTGAAAAACTAAATATTTAAGTCATACCCATGTTAAGCTGACGTGTGGTTTGATAGTTTTGACTGTTTGCTGAATATAAATAAAAGGAAGCACAAGTTTCTTCAAGTCAGTATTAAATGAAAAGACATTTGGGGGGTTATTAAACATCAAATATGTTTTGTTTTTTCTTTATTAAATATTGAAGTCTAATTTGACAGTTTCAAAACAAGGGGCAAAGTTGATCAATGTAGAGCGAATATGACAAAATAGCCTAGTGTATGTTCTTACCTGTTGCATGAAGGAGAATTTCTACAGCAATGCAGGTGACGTTCTAGCCCAGTGTTTGCATAAGGGTAATAATGGAGGCAGTGTCTTAAAGCCTAATTCTTTTCTAATTCAGTGTAGCTATTACTGGGAGTTTTTGAAGTTTTGTTTAAGTAGTCTAATATTTTTATGTAAAGAGCATTAAATTTTGCTATGTATAAATTTTTGTAACCTAACAGTGAATCAATATTTTCTATCAGTGCCAAGGGCTTCCTGTAGTTACATCCAAGTGTTAAAATAAATATTTGTAGATAATAGACAACACTTGTGTATGCTTATTTGAAAACAGACTTACAGCTACTCTAATACTGGTGCATCTCTATGCTCTTACATCTCTATCTTAAGAAAGAAGCTCAACACATTTTGTTCAGTAGTATCCGTTTGATGCTGTGCTGGGAAAGGAGGCCCGGCAGGTGCAAGCTTGGAGAGGGCTGAGCCAGCTGAAGGCTTTTCTAGCATTAAGTTGTGATAGTTGCTCCAGGCCAGCATAATGCAACACGCGCTACCATCCCCTTCTTGACCTCAAACAGAAGGAGCCTCTTAGATACCTTGTAAATTCCAAATTTGCTGCAACACCAAATTAAGCAGTGTGTAAAACTGAACTAGCCACCAAATGACTCTTTATCTTAATTTAAAAAAAAAAAAAAAGTTTATTTCTGTCACATTTTTAGTACACAGCATTTCAACATCCAATAAATTCAAGACAGAGTTTTGAGTTTTTGCCCCTAAATTCTGTCAAACTTGGCTTCATATTCTTGTACGTAGGTCAGGATGAGCAGCCGCAAATGCAGTGTGAGTTGTACTATATGCTGCCAACTGCAATTACTTCATTGATTAGAAATACTGTATTTTATATTGTAAATAAAGTTTAATGATCTTGCCTATAATCTACCTACAAAATACAAAGCTTAAATAAAGAGGAGTTAAATAGCACTTTTATTTGAATCTCTCCATTTTGGACTGGTTAATACCAAAAAAAGCAATGCTTGAAATAAAGCTGCTTTTAGAAGCGTTTGTTTCCCT